>JAMXBD010000327.1:0-600000 GCA_024138025.1 Combretum micranthum
AAGTTGTAGGTGTGGTAGTTATAAAATCTAGTAGGTGTTGTAGTTTATGTACAAAAGTTATAGGTGATAGGTAGAAAAAGTGGTAGGTGTGGTAGGTAAGTGACATGACTGAAGTTGGTCCTATGCTTTCTATCTTGTCGTATACAGTGGCCCAATATGATAGAGATAATAAAAAAAAAAGAATTGGAAACTGGTGGGTTTGTTGGAATTCGCTGTATTAAATATAATTTAAAATTACGTTCAAGCTTTATATTGAGTTTTACTATGAAAGATTCACAAATATTGTGGAGTTTTTTTTTTTTTTTTTTGTAGATTTTACTCTTTAAGAAGTTACTCTAATCTTATATTACTAATTTTTTAACTCAATAAGGTTGTACATGCAAACAAATAATTGCATATTCTTTACATTATTAAATAGATATAGGTTGAAAAGTAGATTATTTAGGCCAATTTTATATTTAATGTTTAAAATTTTATATTAATTTAATAATTTTTGTTTTTTTATTTTGTAAACGGATGGGTTAGACCTATGCAAGCCCATCGGGAAGCTTGCGGTACACAAGCAAAAACTTGCCTCATGTCAATTCAGAGTAGTAACGAATTCGAGCTAGGTCAAGACCTTACCCGAGCCATGAAGATGTCTATATGTAATGTTAAAAGTAATACTATTACCTTATGATTCTTGGTTTATGGTTTATTTCACATATATTTTGCACAAACATCAATTGGCTAGAAATAAAAAAACAAATATGCACAACTTCTTGTAAATACCTAATATAATATTTACTTAACCAATCTCTTTTAAAACATTTACTAAAATAAGTGTCACCTTAAATAATAATTCGTTGAAAATTGCTTTTTTTTTTTTCCCTTTTAAGATGAAAGGACATGGGTGTATTAGCACTTGTCACCTTCGAAAATATTACAATGGTATGTTGAACGTACAGATTTATTTCTATAAATGATATTTTTGTAAATAGAATTTTTTTTTATGAATAGAAATTATATATAGGAAACGCAATCCCTTTTTAAATCTTCTATTCAATAGCATGTTGATATATTTATAGTAGATTATTTTTGCAATTAATTTTGATTTCAAGTTTCAACCCTTTTAATAATTATTTATTTTTTCTAAATGTTAAACCTACATGTGAAGATGAGTAATTCGGCGATAGGATTGGATTACAGTTGTCATTGTGTGAATATAAATGATTTCTAGGGAAAAACTTTGGTCAAGTCTCGTATAAAGACTTACAGGGAAGATGTATGATCCATTGTTAAATCTTGCACAAAAGTTATAGGTTTGTTTAAAAAGTTGTAGGTGTGGTTGGTTATAAAATCTAGTAGGTGTTGCAGTTTGTGTATAAAAGTTATAGGTGGTAGGTCGAAAAAGTGGTAGGTGTGGTAGGTAAGTGACTTGATTGAAGTTGGTCCTATGCTTTCTATTTGTCGTATACAGTGGCCCAATATGATAGAGACTAATATAAAAAAAAAAGCATTGGAAACTCGGTGGGTTTGTTGGAATTCGCTATATTAAATATAATTTAAAATTACGTTCAAGCTTTATATAGAGTTTTACTATGAAAAGAATCTCAGAAATAATGAAGGTTTTTTTTTTTTTTTTTGTAGATTTTACTCTTTAGAGTGTTACTCTAATCTTATATTACTAATTTTTTAACTCAATAAGGTTGTACATGCAAACAAATAATTGCATATTCTTTACATGATTAAAGAGATATAGGTTGAAAAGTAGATTATTTAGGCCAATTTTATATTTAATGTTTAAAATTTTATTAATTTAATAATTTTATTTTTTATTTTGTAAACGGACGGGTTAGACCTATGCAAGCCCATCAGGAAGCTTGCGGTACACAAGCAAAAACTTGCCTCATGTCAATTCAGAGAGTAACGAATTCGAGCTTGGTCAAGACCTATCCCGAGCCATGAAGATGTCTATGTAATGTTAACAATAGTTTTATTACCTTATGATTCTTGGTTTATGGTTGATTTCACATATATTTTGCACAAACATCAATTAGCTAGAAATAAAAAAACAATATGCACAATTTCTTGTACAAACTTAGTATAATATTTACTTAACCAATCTCTTTTAAAACATTTACAAAAATAAGTGTCACCTTAAATAATAATTCGTTGAAAATTGCTTTTTTTTTTTCTCTTTTAAGATGAAAGGACATGGGTGTATTTGGACTTGTTACCTTCGAAAATATTACAATGGTATGTTGAACATGCAGATTTATTTCTATAAATGATATTTTTGTAAATAGAATTTTTTTTATGAATAGAAATTATATATAGAAAACGCAATCCCTATTTAAATCTTCTATTCAATAGCATGTTGATATATTTATAGTAGATTATTTTAGCAATTATTTTTTATTTCAAGTTTCAACCCTATTTTAATATTAATTATTTTTTCTAAAGGTTAAACCTGCATGTGAAGATGAGTAATTCGGCGATAGGATTGGATTACAGTTGTCATTGTGTGAATATGAATGATTTCTTGGGAAAAACTTAGGTCATATCTTGTATAAAGACTTACAGGGAAGATGTAAGATCCACTGTTAAATCTTGCAAAAAAGTTATAGGTTTGTTTAAAAAGTTGTAGGTGTGGTAGGTTATAAAATCTAGTAGGTGTTGTAGTTTGTGTACAAAAGTTATAGGTGATAGGTAGAAAAAGTGGTTGGTGTGGTAGGTAAGTGACTTGACTGAAGTTGGTCCTATGCTTTCTATCCTGTCGTATACAGTGGCCCAATATGATAGAGACTAATGATAAAGAAAAAGCATTCGAAACTCGGTGGGTTTGTTGGAATTCGCTATATTAAATATCATTTAAAATTACGTTCATGCTTTGTATAGAGTTTTACTATGAAAGAATCTCACAAATAATGTAGGGTTTTTTTTTTTTTTTTGTAGATTTTACTCTTTTAGAGTGTTACTGTAATCTTATATTACTAATTTTTTAACTCAATAAGGTTGTACATGCAAACAAATAATTGCATCCTCTTTACATTATTAAATAGATATAGGTTGAAAAGTAGATTATTTAGGCCAATTTTATATTTAATGTTTAAAATTTTATATTAATTTAATAATTTTTATTTTTTCATTTTGTAAACGGATGGGTTTAACCTATGCAAGCCCATCGGAAACCTTGCGGTACACAAGCAAAAACTTGCCTCATGTCAATTCAGAGCAGTAACGAATTCGAGCTAGGTCAAGACCTATCCCGAGCCATGAAGATGTCTATACGTAATGTTAAAAGTAATATTATTACTTTTTGATTCTTGGTTTATGGTTGATTTCACATATATTTAGCACAAACATCGATTAGCTAGAAAAAAAAAAAAAAAATATGCACAATTTCTTGTAGAAACCTAGTATAATATTTACTTAACCAATATCTTTTAATACATTTACTAAAATAAGTGTCACCTTAAATAATAATTAGTTGAAAATTGCTTGTTTTTTTTTTTTTTTCTCTTTTATGATGGAAGGACATGGGTGTATTAGGACTAGTTACCTTTGAAAATATTACAATGGTATGTTGAACATTCAGATTTATTTCTATAAATGATATTATTGTAAATAGAATTTTTTTTTTATGAATAGAAATTATATATAGAAAACGCAATCCCTATTTAAATCTTCTATTCAATAGCATGTTGATATATTTATAGTAGATTATTTTAGCAACTAATTTTGATTTCAAGTTTCAACCCTATTTTAATAATTAAATTATTTTTTCTAAAGGTTAAACCTGCATGTGAAGATGAGTGATTCGGATAGGATTGGATTACAGTTGTCATTGTGTGAATATAAATGATTTCTTGGGAAAAACTTAGGTCAAGTCTTGTATAAAAACTTATAGGGAAGATGTAAGATCCACTGTTAAATCTTGCACAAAAGTTATAGGTTTGTTTAAAAATTTGTAGGTGTGGTGGGTTATAAAATCTAGTAAGTGTTGTAGTTTGTGTATAAAAGTTATAGGTGGTAGGTCGAAAAAGTGGTAGGTGTGGTAGGTAAGTGACTTGACTCAAGTTGGTCCTATGCTTTCTATCTTATCGTATACAGTGGCCCAATATGATAGAGACTAATGATAAAGAAAAAGCATTGGAAACTCAGTGGGTTTGTTGGAATTCGCTATAATTAAATATAATTTAAAATTACGTTCAAGTTTTAAATAGAGTTTTACTATGAAAAGAATCTCACAAATAATGTATGGTTTTTTTTTTTTTTTTTTTTTTTGCTCTTTTAGAGTGTTACTGTAATCTTATATCACTAATTTTTTAACTCAATAAGGTTGTACATGCAAACAAATAATTGCGTATTCTTTACATTATTAAATAGATATTGGTTGAAAAGTAGATTATTTAGGCTAATTTTATATTTAATGTTTAAAATTTTATATTTATTTATAATTTTTATTTTTTCATTTTGTAAACGGATGGGTTAGACCTATGCAAGGCCATCGGGAGCCTTGTGGTACACAAGCAAAAACTTGCCTCATGTCAATTCAGAGCAGTAACGAATTTGAGCTAGGTCAAGACCTATCCCGAGCCATGAAGGTGTCTATATGTAATGTTAAAAGTAATATTATTACCTTATGATTCTTGGTTATGGTTGATTTCACATATATTTAGCACAAACATCGATTATTAGACTGAAAAAAAAACAAATATGCACAATTTTTTGTACAAACCTAGTATAATATTTACTTAACCAATCTCTTTTAAAACTTTTACTAAAATAAGTGTCACCTTAAATAATAATTCATTGAAAATTGCTCTTTTTTTTTTTTTCTCTTTTATGATGAAAGGACATGGGTGTATTAGGACTAGTTACCTTCGAAAATATTACAATGGTATGTGGAACATACAAATTTATTTCTATAAATGATATTTTTGTAAATAGAATTTTTTTTTTATGAATAGAAATTATATATAGAAAACGCAATCCCTATTTAAATCTTCTATTCAATAGCATGTTGATATATTTATAGTAGATTTTTTAGTAATTAATTTTGATTTCAAATTTCCACCAATTTTAATAACTATTTATTTTTTAACAAGGGTAAACCTACATTAAAAGACGAGTAATTCAGTGATAGAGACTAATGATAAGGAAAAAGTATTAGAAGCTGGGTGGGTTTGCTGGAATTTACTGTCTCAAAGATGTTGTTTTATTCGTATCTCAACAATTAAATATTTGATATGTATAAAATATTACAAAAAAATCTTTAAGATAATATAAATAATAATTATATTTCAAAATACGTGTAAAATACAGATCAGCATCACAGTTAATTTCCAATATTTCGTCCCTATCTTTTTCCGTACGAATTAAGAAACGTGTTCAGTCGCTTTCCTCTATATAGTCTGGGAATCTGTTGTTGTTGCTGCTATATAAACAAAGAACAAACTGTTTCCATTACCCCAAAGCCTTCATATAACCATAGTCCATTGCATACTATGGTGATCGCTCACAACTGTTGTAGTTCTAACTCAAATTCCATGCGAAATCGTCGACGGAAGCCCCGTCCCAACCGTGATTTTTAAAGGCTTGCCGGCTGCCTTCCGGACGTTTGTTTTGCTTATCATGTTTGCGTTTTCAGGAGCATTTAGCACTCTTGCGGCGTTTAATCGAATGCCTTCCTTAGCAAGGGTTTGCGTTTTCAGCTATAATAGAGCTTTTGCTTTGATCCAATTGAAATGACAAACTCTACCGTTCTGTATCAGAATAAGACTACTCTGTCCTTTCCAGAGTATTTTGTGTAGTTTTACATGATAAGATGTACCTTTATGTCATATAAATATATAGATTCCTATTATGTTGACCGCGTTTAAAATATGTGAAAATTTTCATTAAGAATATCAATAATAGACAACAGATAAAATTAGAAGCTATGCTGAAGCATGTTTATAATTCTATATCAATATTCCTGATCTTAGAAAAAAAAAAAAAAAAGCAGCATAATTACTTGAAAATGTCCGAATCCAGATCATTATTCCTCCAAACGCCATGATAAGCCAATCTCTTACATCCATCTACTAATTATTGTTTACAAATCAATCACCAAACGGTTGGTCGAATGGACCTAGAGAGATTTTGATTGCATTGTTCCTTCCGACCTTCCGTCGCATCTCATCTTTAGGGAGAGGGGCACGCAAGGTATAGCTATCGTGCATTTCTGGTACTGATAGTACCGTCCAAGCTGTCAGGTAAAAATCTTACCTAAAGCAGATTTTAGAGGCAAAAGGCTCATTACTAAAGGGCAAACATGATAAGGCACAATACAACGAGGATGTCCATTCACTACACCAAAAACACAAGGCAACACTAGATTGGCAACATATTAATTATTTATTGCTTAAAAAGCTCAAATGCATTGAATCTTTTTTATGTCGTATAAAAGATTACTTGAAGGCAACATATTTAAGCAATGCTGTGAAAATTGTTGCTTTAATAATTTTAATGCAACGTCAAGGTAATAAAAATAATATGTTACTTATAATTCTTTAAATAAGGGCAACAAGTTGTAGAAATTGTTATCTTAACCCATTGAATTGAAGCAACAATATACAAAAGTGTTGCTTATAATAAAAAATAATGTAACAATTATCATATTTGTTGCAAAAATAATCTAACAATAAAAAAATTACATGTTATTAGTTGAATCATTAAATAATTACCTAAAAAAACATATCTCAGTGTACTATATATGCATAACCTTCTAAGATAAGAATAACACCAAATATATCTTATTTATTGTAATAGGATAATTAACACCCCCTTTTATTCATTAAATCTAATTGGCACACATAACAATTAAAACCTTAACTACATGTGATGTTTTTCAAGTATTGGATATTATAATGTTGGATAATATCACAAATGGTACTTGAACTTTGCCAAAATATATAATTAGGCTCATGAATTTTGAAATTAATCAATTTAGTATTGAAACTTTAAAAGTAATCAATTTAGTACATGAAAGAACTTAATAAAGGTATTATTGATGCGCATGAAAAGTTATTTGAGGTACAAAATTAATCAATTTTAAAGTTCATATAGTAAATTGATAAATTTTAAATTTTAGGTTTATAACTATATATTTTGTCAAAGTTAAGGTACTATGCATGACATTAACCCTATATTGTATGAGATTTTACAAATAATTTATGTTGACTAAATAAAAATGTTTAAAATTGAGGTTACTTGCATTATATATCAATTTATGTGTATAAATTTCTAAAACTTTTACAGCTGTTTATTAGTGTAATATTATTTTACTATTTATTTATTTTCACATTATATCGATCATACTTATTCTCTATTAATTTTCAAATGTTATGGGGGAAACCTATTAGAATTGTTCCTATTTGCATTAGTTTATACAATTTCCAAAACTTTTTACTATTTATAACTTTTCATTAGCAGTATTTATTTACTCATTTCAATATTTCATTCCACCACTTACATGTTTATACTATTAAGGCATTATATATATATTATATTTGTATATTTTTCTAAAGGGTTAATTACAAAAACATGACATATGTTTTGGTCAATTTACAAATACAAACCGTATTAATTTTTTTGATAAATAGGTAACTTTAGTTTTATATAATAGTGTCATTATAATTAATTACGAATAGAGAGATATGTGTTAGAGTATTATATATTGGTCTAAAAAAATAATTTAATAAAATTATTACTAAATAAAATTAAATAAATAAAAAATAAAAATTATTTTTTAAAAAAGTAAAATTAATTCTTATAACCAATAAAATATTTACATGTGTCATTCTAAAATTATTAAATAATATTAACACTTTTGTATGAAACTCGGTCACCTATTTATTAAAAAAATTAACACAGTCATGTGTTTGCAAATTGATCAAAACACAAGTCATGTTTTTGTAATTAACCCCTTCTATATTATATAATCAATAGACATGTTTTCTATTGGAAAAAAAGGTTTATAAATGAATTATAGATTTTGCCTAAGTTATTAGAAATAACATAATACTTGGTGCATAATAATGCATATTATAATATTTGACACATATATTTTTTATCAGCAACATAAAAATTACCATATATTATTACAAAGGATTAAATGTGGTAGATTTTTAAGTAATTATGATCTTGCTTTTAGTATTTCTATAACTTCAAAAATATATCAGTGTAATTGATTAGTTGCTTAGATTTAATTATGAAGTGATTTGACATTGCATTTGAAAAAAAAAAATTGAATGGTTTTGCACTTTTCATTCCCTTATAATAGAATTTTAGTTTAATTATAATACATTTACAAGATAATCATTGTTCTATCTTTGACACATAGTGATGAAATATACTCACTTTTTCATACCTTATTGCCAAAAAAACTATAGATTGAAAATGACAAATATCCAAAGGTTTTATTAATCTATCATATCTTTCTAGAATCAAATTAAAATTCCACAACATAAAGAAATTATTTAGGTTGGATTCAAAGAAGCTATAATAACAATTATAAGGGATTCTCTTTTCTAAATTCATTTTGAAATTTTCAAAATTATAAATCCAATTAACACATTTAAGTTATAAAAATCTTAGATTGCATCAACAACTTTAAAATTGGATGATAGTAAGTGGATTGCTTAAGATTGAGAATATCTCTTCAAACTTATCTAAAAGATAATATATTTCTTTAAATAATAATATATTATTTGTAGTTGTGATAATCTGTTTTGTTATGATAACAATAAAGTGATTTTCAACTTTTCTAATTATTTACTTAAAAGCAAATTATTATTTATAAACAATAGTTTCAAAGTACACATTCTCTAAATCTATAATTTCTTTACCAATATTATGTAAGTAATATATACATCATTGGTTTTGAAAAACTCATTTTGGATGATGGACAAAGTTGGATTTGTGAATCAACTTCAAGTTCAACGTACATCAAAAGTTGGAGATTTTTTAGATTTCACTTTTCCTAATGTGGCCATAGGTAATGAAATCACATGTCCTGTTTAAGGTGCAAGAATGATAATTAGCTAAAGTGAAACAAAGTTTTAGAACACCTAATATTGAAAGGTTTTGACGGAATAAGGAATGGATTTTTCATGGGGAAGATTTAATTGCATTGGACAGTAAAAGCAATGAAATTGAATGAGATACGACAAATGTTTTAGATGACATAGAAGGATTAATCCATGATACTTTTAGAGCCAATGAATCCGACAATGAAGATTTGGATGGACTTGATACGAATACAACAAAGTTCTTCAATTTACTTTGAGGAAGCTGATGAGAGTTATATCCTAGATGTGAGAAATTTTCAAAACTATCTTTCACCATTCAATTGTACCTAATCAAATGTCTTCATGGAATGAGTAATACTTGTTTTGATGCTCTCATGAAAGAGTTACAAGAAGCTTTTCCTCAAGCAAAGCTTCCATAGTCTTTCAACCATGCTAGAAATATGGTTAAAGACCTTAAACTTGATTATAAGAGAATTAATGTGTGTCCTAATGATTACATGCTCTATTGGAAAGAGGATGAAGATAGAGAATCTTGTAAGGTATACAGTACATGTCGTTGGAAAGAATGTTGTGGTTCAATTGCAGATGATGATGGCTACAATTCTTCATGCAAGAAAACTAATAAGATCCCACATAAGGTTCTAAGGCACTTTCCCATAATTCCAAGATTGCAAAGGTCGTTTATGTCCTCAAAGACAACTAATTTTATGAGATAGCTTAAGAACGAGAGAATGATGATGGAAAGTTAAGACACCCGGCGATGGTGATGCTTGGAAACATTTTAATTCAACTTACCCTGAGTTGCTTTATATTCTCGTAATGTAAGACTTGCTTAAGCTTATGATGGTTTTAATCCTTTTAGAATAATGAGTGTTTCTCACAACACATGACCTGTTATCTGAACGGTATATAACTTGCCTACGTGGATGTGCATGAAACCTAAGTATTTTATGTTGTCTTTACTCATACCTAGACCCATTCCCCGAGCAATGATATCGACATATACTCAAAACCATTGATTGATGAATTAAAAGAATTATGGGTTATAGGAGTTTCCACATATGATGCAATGAATAATCAAATGTTTAAAATACATGCAGCTCTATTATGGACAATTAGTGACTTTCCTGAATATGCAATGTTGTTTGGGTGGAGCACAAATGAAAAACTTAAATGTCCATGTTGCAATTATAAGACTTGGTATCGATATCTGCATTATAGTAGAAAGGGGTGTTACATGGGACATCATAGATTTCTAAACCTTAGTCATCCATGGCATTAGGATAAGAATTCTTTCGATGGGACAATCGAGTATAGAAATGCACCAGAGCCTCTTTCAAGAACAACTATACTTCAAGATGTATATAATTTTCCTAATAATTTTGGGAAGAAACATAATGTGGTAAGATATGATGGTCTGTGAGAAAGAAGTCCATATTTTTTTAGTTGCCTTATTGGGAGCACAATATAATACGCCATAATCTTGATGTAATGCATATAGGAAAAATATATGTGATAACATCTTATGCACATTACTTGATGTTCTGGAAAGACTAAAGATCATGCAAATGCACGTCTAGATCTATTAGATATGGGAACAAGAAAGAAGTTATAACCAAAGGCATGTGATAAATCGCATAAAACTATGTTTTCTAAGGCATGCTTTTCAGTGACAAAGGAAGAGAAGGATATGTATTGTAAAGTTTTAAAGAAGTGAAGCTTCCCATCAAACATGTCAAGGTGTGTTAATCTCAAGGAAAAGAAAATATTTGGATAAGCCATGATGCACATTTCATCATGCATTATCTTCTCCAAGTTGCAGTCAGAAGGATAATGCCAAAACATGTTGTGACTACTTTAATTAGATTGGGATCTTTCTTTAGATGCTTATGTAACAAGGTTATCAAATTAGAAGATGTTCATCACTTACAATCTGAAATTGTAGAAACACTTTATCAATTAGAGAGAATTTTTCCACCAAGCTTCTTTGATGTTATGGTTCATTTACCAATTCATTTAGCAAAAGAAACATTGCCTAGTGGTCCGGTGCACTACCATTAGATGTATTCGATAGAGCGATACTTGTGTAGATTAAAATCATATGTTAGGAACAAAAGACACCGAGAGGGCTCAATTGCTGAGGGATACCTAGCAAAAGAATGCTTAACTTTTTGCTCGAGATACGTACATGATACTTGTAATAAAAGGTTTAATAGGGTTTCAAGGAATCATGAATCTATTAAAGTACCGGAAGAGGATAGACATCCAATATGGGCCAAGAAAAATAAAAAAGGAAAAATAATAGTAGTAGATGAGGCATATTTGAATCTAGCTCTTCGTTACATCCCATGCAATTATGATGGGGTTCAAGAATTTATCATGTGAGTCAATTTACTCTAAACATTGAACCATATTTATTTGTATTATATTCTTTTCATTTTGGCATCATATTTTTATCATTTTTAAACATATGGTTGTCAAAAAACAGATAAAAAAACTAATAGTTTTACTCATAAACGAACCAAATTGATACAATACAAATACAATATGGATATGATATAGATATGATACAGATAAATTATAGATCCATATGATACATATAAAAATCCTACAATCCACATAGTAAAAAAGTTGAAGTTGTTTTAGACTGGGTGATGAGGGCATTCTTGAGTAACATTATATATAGTCCTAATGAAATAATTTGGTCTGTTAGTTTCATTATATCTTTTCATTTTGGCATCATATTTTTATCATTTTTAAACATATGGTTTTCAAAAAACAGATAGAAAAACTAATAGTTTTACTCATAAATGGACCAAATTGATACAATACAAATACGATATGGATATGATATAGATATGATACAGATAAATTATAGATCCAGATATGATACATATAAAATCCTACAATCCAAACAGTAAAAAAGTTGAAGTTGTTTTAGACTGGGTGATGAGGGCATTCTTGAGTGTAAGCAACATGGTTCTCGTATTGTTTTCGTAGATCATGGCTTTCTCATGCTTTTGAAAGAAATGATAAAGGTTGCACCAAATTTCATTATCTGCGATGCATCTCATGCAGACTATACGAGCATGGTGCGATCTGAGAAACATCTTCCTGTTATGAATTTCCGTCTTTTATCTGTTTTAGTGGATGGGTGGGCCTATTAAAGGGAAGAAGACATCGTAGAAAAACGAACTTACTTGTCCATTTTATCTCACGACTAACTGACTACTAACTATTTTACCTTTGTAATAAACTCGTCTATTGCTCACGCACAACATATATCCCATGCTTCAATAAATAACAATGGGGTCATGTCTACTTGCATAGGGGACTATTGTAAGACTTATCAATTCGTTTTCTGCAATCCAACGCAAACTGTCATGCATAATCCTGTTTGAATCAAATCTGCGTGTTCATGATGTTCAACATAAATTTAAATGCTAATAAACTAAGTCAAGTTTGCAAAAAGCTTAATTGAGTTAAATTTTAGCCACATATTTATGTGATGGGTTTGCACTTATCATTCTAAGTTTGAGTTGCCGAAATTTAAAATTGATTTTCGGTGACTAGTTGACCCAGCGGAATAAAAGGGAACTATCGCAAGACGTTGATTCGCGCACGAATACCCGGCTTGTGATCTTCAAATACCTATTGATTCTGAGAATACCTAGATATTTGGCATCAAAAGTCGAAATCTACACAAGATAACGAGTTTTGGGATAAAGAGAGAACACTCTCAAAGAAAATTCATTCAAAATAACATATTCTGTCTCATATGCCATAAGGCTTACATATATATAGGCAAGCTTGAAAGTTGCCATAATCGAAAAAGGACTAAAACCTATTAAATAATATTAAATAGCATTTAAAAGGAAAAACTAAAACTGACATCCTATTAAAAGACATTAAATCCTATGAAACTGATATCCTATTAAAAGACATTAAATCATATTAAAAATCCTACTAAATGATACTAAAAATTATTCTTTAGAAATATTAAATGATATTCTAAAGGCATTGACCACATTATTAATTACGAATTTGAGAAACCCAAAAGACATGTAAAGTACGCCGCTTCAACATGGGCAGTGTAGAACTAAAGGCCGATGGCATATGTTGTTGGCATAGGATTTTTCGTCTCTTCATCCTATGCTGCATCATGATTTAATGTCTTTTAATAGGATGTCAGTTTTAGTTTTTCCTTTTAAATGCTATTTAATATTATTTAATAGGTTTTAGTCCTTTTTCGATTATGGCAACTTTCAAGCTTGCCTATATATATGTAAGCCTTATGGCATATGAGACAGAATATGTTTTTTTGAATGAATTTTCTTTGAGAGTGTTCTCTCTTTATCCCAAAATTCGTAATCTTGTGTAGATTTCGAATTTTGATGCCAGATATCTAGGTATTCTCAGAATCAATAGATATTTGAAGATCACAAGCCGGGTATTCGTGCGCGAATCAACGTTTTGCGATTGTTTCCTTTTTGTTCCACTGCGTCAGTTGGTATCAGAGCAAAATATGATGATGTGCTTAAGGTTGAGGGAGATGGAAAACCTATTTTTGATGAGGAGTATGAAGAGGAAGAATTTTCGGAAAAAGATATTTTTCAGCCTATAGGCAATGGTGAACCAAATTTTGATTTTCATATTGCTGAACAGAAATCTAAAGCAATATTTGCTTTAGTGGACAAGGAGGTTACTCAGGAGGTAGCAATATGTGAGTTTGCAACTGTGGTTGTAAAGGAGCTCCAGGATGTGTTTTTTGAAGAGTTGCCAAATGGTTACCCCCATTGAGAGACATTCAACACCAAATTGGTCTTGAACTAAGTGCAAACCTTCCAAATTGTCGTCGTCATCAAATGAGTCCTACAAAAACATGAAGAGTTGAGGAGACAAGTTGAGGACTTACTGCATAACATGATTAAAATTCGAGGTCGAATTTTGTCCAGCCTGGAGAGGATGATGCAGCATAGGATGAAGAGACGAAAAATCCTATGCCAACAACATATGCCATCGGCCTTTAGTTCTACACTGCCCATGTTGGAGCGGCGTACTTTACATGTCTTTTGGGTTTCTCAAATTCGTAATTAATAATGTGGTCAATGCCTTTAGAATATCATTTAATATTTTTAAAGAATAATTTAAGTATCATTTAGTAGGATTTTTAATATGATTTAATATCTTTTAATAGGATGTCAGTTTCATAGGATTTAATGTCTTTTAATAGGATGTCAGTTTTAGTTTTTCCTTTTAAATGCTATTTAATATTATTTAATAGGTTTTAGTCCTTTTTCGATTATGGCAACTTTCAAGCTTGCCTATATATATGTAAGCCTTATGGCATATGAGACAAAATATGTTTTTTTGAATGAATTTTCTTTGAGAGTGTTCTCTCTTTATCCCAAAATTCGTAATCTTGTGTAGATTTCGACTTTTGATGCCAGATATCTAGGTATTCTCAGAATCAATAGATATTTGAAGATCACAAGCCCGGTATTCGTGCGCGAATCAACGTTTTGCGATTGTTTCCTTTTTGTTCCACTGCGTCACTAGTTTAAGCATAGTGCTGTTGTCGTTGGTTTTTTTTTTTTTTTCCCTTTTTTTAAATAACCTTGAGTCTCTGGTGTTTTAGTGTTGTAGAATTGCTAACTTAGCTTCCGTGAGCTTGGCATAGTAGGAATAAATTATAGGTGGTTTATCAATCTTGGATGATAAATGTTACTCTCATATGATTAGAAATGAAATTGAGATATTAGGTTCAATTAATAATATATTTACAAAGTGGTGTAATAGTGTAACTATTATTATTATTTTTTTTTTCGGTTAGATAGTTCTCTAAATTAGTTTAGGAAAGCAAAGCCAAATGTTAAGATGCTATTCCATGGCATGATATGCTTATTTACGTTTGCTGTGTTATTCAAAACTAGAGTTCCTTGTAATGTGAACATCTTCCTATAATGAGATTTTGTCGGTGAAAGACATGTCGATCAATATTTAAAAAATTGCACAATGAAAATTATATAAAAAAATTACACAAATACGATGCGAAATCGTTTGTACAACATGCGATTCACACTTTTCAACATGAGTCGCTTCTTATAGATGCGATTCACCAAAAGTTGTACATAGTTGAATCGCATCTATAAGAAGCGATTCATGTCCAACTTGTGTGAATCGTCTCTCATAGATGCTATCCATGCAGGTTCACTTTTTAAACTTTTGGAGTTTGTGAATCGTATTTTTTAGGGCAATTCACTTTCACACGAATCGCATCTTATAGAGGCGACTCACATGTATATTTTCAAAATACCAAATCACATCTACTAGATGTGATTTTGCATTGGTATTTTGGTAATTAATTTTATATAGTTTTTATTTGTGTAATTTCTTTTTAGGGAGTTGGTAATCATATCATTTCTTCCATAAATAGATTAAATAAACTAGATACATATTGGAATGTAGATAAGATATGGAGAGATGATAAATATACAAAGGTGCGTTTCTTTATTCACGCATGGGAATGAAATGTTTGCAGCCAGTGCAGATGGGCATATAATGTCGGCGGTTTCAATATAAGATTTTCTGTTGCTGCACTTTGCTATTTCTTTTAAGACATCCCTTCACCCACCGTGGTCACTTTGTATTTTAACATGTTTTTTTTCACTTTTTCCTTCGGATTATTTTCCATGTATCATCTGTTATCCAAAGGAAAAAGACATTCGTCAGCCAAGGTGAACTAGATTCTTATCTGCAAGTGTCAAATTGAATTTGTTTTTGCCCTACTTCCTGTAATATTCATCACTATTTTACACAAGTAAAAACATGTTACCTTTTGCATTTTGATTTAGTCAAACATTATGAAATTTGTTTGTTCGCGAGTGGTTATTGAGGCAAAGCCTAAATCGGGGTGTGATGAGTTAAATCTACGCATGGGCTAGTTGTGTCCAATGTATTGTTGACTTTAATTCAAATTATAACAATCCAGATAAACTACGTAAGTAATCTATTGAGCTATATCTCAATCAACATTTGCTAAACTTAGGGTTTATCTTTGAGGTCTCTAATTCATATTTTGGAATATGTAATACGACACAATGCTCTTTCTTGACACTAGTGGACAGATCCCGACGGGCCTGTTTTTAGTAGTTTCGGTTCTGGTACTTAAATTTGAATCTGGTGCAAACTCAAGGCCTACAGGGATGAGAAAATCTTTTTCCTGAGCAAGGCAAAGATTTGGAATTTCTATGAGATGGGATCGTTTCATCTATTAATAGGATGATGAAGAGCATGTTTACTAATCTTAGGAAAAAAATTGCCTAAATGTAATTTATATAATTTTAATTACACAAAACCAAATATAAAATCGCATCTAGTATGCGATTTTATTTTTAACAAATAGATCACACTAATGGTAAAGTTATATACAATTTCTTTGGAAATACATGGATAGCGTGTATGACATGTAATTTATATGTGAATATATGAATTGAATCTAGTGTTGGTATTTTGGTTTTTTCCTTTTTATAGTTTGTATTTGTATAATTTTTGTTTTAGTGGGTCAATTTCCTCATCATTAAAATGATTATTTGAAGCTATTATAGTCATTTTAAAGGTTTGATTATAGTTGTATATAAATGTTAGCTATTGAGAAATAGATGCGATTAACTGTAAATATGTTTAATCAAATTAGGTTTTAGCTTGATACCCTAAAAATAAAAATTTGATTATCTGAGTTTGGATTTTTGAAATTTAAATCGGGTATGGCCTTAGGTTTTAGCTCAGCTGTTTATTGGATTGTTGTTTATTACATAGCGCTTCACAAAATAGGGATAAAATAGAAACGAATTATATGCGTAATTTGTTAATATTGATTTTCATGAATATTTGTTTCTAATTTGAAATGTCCATCAATTCAATGGTGAATAGTCGACGGAATTGGCTCCGTCAAAATCAAAGATGGAAACATAAATTTTCCAAGAAGAAATTATGTTTGTATAGTTGATAATTTGTCTGCGCAGTTGTATAAATGCGAGGTGATATCAGTGTCGAAAATTTTCTTTGAATAGTTCAGGAGAAGCGAAGCCAAAAGTTAAATACTGGTTCTGTATTCCTTGACCGGATGCCAAACGGTAGGATGTATTTGATCGAGTGAATTCCTTATTTGTTTCACTAGGTCTTCTAAAATCTTCGGATTCCGTGTTATGTAAAGCTATATGAGCAGAAAACAAGGAAAATTTGCCAAAAATTGGGAAAATTGTAAATTGCTCACTGAGCAATTGATGCAATTAAGAGCAATTAATATTTTTTGTTAAAAAAATGCATATCGAAAGTTTGAGGTAAATCTACGTAAATGATAAATTTGCATCAAGTGTGAAGGGTAATTGCAATTATCTTATTTTCAACATAAAATGTTAATTATTTTTAATTGTATCGATTATTGAAATTTTAGGAGTTTAAAAGTACACTTCAAAAGTTCTGGGGTGAATCCTAATTTAGATAAAAGTTATGGAACAATTTGCAATTTTCTCCCGAAAATATTCCAACCTAGTCCAACAAGGTTTTTTATTTTTATTTTTTATTTTTTATTTTTTTGATAGGGACAATGCTATGACTTACATCTTAACTTTTTGCCTTTTTGTAATTATACATATGAAATTTTAAATGGTCAATCTATACACTTGGTTAGATGTTTGGTTGCTATTGTTTATGCATTATCTCTTCTTGTTTATATTTATTATAATGTGGATTTTTTTATTATGTGTTGATATAAATTGGTGTCAATATATAATACAAAATAAAACATTATAGGTGTTTGTATTGTGATTGGTTGTCTGTGATAATAGAGATAACTACAATTAAGAGAAAGAGATAGGGTACAAATAATAGCAACTAAATATTTAACTAGGTGAAAATTGATAATATAAAATTTAAGGTTGAGGCATAAGTCATGAGATTAAATAACTAATCTCTAGATTCTGTATTGAAATTTAGGTCCTTGGCTGATGAGCACCAAAAATGTCATTATGGGTTTCTTGAATGACCTTCTCTGCATCTTGGTTCGATAGATCAAACCTTATTCCATGGTATTTCCATGAGATTCCTTTTTCTTATTCTTAAGCAAGCTCCCGAGAGACTCTCTTTTTTTTTTTTTTTTTGTTTCTTCTATTACTTTTGTTTTTTTAAATATTCTACTTCCACATGTTTTAGCAACACATGTGCTGATACAGTAAAAAATACTAATGTAGTTAAATCACTTTGGAAAAAAAAAATCAAGGCATTAATATGCTTTGTGTTGAATACGTAATTGGATTTTCAATGAGCCAATGACGTATAACATAACATTTTTTGTTTTTAATGTAATTGTGCTTACTATTATTTCATCTAGCAATGGTTGACAGTACACAACAATATGGAATATGATAGGTGTTTCCATGGGTCGGATGCGAATTCGGACTCAATCCTGCCACGTTGGTCCATCCTTAAGATCCACCTCGGTGAGGCTAGTCAGATTTGACTTCTAGACTGGCCAAACCCTATAACCGGAGGATCCAACTAGGTCCGGTTTAAAAAAAAAGTAAAACATAAATAGGTTGTAATTTTTTTTATTAAAATAATAGATAGAAATAAACATTAAATAAAAAATAATAGAAAAGTTAGATAAAGTAAAAATATTTAATGTTTCACTATTTTCCATGTTAACTGAAGTTACTAATTGTTTATTCATAAAGTTTAATGTGTTGATAACAAAAATACATATGATAAATATAATTTAAAATTATGTTCATGCTTTATATAGAGTTTTACTAAGGAAAGAATCTCACAAATAATATAGGATTTTTTTTCCGTAGATTTACTCTTTTAGATTGTTATTGTAATCTTAGATTACTAATTTTTTAACTCAATAAGGTTGTACATGTACACAAATAATTGCATATTCTTTACAATATTAAATGGATATGGTTTGAAAAGTAGATTATTTAGGCCAATTTTATATTTAATGTTTAAAGTTTTATTTTACTTTAATAATTTTTATCTTCTTTTTGTAAATGTATGGGTTAGACCTATCCGAGCCTATCCCCAACCTCACGGGTACACAAGCCTAAACTTGCCCCATGTCAATTAAGAGCAGTTATGAGTTTGAACCAGGTCAAGACCTATGCTGAGCCATTGGGATGTCTATATGTAGTGTTAAAAGTAATATATTACATTATAATTATTGGTTTATAGTTAATTTCACATATATTTACCACAAACATAAATTAGCAAGAAAAAAAAAATATGCATAAGAAAAATTTCTTGTACAAACCTAATATAATATTTACTTTACCAATCTATTTTCAAAAATTTTCTAAAATAAGTCTTAAATAATAATTCATTAAAAATTGCAATTTTTTTTTTTTTACGATGAAAGGACATGGGTGTAGTAGGACTAGTTATCTTCGATTATGTTACAATGGTATGTTGATCATACATATTTATTTCTATAAAATGATATTTTTTCTAAATAGAAATTTTTTTTATGAATAGAAATTATATATAGAAAACGCAATCTGTATTTAAATCTTCTATTCAATAGCATGCTGATTAATTCGATTTCAAGTTTCAACCTTATTTTAATAATTATTTATTTTTAAAAAGGATAAACCTACACAAAAAGATGATTAATTCGGCGATAGAATTGGATTAAGGTTGTCATTGTGTGAACACAAATGATTTATGGGGAAAACTTGGGTCAAGTCTTCTATAAAGACTTATAAGTAAGACGCAAAATCTACCATTGCATGTTGTACAAAAGTTGTAAGTTTGTTTGAGAGGTTGTAGGTATAGTAGATTAGAAAATGTGGTAAGTGTGGTAGGTTACGTCTTACGTATAAAAATTGTAGGTGTAGGTTGAAAAAGTGGCAGGTGTGTTAGGTAAGTGACTTGACCCAAGTGGGTCCCATGCTTTCTATCGTATCGTATATCGCAGCCAATAATAGAGACTAATGATAAAGAAAAAGTATTGGAAGCTACATGGGTTCATTGGAATTTGTTGTCTTAAGTAAAATTTAAAATTACGTTTATGCCTTATATAGAGTTTTAATAAGAAAAGAATCACACAAATAATGTAGGATTTTTTTTTTTCTTGTAGATCTTACTGTTTTGGAGTGTTACTATAATCTTATATTACTAATTTTTTAAGTCAATAAGGTTATATGTGTATACAAATAATTGCATATTCTTTACAGTATTAAATGGACATGGGTGGAAAAGTAGATTACTTAGGCCAATATTATATTTAATGTTTAAATTTTTTATTTTAATTTAATAAAATTAATTTTTTTTTATAAATGGATAGGTTAGACCGGTCTAAGCCCATCCCGAACTTCGCAGGTACAAGTGCCTAAACTTGCCCAATGTCAATCTAGAGTGGTTACGAGTTTGAGCCAGGTCAAGACCCATGCCGAGCCATGGGGATGTCTTTATGTAGTGTTAAAAGTAATATTATTACCTTATAATTATTGGTTTATAGTTAATTTCACGTATATTTAGCACAAATATAAATTAGTAAGAAAAAAAAAAATATGCACAATTTCTTGAACAAACCTAATATAATATTTACTTTACCAATCTATTTTAAAATATTTAGTAAAATAAGTGTCACCTTAAATAAATTTAAGATTACATTCATGCTATATATAGTGTTTTACTAAGAAAAGAATCTCACAAATAATGTAGGATTTTTTTTTTTCTTGTAGATTTTACTCCTTTAGAGTATTATTGTAATAATTTATTATTAATTTTTTAACTCAATAAGGTTGTACGTGTATACAAATAATTGCATATTCTTTATAGTATTAAATGGATATGGGTCGAAAAGTAGATTGTTCGGGCAAATTTTATTTTAATTTAATAATTTAATTTTTTTTAACAAATAGATGGGTTAGACCTGTCCAAGCCCATGCCAAAACTTGTGGGTACACAAGCCTAAACTCGCCCCATGTCAATTTAGAGTAGTTATGAGACCTAGGTGAATACCTATCTCAATCCATGGGGATGTCTATATGTAGTGTTAAAAGTAATATTATTACCTTATAATTCTTCGTTTATAGTTAATTTCACATATATTTAGCACAAACATAAATTAGCAAGAAATAAAAAAACAAATGCACAATTTTTTGTATAAACCGAATATAATATTTAATTTACCAATCTATTTTAAAATATTTTCTAAAATAAGTATCACCTTAAATAATAATTCATTAAAAATTGATTTTTTTTTTTTTTATGAAAGGACATGGGTGTATTAGGACTAGTTACCCTCGAATATATTACAATGGCATGTTGAACATACATATTTATTTCTATAAATGATATTTTTCTAAATAGAAATTTTTTTTATCAATAGAAATTATATATAGAAAATGCATTCCCCATTTAAATCTTCTATTCAATAGCATGTCGATATATTTATAGTAGATTATTTTAGCAATTAATTTTGATTTCAAGTTTCAACCCTATTTTAATATTTATTTATTTATTTCAAATAGTTAAACCTACATGTGAAGATGAGTAATTCGGCAATAGGATTGGATTACAGTTGTCATTGTGTGAATATAAATGATTTCTAGGGAAAAACTTAGGTCAAGTCTTATATAAAGACTTACAAAGAAGATGTAAGATCCATTCTTAAATTTTGCATAAAAGTTATAGGTTTGTAGTAGATTATTTTAGCAATTAATTTTGATTTCAGGTTTAAACCCTATTTTGATAATTATTTATCTTTCAAAAAGGGTAAACCTACACGAAAGGATGAGTAATTCAGTGATAGGATTGGATTACAGTTGTCATTATGTGAATACAAATGATTTCTAAGGAAAAGCTTAGGTCAAGTGTTGTATAAAGACTTATAGGTAAGATGTAAGATCTACCATTGGATCTTACACAATATTCAAAAAGTTATAGGTAGGGTAGTTAATAAACGTGGTAGGTTACGTATAAAAGTTATAGGTGGTAGGTTGAAAAAGTGGTAGGTATGATAAGTAAGTGACTTAACTCAAGTAGGTCCCATGCTTTCTATTGTCCCGTATATAACGAGCCATTATGATAGAGACTAATGATAAAGAAAAAGTATTAGAAGCTAGGTGGGTTCGTTGGATTTTGCTGTCTTAAATAAAATTTAAAATTACATTCATGTTTTATATAGAGTTATACTAAGGAAAGAATCACATAAATAATGTAGGTTTTTTTTCTTGTAGATTTTATTCTTTTAGAATGTTACTGTAATCTTGTATTACTAATTTTTTAACTTAATAAGGTTATACATGTATACAAATAATTGCATATCCTGTATAGTATTAAACGGATATGGGTTGAAAAGTTGATTATTTTGGCTAATTTCATATTTAATGTTTAAATATTTATTTTAATTTAATAATTTATAATTTTGTCTTTTTTTAAATGGATAGGTAGACCTATCTAAGCCCATCCTGAACCTTGTGAGTACAAGAGCCTAAACTTGCCCCATGTCAATTTAATGCACTTATGAGTTTAAGCTAGGTCAAGACCTATCTTGAGCCATGCAGATATCTATATGTAGTGTTAAAAGTAATATTATTACCTTATAATTCTTGGTTTATAGTTAATTTCACATATATTTAGCACAAAAATAAATTCGCAAGAAATTATAAAATAAAAAAAACAATTATGCATAATTTCTTATACAAACCTAATATAGAATTTATTTTACGAATGTATTTTAAAATATTTGCTAAAATAAGTGTCACCTTAAATAATAATTGATTAAAAATTGCATCTTTTTTATTTTACGATGAAAGGACATGGGTGCATTACAACTAGTTACCTTCAAATATATTACTATGGTACGTTAAACATATAGATTTATTTCAATAAATGATATTTTTGTAAATAGAAATTTTTTTTACGAATAGAAATTATATATAGAAAACACAATCTATATTTAAATCTTTTATTGAATAGCATGTTGATATATCTATATTAGATTATTTTAGCAATTAATTTTGATTTCAAGTTTCAACCTTATTTTAGTAATTGTTTATTTTTTCAAAAGGCCAAACCTAGACGAAAAGACGAATAATTCGGCGATGGGATTGCATTACATTTGTCATTATGTGAATATAAATGCTTTCTAGGGAAAAAAACCTAGGTCTAGTCTTTTATAAAGACTTATAGAGAAGTTGCAAGACCCACCATTGGATCTTGTACAAAAGTTATAAAAAAAGTTATAGGTATGGTAGGCTAGCAAATGTGGTAGGTGTGGTAGGTTATGTATAAAAGTTATAGGTCATAAGTTGGTAGGGATAGTAGATAAGTGACTTGATCCAAGTAGGTCCCATGCTTTCTATCATGTCATATACCGCAAGTCACACTATAAGAATTTTGATATTGGGCGACATTTACAAAAATTGCAAACGCCGCCCATCTTTAATAGTTTAACTGCACCATTTAAAGTATACTATTAGTCACGTTTATGGAACATTTACTTAATTTGCAACTCTTTCCTTACAGTAACCGTGACTAATTTTTAGTTTGGCAATTTACCCCTCCTTAAAAAATTGAAAAATGAAATTCCATTAAAGGATAGCGCCATTTGGAAAACGCAGGAGGTAAAAAAATATTAAAAAAAAACACTTATCACGTACCTTTTCCTTACTTCCTTACCGTGCAACACCCTCAGACAGAGACCACAAACTTCGTAATCTCCATTTAGTCTCCCTCACGCCGCAATAACCTCGAACAAAGCTCTCCATTCCACCTCTGGAAGATATTTCGTTCTCCATCAACCTCCAATCAGTCAATGCCTCCACCATACCCATTCCTTCATGGCTAGCTGAGTGGAGAAGATTTCATCAGAAAACGTCAACAACATAGTTATTAACATCATTCATCAGTGACACATCACATAGGTTCGTTCATATGTTTTTTTTCCTTTAGGGCTTTTGTTCAAGGTTGTGAGAAATTTCTTTTTGTTTCTCAAGTTTCAAAAATTTCAATTTTACAATTTTATAATCATGAGTAGCACATGCATTCAAGTAGGACGTTCTTGGTTGAACGATGTCCTCATTTAGCTGTTTGCTTGGTTGAAATTTATGTATCGTGTTCAATAATGAAAGAGTTTAACCATGTACTGTTTGTGTGTGGAGAAAATTAGGTTTCCCCCCTCTGAGGAAAGGTAATGTTTATGTATGGAGAAAATTAGGTTTCTTAAATGAGTGAGGAGACTAATAATTTAAATTTAGCAATCAATTTACGAATGTTGGGTGTTGGGTGTCCGGTTTTGGTTAAAATGGTTGTGGATAGACAGCGGTGGTGTTGGTACGATAACCCTAGTTCCACTCCAGCTTAGTTCCCTATAGCTTAGCTACTGCCAATGATGGTATTCCCAACATACGACTTAGTATTTTTGCTCCATCCGACACAACCGCAGTTGGTTCACCAAGTAATCTTTTTGCTCCATCTAATATGACCACAATTGCTCCATTAAGTACGACTTCAAGCCTAGATAGGGGACGGGTAGGTGGGATCTATGTTATAGGGTTTGAGTTACTGTCTCTGTAAGTGTTTCATCCATTATGTGCTCATTATGTTTCTTGTTTGAGTTAAGTTTTTATTTTGAATTTCATGTTCCAGATCAAAATGCAAAACTAAGTGCAGTAACAATCATGATAATCATATTCTATGTATTGAGTTTTTAATTTATGAATGAATGGCTGGCTTTTCCATGGAGAAAAACAATCATGATAATCTATAATATGATTTTCATTGAATAATAATTTTTTTTCATCTTCTTTTTCACTATGTTAAAAGAAAAAAATAGTTAAGTTTGGAATTGCACTAATGTGGGTAATAAAATTTGGCAGAGGTTGCTTCTACATATGTATTTTCTGAGTTTTAATTCAAAGTGGCTCAGGTTATGATGTCGAAATATTTATTTGTTTTTATAATCTAGCCGAGTCAAGTTTACATTTTGATGATAGGAGCTTTTAATTACATTTTACCTTTTGCATTCACAGAAAAAAAAAAAAAAAATCCCTTCCTTTTATCCTATGTAATTCTTGAAATTTCCCATGTTTCTTACATAAAAAGTTCGTGGCTACTTAGGCTTTAGCTTAGCTTCCATTTTTCTCAATGAGTAGTATTCCTAGTTATACGAATCTTGGTAGCTGTTATGTCACTTTTTGGTTGAATTTGAAAAGCATAACCATAAGTAATGTTGTTTGGAGTCTGGTAGAGATTTAAAAAAAAAAAAAATAACAATCCCATCTAATAGATAATGGGATGGAGTTGATTTGAATGGACTATATGACAAGTGAGAATAGGGCTTTGTCTTGATGGTCTGTTTTGCTTTCATTTAGTTCTCATGGCCATCTTTTTTTGAGTATTTGTTGCATTAATTTGTAAAGTGGCAATGGTAGATGGATTTTACACTTTATTAGCACTGTAGAATCTAGATATGTAGAATTTCTCACAAGTTTTTAATAGTTTGTCAGTCTAATAGTTCTTAGAGGCCATATAAATTAAACAGAAAATACCATTTAAACTCATCTACTAGAATGTTCAAGCAGGGAAGGAGAAAATTGATCTGGCCTCTACTAGAAATAGATTTGCTTGGAAAGATGGAGAGAAAGTTGGAAATAGCACAGTAGCTTCTTTATCTTGTCTTGATGAATTTAGTTGAAATGGGATGTCCTATAGTCAAGAAAGAATAATTTATGAAAGTGTATTTTGTAGAAAATGATTTCTGAAAATTTTCCAACATTTTTTTTGTATTTATTTTGTAATCAAGGCTTTACAAATGTCAGATATATGTTTATTTACTGAAAAAACATGTCAGATATAAATACAATGATGTATTTTAGATATTATCGTTTGTTTTATTGAAGGAGGTACTTATTATCATGTTTGAACTACCTTGTTGTAAAGAGTAATCTATTTTCAGTACATACTCACCCATAACATTCCTAGAATAGATTATATCAGCTGATTCCATCCCAATTTCAGTTCTTTCAATTACTGTGCCCATCGAATGTTCAGATGAGCTGCTTTTAGCTGTTAGTAGAGGGTTTGAATCATTTGGCTCCTATGCTGCCAATGATCATACTGTAAGGTTCTCCCATTAGGAGATTACCTGTGTCTTTACCAATTATCTTCTGTTTTTATTCTTTATTTTCCATGTCTTCAATCTATCTGACAAAATTTTCCTTATCAGGTGATAAGTTTGTCTTGGGCCTTTGAAGGAAGTTGTTTATACACCTACAGTCAGGTACTTACTCATCAATTTCAATTCACCTATTATTTGTTCAATTCTTGTATCCAGTATGCCTTATTATGAACCTTCTGCAATTTTTAATTTTATTGTCCTATATGTGCTAAGGGTTGTCATTAACATTATAATAGCTTGTCCACTGTCTGCACTTGTAAAGACTATCCTTTTCTCCTTCAGTATCACTTTGATTTCAACAGTCCTTCTGGCTATCATTTCTACAGACCAACTTGCAAGCTTGTGCAATATAAAGGATTCATTTGTTATGTGAAATATGTCGTATGATTTCATCCTTTATTTCATCTACCAGCAAAAAATTTCATGCCACTTTGAAACAGTCTTTTCCTTGACTATATTCCTTTGTGACCAAAAACATGGTCAGGTTGTTCTTTTAATGTTTATTCTTTACTGATGTAACCTTGCAAATGTCATATTGAGTCTTAAAGTTTTGTTGATCTAGATGCAGTTTTTTTCTTCTATACTGTACAAGTGACACGTTATTTTACATAGATCACTTATTCAAAAAGATATATGCTAGTACAGTAGATTTGGACTTAGTTCCATAAAGAACCCTGTTTTTCTTGTGTGATTTATTATCATCTGTGAAGAATTTACATGAATAAAAACAAAAAGAAATGAAATATAATATAATATTTATCTCTTACTAATTTAATTTTTCTTGGCTTCTTTATGCGAAACAAATTAAACAAAGAAAACCCTTATGTTTTCTCCCATTTTGTTTTTATATTCCTGAGCACAAAATGAAAACTACTCTCATTTTCATTTATTTCTATTTCTTTTTTTTTTTTTGTAAATTTGTTGATTCATTTCATGAAAAGAATCTTTTAAGACAATGTTACCGGGAATTTCCCATATAAGAAAAAAAAACAAAAAAAAAAAATAAATGCAAGAATGAATAAAGTAAAGAAAAAAGAGTTAATGCAAGCTTTAACATCTAGATTCCTAACTACACCGAGAGTCTCATACCAGGAATGACATTATAAACTTGTTATCTTACTGCAAATGGTATTGTTTGTGTAGGCAGTCCTAATTGCGTCATGGGACACCATAAAATTTTCAACTCTTTAAATAAAATATATATAATATATATGTATATAACTCTGAAGAAGACATTGAAAAGAATGCCTGCAAACATGTTAAGGTGTATCAGTAAGTAATTAGTGCAGTGGAGGGAATAGATGAATTCATTTACAGAAAAAAAAGGATGTCATTTTGAAAAAAGAAAGAAACAACAGCTGAAATCCTAGTTTCCATTGATATTTTTAGTTTGCTAAGTTAGTTATCAGGTGGTTTGACATTATCAATGCACCAATTGTAACCCTTTTATTTTATTTTTTGGTTATTTGGTTAGATGGAGATCTAATCAGTGAAAATATTGTTACAATAGAGGATGATGGTAAAATAGGATCCATATAGCTGATTCCTACGAGCGATAGGAAGAAAGCATGAGTTCATCTGTTGTTGTAGATGGAAATATAATCATCCAACACCTTGTTTTGTTTTCATAAAGATTGCCAAAAATTCAAGTGCATTATAATCTAAAAGTTTAATTCTTAATAAGATTATATCAGTCCATTAGATGCTTAAATGTCTTAATCATGATTTATTTATGGCAATTTGACATTGGCATTAATGTTTTGTGTAATAATTTTTTGTTTTTTTAGGTTAGTCTAGTCATTTGCTAAGAAAGACCAATATGTTGATTCAATTTTATCATTTCTTCTTCATTTGTTCCCTTGTTCTAGTCCTAATTGCGTAATATAGAAAGCTACTATGAGTTACTAGAAAACTAGTGGATTGATTTGCTTTAATCGGGATAGTTAACTGGATGAGGTGGCTGATGTTTAGAGGGGAAAAAACCAATCAATTTCTTTCTTGTAAAAAATGTCTCAAAAAGAAAGCGTAGCAATATCTGATTTTTTTTCTGATCTTTTATCATTGAGTTTTTAAGAATTTATTTTTGAAAGTGACACTGAAATGCTTAATAGGACTTGTTGGTTGAGAACATAGCATGTATTTTCATTGTATTGATGCTTTTTCTATCCAACATGCTACATTAGATACTAGTCAAAGTGTTGGGGAAGTCCACGAGGCATTCTTCTTGGCTTAAGGCTGCTTTGCTTATATTATACACGCAGAAGATTTTGGGCATCTAAATTCAACACTTAAAGATTTTTAGGAAGCTAGAGCTGTAGAGAAAAGAAAACAGGAGGATCATATCAGCCAAGTTGAGGTTTGGTTGCATTACTTGTTCTTGATAACTGTCATGTTAAAACTTAAGTCTACATATTGTTCCACTATAGTAAGATTGTATCTATCATATTTTCATGTAATTGCATATGATCTGTGGCTTTCCTTTTTTGGGGATTTAATGGCTCTTTGCTCCTGCTCGACTTTGAATTCTGAGTCGATAATGCAGACTATACTTGACAAATGTAAAGCGGCATTGTATTGTTAAGTCATGGCAAGCAGTAGGCATGAGTAGCTGATCATGTAGTTGGGTTTGCAGAAAGTTTGGTAAAGTCATCCATTCACACCTTGATGTCCTAGCTTCAACACTTCTTGAGTTTGGACGTTAACAACTAAAGCTCCATGCTTTATTTATGAGCGTTTCGGTGTTTCTGGGAGGAATGCGGGGCCTTGGTCCATTTTTCCTTCAATAGTTTCTTAAATGAAGCATGGAGCTTCTAAGGTTCTAGCAAGTTAAAATCTTGTATGTCATAAATTCTTAATTCAGATCATAAGCATAATCTGATATCTGCTTATATTCTGCTGAGGAGATTCCAAATTGTTCCTTAAGAACTTTCGAGTTTATTAAACATTATACCTGTCAACATTAAATAAATGAAATATTAAAAATTATTTAGAAAACCAAAAGAATTAAAAAAAATGTAAAATTAATTTTTTAAGACCAGTAAAATATTAATACATATACTTCTAAAATAATTTTTTTTTTTATAATAAAACCCAAGTCATCTATTTATTAAAAAACTTTAATATAGATTATATAGTTATAAATAGATTAAAATATAATAATTTTTTAATTAATTAACCCAAAAAATAATAAAGAGACAAAATTTAAGGACCTTTAGGTGCAAAGTTCCACGATTCGCTAACCAAAAATCCACTACTAACTGTCAGTGCAATGAAAGGCAAAAAACCAAAAAACTGCCAGTGCAATGATTTGTAAACTCTCATAAAGTTACCATAGAAAGATATCAAAAAATCCTCTTATTCTTATGACTATTTCATCTTTCGCAAGCCATCCTCTGCTTTAATGGCTCTTTGCTCCTGCTCGACTTTAGCCTGTTTTATGATATCTAGATCGGCTTCAAATTCCTGTGCCTGTTTCTCCAACCGTGCTTCCAAGTTATTCACCTAGGTTTCTAGCTCTTTATTGACTATTAGAGAATCCAATAGATCTTTTGACTTAATTTCAACATCCTCCTTTACAGTTTCCATGTCTCTCTCAATTTCATTAATTGTGGCTAGAGAATTCAAGTAAATTAATTTGTCCAGTAAATATAATTAACGTTCCTTTAATTTTGAAAACTTAGATATTGGAATAGATGTTTAAACTTATTTTTATAATTATTTTTTTTTTTTTTTGGAAAAAACATAGTGGCTGCAATTTCAGAGGAATAGGATTATGTGTATTTTGGGAGATTGAACTTATTGAAGTCTTATTCTTTCAACTGCATGTTTGAGATAAGTGTAGATTGTAAAATCTTATTCTTTCAACTTTCAAACAATATTTTTTGTCTTGTAATTCTTTCTTCATATGGCTTCTTTTAGAATACATGGAGAAGAATTGGATGAATTGTGACATTGGAAGTGAAGAGTACCAACGAGGTGTGAAATTTTTCATCGCATACATGCAATTGAAATATGGAGGAAAGACGGAGTTAAATTGTCCATGTAGGAGATGCTTAAACAACAACTTGTACACTGTGAGTGTGATTATAGCACACTTGCTTGTTGATGGGATAGACATAACTTATAAGTGTTGGATATATCATGGTGAGGAGCCACTATTGAATTGCCTAGTGGACCTCGTGGTAGAATCGTCATATAGAGAGTGAAATGAGATCTAATGTGGAGGAGTACAATGTGGAAATGATGATGACATTGATGGGCTTGATGAATGCTTGAAGATTTTGGGCTTTTGCTGAATCAAGCGGAAGATTCAAGCCTGATGGCTTCGATATTCCAACAGATTTTTTAAGTGGTTTAAGAGCTGATTCACAACAAAAGCTTATCCGGGTTGTAAGTTCTCTAAATTCTCCTTTATAGTGAAGCTTCTCCACTTGAAAGTGTACAATAAGTGGACCAACAAGTCGTTTGACATGCTTCTACAATTTTTGCGTGATGTGATACCCAATGGAGAGTGTCTTCCCAGCTCATACTATCATGCAAACAAGTACTTAAGGGGGTTGGGTATGGGTTACCACAGTATTCATGCATGTAAATATGATTGTTGTATTATTTTGGGTACCAACAAGCATCTTACCAGTTGCCCTACTTGTGGTACTTCAGGTATAAGATGTCTGGAGGTCTAGAAAGCCTATTCCTCATAAGATTCTACGATACTTTCCTGTAAAACCAAGGTTGCAACCTCTTCATGAATCCTAAGATTGCTCAAAAAATGCATTGGCATAAAGATGAACATAAGAGACAAGAAAACATTATGGGCCATGCAGCAGATGGGTTGTCTTGGATTAATTTTGATAATGAATTTCCAGAGTTTGCAAAGGATAGTCGTAATGTGCGATTGGGGTTAGCTAGTGATGGCTTCAATCCTTTTGGTACGATGAGCCAATCATATAGCATGTGGCGAGTCGTGCTTCTTACATACAACTTACCACCATGGATGTGCATGAAGAAAGAGTATTTCATGATGGCGTTGTTAATCCCTGGGCCTAAAGCACCGGGGAAGGAGATCGATGTGTACATGCAACCTTTGATTGAAGAGTTGAATGATCTTTGGGTCAACGGACTATGGACATATGATGCATACTCGAAATCTTGTTTTAAAATGCATGCTGCATTGATGTGGACCATCAACGACTTTCCAGCATATGGGAATTTATCTGGGTGGAGCACAAAGGGATACAGCGCTTGTCCGGTATGTGAAGATCAAACACCATCAATAAGACTTAAAAGCAAGATTGGGTATGTTGGTCATAGGATGTGGTTGCCAAAGGAACATAGGTGGAGACGTAGCTTGAAATTTGATGGAATGCGTGATAATCGTGAAGCTCCCGAACCATACTCTAGTGAAGAAATTCTTCACCAATTACATACAGTTGTAGATGTGGGTATGGGAAAGTATCCAGGGAAAGTTAAAAGAGCCCATCATGTTGGGGGGGTTCAACTAGATTAAAAAATCCATATTCTTTCAATTTCCATATTGGTCAAAGTTGAAGCTTAGACATAATCTTGATGTCATGCACATTGAGAAGAATATTTGTGAGAATATTGTTACACAATTCTTAGGATGATGGAAAAACAAAAGACACTTACAAAGCTAGGCTTGATCTAGAGGAACTTGGTATTCGAAAGGAACTACATCTACAAAAGCGGGCTGATGGCAAGTATTCAATGCCTTGTGCAAGTTATGCATTAAGTAATTCTGAAAGAAAATTATTCTAATCAATTCTAAGGAATGTTAGATTACCAGATGGTTATGCATCACATATAGGTAGGTGTGTGGATAACTCATGCTCAAAACTTTGGGTATGAAGAGTCATGATTGCCATGTGTTGCTTCAAAGGCTATTACCTGTGGGTATTCATGGCTTATTGCCTAGAGATGTCACCACCACCATATCGAGCTCGGGACCTTTTTTGAGAGGTTGTGCGATGTATGTTGAATGTTGAGGAGTTACAGAAGATGCAGAGCGATATTGTGACAATATTGTGCAAGCTGGAGCTAATCTTTCCCCTGCCTTTTTGATGTAATGGTGCATCTTGCTATCCAACCTCAAGAGGCCTAATGGCTGGACCTGTTGCTTACCGCTGGATGTATCCTATTGAAAGGTACAATGTGAATACAACACATACCATCTTTATTTTAATGTTTGATTTTTCCCTCCCTTAATTTAAATTTTACTATGTAGATACTTAGGCTCTTTAAAGCAATTTGTTCGAAATAGAGCTTATCCGAAGGTTCAATTGCCGAAGCTTATGTTGTTCATGAGTGCTTGACTTGGTGCTCTCTTCACTTAGAAGACATGGAGACAATATTTAACCAGATAGGAACTTTGATTCTTTGGAAGATGGTGGCCTGGATATCTTTACAAACAGGGTTGGTTTTATTTCTCCACCCACATATGTGGTATTATCAGACGAGGATGTCGAAATTGCCAAATGGTACATTATGAATAATTATCAGGAGATGCAACCTTATTTAGCGTAAGTAGTTATCACTACATCATGTTTACTATGTTAATGAACTATTGCAATTTGTGTGTATTCTTTAACCAAGGTGAAATTTGTGTTGTAGTGAACATATAGACAGTTTAAGCTCACAATATGGTGATGACATAGATGAGCGTCACAAAAGGGAATTTAGTCAATGGTTTATGAATAAGGTAAATATAATTAACAACTCCACATATACTTACTTAAGCTATAGGTAAAGAAAGTTTTAACAAAATAGAATTGATGGTCTATTTTGCTTGTCATTATTGCAGATGAGTGCATTGTATGAAAGTGGTGACCCGATCATCAGTGCATTATATGCATTATCATTAGGACCCGATTCATGTTTCAAGAGATACAACAAATTGATATATAATGGTGTGCGATTTCATACAACAGAATTTGATAGTAGGAAGAAGACTCAGAATAGTGGAGTGCTTGTAGAGGGACATGAAGGAGATACGAAAGTTGAATTTTATGGGGTTTTGACAGATATATATGAGTTCACTTTATGTTAGAAACAAAAGTGTGATCTTATTTAAGTGCAAGTGGTGGGACACTAACATGCGGCATGTTCGAGTTGATGATGGCTTTAAAAGCATTAAGATTACTCGTACGTGGTATGAAAATGATCCGTATGTGCTAGCATCACAAGCTAAGCAAATATTTTATGTAGAGGACATGAAACTAGGAACTGAATGGCGTGTAGTGCAACAGTTTGAGCATCGCCACATCTATAATATGACTCTAGAAGGTGATGCAAATTTGTTAACTGATGTAGGCTCGATTAGCAGATGAGATCTTAGATGAACATTTATAGTAAATGGTGATGGAGGAAATGAGCTGCATCCAGTAATCGATTGTGATGTTGATGTGTTATTGAGAACTGATGTAGGTCATGAGACTGTTGATGAGGAGTTATTAAAAGAACAGTGCAAACATCTGAACATATAGAGCATGATGCCGGTATTGAATTCAGTGAAGATGAGGATGAGAATGAGGAGATGGATGAGACGCTGGTGGATTATGATAGTAGCGACGAAATTGAATGGTTATGTCTTTTTTCTTTTTAAAAAATTTATGTCCTTAATTACGCTTGCAAGTCAATTTTTCTTTTTTAAGGCGATGATATTAGCATAAGCTTTTGTATGTTGAATGATGAGTTGCCAAGATTATGTTGTCTATTTTCTATGACTAACTTATGCCCTTTGTTTGATTTTAGGATTATAATGGCTGGTGGTCGAAGGAATGTTCAAAGGAGGGGAAGGAGAACTAAACGGGATGCTCGACTACCCATTCGTGATGAGTTGGATTCTCACCATTTTGGGGAAAATATGCGACAATCACAACAATACAACCATCCATCTAATCCTTTTGAATCCTTGGGTATTCCATTTGGACATATTATTAAAGTAGAATAAGTTAGTACAAATTGGTAACACAAATTAATTTTTTGTTCTACTACAGCAAATGACATTCCACATGGTCAAGGTATCAAAATTAGTCCAACAAATATATCCTTACAGGGTAGCAATTCAGCTGATCAGAACCACACTCCAGGTAAGTGGTGACAGTGGCATATGAATGTAGAAGATGGGTTTAGAAAATCAATTTCCTATTTTTGAGCACTCTTTATTATATGGACTATAAAAGATATAAAATTGGTTGTATTTTGTGTTTACTCAATTTTTTAGCATTAGCTTAATGTGCCTTGAGAATAAATCTTCATTATATTCCTAAAAGATGCATAAATCACATAGATAATAACAAAAAACAATGACATCTTCATTATATTCTTCTAATATTGATGTTCAAAGTGTCTATTTCCAATTGTGAACCGTAAAATAAAAAAGCTATTTTGACAATTTGAAGATCTACATTGCATTTATTTTATTGGCTTTATTGACCATCATTCTTTAGAAATTGTCTTATATGTTTTGAATAAACCATTCAACCGTGTTTCTCTCGTTTTCTCATCTATGCTTACTGCATAACTTCCTCTCTAATAATTCATTTCTTATCTTATCTTCTCATATGATTGCAAATCTATCCAAACATCCTCCTCTTTGCTATCATCACTTTCTGTTCATGTCCATGGTATGTTGCATAATAAACAGTGTATCATAGCCATTCGATTGAACTTAATTCAAGTTTCATGGATATCTTGTGGTCACATAGAATTCTGATGCACCTTTTCATTTGCCAATCTTCCTTGAATTGTGTGACATCTTTATATATTGCTTTCATCCTATGCATGGAATCTTGCCATCTTATTTGGATTCACTTGGGAGTTATTAAAGTTTTTTTAAGAGCATGTTGGAGAGGAATTAAAATGAGGAGAGGTGAGATATTGATTCCAAGTAAATGGCACATTCCAGCCAATCGCTATTCATGTAGGAAAACAAAAGAGGGCAAATCTTTTATATATGTAAATTTTGAAACTTTTGTTGAGTGACACAAATTTTTTTTTTTTAATGTGAATGATGTAGCTTTTAAAATAGTTGTAATCTTCATATAATTTTATATGAAGATTACAACTATTATAATATGTGATGTGATTTTTTGTTTTCCTATTAAATGTAGAGAATGAAGCTCCAGGTATACGGGAAATGAACAATGGTCAAGTAGATAGGTCCCAAGAGCACAGACATGCATCTAATAATACTCAATCTCTTGGTAAGATTTATAATTATATGCAATAAATTATTGAAAGTGTGCAAGTCAAAAAAACATTCTCTTATAATTGTAGCAACTGAGAGCTCAACATGATCTGTGGGTAAGAGAAGTGCATATCGTGGTCAAGCACTTGAGCGGGAGAATATGAAGCAAAAAGGAAAAATGCTAGTTGAGTTTACTACATCTGGAGGACGTCCTGTTTCAGCAGATCAATCCTCAAAATTAGCATCTGAGATAGGGAAAGCATGTAAGGACTTTTTGCCTCTTTATGGTGAAGATTGGAGAAAGTTAGATATGATGGAGAAACAATGAGCTTGGGAGAAGGTCAAGGTAAAATGTAGACTAAACTTTCCTTTCATATTACTTACTTGTTATGTGACGTTACTAATCATTCTTTTGTCTTAACTGATATGGTTGATGTAGAATCGATTGAATATTGATGATGTAGTGAAAAATGACAAGAAATTTACTGCTGCCGGTAAATGGATGGGGAGTCTGCTTAGAAATCATCGAAGTAAAACTAAGAGGAGATGGATAGAGATTGGTGATGTAGCAAGACCTAAAGGATCGAATGACGATTATTAGAAGAAGATGACGGAACAATGGACTAAAGAGATTGTACAAGAGAAGGCAATTTTACAATCCAACGACCCATCCAAGAAGGTAAACTCTACATACCCATTTTTCTTAGGATTTCAAGTAATAACTACATAAATATGTAACTGTTTTTAATGAAAAGAGGACCAAATCAATGATTGGGAAAGAAGCACGTAGTTGTGTCAAATACTTGCATAGGTCTGGCTCTCGATCATTTGAGAGCAGAAGGAATGAGCACGTAAGTAGCAACTCATATAATTTCTAACATGTAGTAGTAAGCTTACTAAAGTGTTTAACATTTTTCATATATATATATATATATATATATGTATGTATGTAGATCAATCAAAATCACCAATTGCCCAATGCTATCGAGTTCTTTAAGCAAACTCGCTATCATGAACCAAGGCCTAACGGTACTGGTGGTTGGGTTTCACAACAAGCTTATGAAGATTATGTAAGTCTATGGGTTAAGTTTTATTTTGAACATATTATTAAATAAACAATATGCTGCGGATGTTATGTTTTAGTTTTCATAATATAGGAGAAGATGGTGAAAATGTATGAGGATTCGCAATCTTCTAACAACCCAAAGACACTACAAGAGATTGTTGACATATTTATGAATGCAAGTAACAGATCTAACTATCATCCTGGAAGAGGGTATGGACCACCATCTATTGGGAAATCAACACGAAGACAGAATGAGATGGAGGAGTTAAGAGCCGCATTGCAAGAGGAAAAAACATTACGCCAGCAACAAACTCAACAGGTAATTAAACTTTATGCTTTGTTTAATATTGCAATTTCTTTTCCTACCACCACTATGGTCATAATATTAACATGAAACTTAAGTTGAACTTAATTAATATTTATAGTCAACTCAAGCTCAATTAAACTTGTGAGCTAGTCAAATTGAATATTATAAAATTGAAATTTGATTTAATAAACTACTTAAGTAGCTTAACTATATTTTTTCTGATTTTCTTGAATTGAATTTGCCACTTAATGGTATTTACAGCTTGCTCAACTAACTCGACTTGTAGAACAATTTGTATCAAGTTTTTCCAGTAGTTCAGGTTAGTTATCATGAGTCATTTTTCATTATCTCATTCGTGTTTTTTTTAACTATTCAGTAATTATATTTATATATTGTGTGACAGCAAATCCAAATGGAAATACTTTTGCAAGTGCGCGAGATACTTCATCAAATCCATCACTTGGAGATGATGGTGTCAACAGTGAGGAAGAAAATTAAATTCTCAGTTTTTTGTTTTTTGGCTGAAGCAACTGACATGAATGGGGTCAAATTAATGTGATATCATTTTGATGTAATTGGGAGTTTATGCTTATGTTTCTTGTAAGGACACTAAACCATATTGTTTTGGGTTTTTTTTTTTCCCTTTAATGCAAGGATGGTCATGGTGATCTTTAAGTAATTTTTATGTTATTAGTTTTTATTACATATTGAGTGCATTGTATGCTCTAAAATGTATTAGTGATATTTATTCATACATAAATTTCATGTGCAGAAGTAATAGCAGGTATCAATTATATTGTGATGAAACAGGTGTATATTGCTAATTGTGTCTATGTTACACCATAAACAAATATATATTGCCAAATTAAACCGATTTGAACATTAATCTCTTCTTAACAATAATAGCCACGTGTAAACGTCGCTAAATAAAAAAAAAACCACATTTAGGAATTACTATTTTAACAAGAATAGCCACATGTAAACGTCACCAAATATGAGATTTGTCACGTTTAAAAATCGCCATTGTTGTCCAACAAACATATATAAAGCTTATTCAACCTGTGCATGGCCACGGTTAAACATCGCCAATTATGTAATTTATTTACGTTTACACGTTACTAATTAAAATTTTTACCCACGTTTAAACGTCGCCGATCACAAGTTTCCCTCCATTTATATTTAGCGGGATGGATATTAGTCATATTTAGCCACACATAAGTGTGACCTAAACATGATAATAGGCCATGTTTAAACGTGGCCTAACAAAGTGTATTTGGCTGTCAAACTAACATTAGCGACGTTTCAATTTTTAACGTTACTTATTAAATCTGCGACTGACCTTTTGCGACATCTATAGGCCATGTGTAAAAAAAACATGACTAAAAATCTTTGGTCACGTTTAATTAATGTTTAGTCGTGTTTATTAAACGTAGCCAAAGGCTCATTTTGTTATAGTGTCAATATGATAGAGACTAATGATAAAGAAAAAGTATTGGAAGGTTGGTGGGTTCACTGAAATTTATTGTCTTAAATAAAATTTAAAATTACGTCGATGCTTTATATGGAGTTTTACTAAGAAAACAATCTCACAAATAATGTAGGATTTTTTTTCTTGTAGATTTTACTCTTTTAGAGTGTTATTGTAATCTTATATTACTAATCTTTTTAACTCAATAAGGTTATATGTGTACACAAATAATTGCACATTCTTTACAGTATTAAATGGATATGGGTTGAAAAGTAGATTATTTAGGCCAATTTTATATTTAATGTTTAAAATTTAATTTTAATTTAATAATTTATTTCTTTTAACAAATGGATGGGTTAGACCTATCCAAGCCCATCCCAAACTTTGCGGGTACACAAGCCTAAACTTGCCCCAATCAATTTTGAGTGGTTACAAGTTCGAACCAGGTCAAGACCTATCCCGAGCCATGGGGATGTCTATATGTAATGTTAAAAGTAATATTATTACCTCATAATTCTTGGTTTATAGTTAATTTCACATATATTTAGCACAAACATAAATTAGCTAGAAATTAAAAAAAAAAAAAGAAAAACAAACATGCACAATTTCTTGTACAAACAAAATATAATATTTACTTTACCAATCTATTTTAAAATATTTACTAAAATAAGTGTCACCTTAAATAATAATTCGTTGAAAATTACATTTTTTTTTCTTTTATGATGAAAGGACATGGTGTATTAGGACTAGTTATCTTCGAAAATATTACAATGGTATGTAGAACATACAGATTTATTTCTATAAATGATATTTTTGTAAATAGAAATTTTTTTTATGAATAGAAATTATATATAGAAAACACAATCCCTATTTAAATCTTCTATTCAATTGCAAGTTGATATATTTATAGTAGATTATTTTAGCGATTAGTTTTGATTTCAAGCTTCAACCCTACTTTAATAGGTATTTATTTTTTAAAAAAGATAAACCTATACGAAAAGACGAGTAAGTCAGTGATAGAAACTGATGATAAAGAAAAAAAGTATTGGAAGCTGGGTGGGTTCACGGGAATTTACTCAAAGATACTCTTTCATTCGTGTTTCAATGAGTAAATATTTAATATGCGTAAAATATTTAAAAAAATATTAAAACAATATAAGTAATAATTATATTTTAAAACACATGCACAGATCAGCATCCCGGCTACAGCAAATTTACAACATTTCGTCCCTATCTTTTCCGTACGAATTAAGAAACGTGTTCAGTCGCTTTCCTCTTGTTTGACGAAGTTTCTCTGAAATTATATTGTGTTCACACTTGATCTATATTGTCTGGGACTCTGGTGTTGCTGCTATCTAAACAAACCATCTCATATCAGACAGGAAAAAAATAAACGACAGCCATGTGTTCTAAACGCCCATTTCCATTATCCCAAAGCCTTCATATAACCATACTTAAATGCATACTATGGTTATCGTTCACAACTGTTCTAGTTCTACATCAAATTCCATGCGAAATCATCAACGGAAGTCCCGTCCCGACAGTGATTTTTAAAGGCTTGCCGGCTGCCTTCCAGACGTTTGTTTTGCTTATCATGTTTGCGTTTTCAGGAGCATTTAGCGCTCTTGCGGCGTTTAATCGAATGCCTTCCTTAACAAGGGTTTGCGCATGTATCGCGATGAGTTCGATGGCATCTACTATAATTTTACTATTGTTTGTTTACTTATCATCCAATTTAAGGTCAGTTACTATGTACGTAGGCAGAGCTTTTGCTTTGCTTCAATTGAAATGACAAAACTCTACCGTTCTGTATCAGAATAAGGCTACTCTGTCCTTCCCAGAATATTATGTGTAGTTTTACATGATAAGATGTACCTTTATGTCATATAAATATATAGACTCCTATTATGTTGATCGCGTTTAAAAAATAGTGAAAATTTTCATTAAAAATATCAATAATAAACAACAGATAAAATTAGAAGCTATACTGAAGCGTGTTTATAATTCTATATCAATATTACTGATCTTAAAAAAAATAAAAAAGAAAAAAACAGCATAATTATTTGAAAAATGTCGGAATCCAGAACATTATTCCTCCAAACGCCATGATAAGCCAATCTCTTACATCCATCTACTAAGTATTGTTTACAAATCAATCACTAGACTGGTTGGTCGAATGGACCTAGAGAGAGTTTGATTACGTTGTTCCTTCCGTCCCATCTCATCTTCGGAGAGGGCACGCCAGGTAGAGCTATCGTGTATTTCTAGTACTGATAGTACCCTGCAAGCTGTCGGGGAAAAATCTTACCTAAAGCAGATTTTAGAGGGCGAAGCCTAAATACTAGGGGGCAAACATGATAAGGCACAATACAACAAGGATGTCCATTCTAAATCCTGTGAAAAGAACAAGCTAATCAGCCCATAAAGAGCAAGAAACTAAACCTAGGCTGAAATTTTCCATTACACACACTGTCCAGGGAGACGTGATACATCCATTAGGACACATGCCATTCCAAATCGCTGCGATACCAAGAGAGAGCATGATTGAGATTGGGATTGATCTAGCTTCGATGAGCGTGTGATCCTTGTATTGATTAAGGAGCGGCTCTGTTATTCCTAGCACAACAAAACCTACCTAAAACCACCATTCCTAAGTCTTGACTATGAAGCACCTACATGATTGGATCGATAGCATTAGAGCTTTGCAGAGTTGGATGGGAATCATGGATACCCGAGTGCTACTACCACCGGAAGAGTGCACTTGGCTGATCGTGGCAAACTGGTCACCATATCACTAAAACCTGTGATTGTTGTTGATGCTGATCTTCGCTTTCAGGGCTGGTGGTGAATGCTTTGGAAATTCGATGGTATTTTGGTGAAATTCAAGAAGCATTCGAGAGTGGAGATCAACATTTAGGCTAACTCCATGGGAATACACAACTAGATTTTTATTTGTATCATATCAGTATCGATTCAGTATCAGTATTGGCTTAGTAGCGGTTCGGTTTTGGTCAATTTAGAAGTAAAACTGTTGGTTTTCATTAGTATAATATTTGTATCGGTTCAGTATTTGTTTAGCATTATTTTTCGGTTTGAAAACTATACCAAAACAACACCAAGACGAGGATTCAAACAGGTCAATTCTATTTATAGTAGGATTATGAATACCAATCATATGAACATCCATTACGATTAACCGATTTCTATTTCCCTTTCCTAAAAGTTGTAGTAGGTAAAGTAATTAAAGGGGGAAAAATTAGAAAAGAAAACTTTTTACATAGTGTTCATTAAGATGCAGGGATGAAAATGTAAAGAAATTGTATTTGGTAAATTATGTAAAGAATCGAAATTGGTAAAAATAAAGGAAATCACCGGAAAGAGTTATACTTTGAGTTTTATTTTTAACTTTTTCTTTAAAAAAAATAAAAAATTAGAAAGATAAAAATGAATCGAAATAAGAGAATTATAGAATTACCTTTCAAGCAATTTTTATCAAATTAAAACTAGTAGATACCCACTACCATGTGTTTGCGCGATTTTTTTAAATATTGTTATACTAACAAATAAAATTAGAAATAAAGCTCTATTTTTTATTACTAAATAAAACTAACATAAAAATAAAAATAAAAAATATTGAGGAAGAGAGGAGAAGTTAACATGATATTTATGTGGGTAAATAACTATTGGAAGTATTCAAGAAAATTTTATAAGAACAAATTTTGAGTTTAAGAAGAATGATTTATCTTTATGTTGGAAAATAGAATTATCATTATACCTTTATTATTATAGAATAACTATCTCTTATTTGATTTGTAAAAATATGATACCAAAATATCTATTCCATTAGAATGGATCGGATGAGAAATTAATGCTCTCTTCCATTAGCAAAAGAATTGCTATTATTTCAGTATGATGTGCAAGAAACCATGTTGTAAAGGTATTTACTTATGACATTCTTAACCACACATATTTGGGTACATATGTTTCAAAATCCACTCTCAAAGGGTAGATAAATATCTAGCACCCACCTTAAAAAAATCTACATTAAATATATATTATAAATAAATAATGAATAATAATTTTATATTTTTTGTCAATAAATGCTCTTAGAAAAAAAAAATAAAAATAGCCTAGGCCATGTGAAAACATTAATCAATCAAAGCTAAAATCACCTCTTATATTTACCTTTTTATTCTCGTTCTTCTTCCTCATTTCTTTCTTAGTCATATTTTTCATCTCCATTAAATATATATTTTTTTTCTTGAAAACTCAAATAACTATTAATATTATTTATTTGAACTAAATGCTTTTAAAAGTGGTTTGAATCGAACCAGATCGAACCACATTTAAAGTCATTCGGATTCAAACCCCAAACCATTAAAAACGATTTAGTTCATTAAAAGTTTGAATTGAACCGTTTCAAATATGATTCAATTCAACTCAACATATTAATCGAACCATAACCATCCTTAGGAGGAAGTCCTTCTTATGGCTTTAGATGAATCCTACGTTGGGCCCTCTCAAAAGGTTGAGTTGGGCCCTCCCAAGTGGTTGGGTTAAGTAATCTAGTTGTGGACAAACATGACTGTAGACACCTCATTTTGACATTTATTTTTGTCAAAATAAATACTAAGCTTAGTATACACATAATTAAATTAATTGAATTTTTGCAAATTATAAATGTTAAAGCTAGGAATGAAAATTAGAAAAAATAAATCAATTTAATAAAAATAAATATAATGGATGTAATATGGATAATTAATATAGTATAATATAATTTCAAAATTCGTAAAAAAAAAAAAAATTACTGTTCATCGTCTCCTACCTCCGGCCTCCCGATGGGGTGTTTTCAAGTCCATTTTTTACCCATTTTCAAGCCTGTTTTTTATAAAGCAAATACATATCTTGAAACTAGACACGGAGTACTTCGTTTTGATATATAATTTGCATATTTTCATAAACCATAACTATTTCAAATCCGGACTTAAAGTTTGAAGAAAATTCTTTTTTACATTTCCGAAAAAAGCTCAAATCTCCGATTTTTTCGCTCAAAATGTGTTTGAACATTAACATTATAACATTAATGACAGCTAATGCAATTTACAACCTTTTAGTCCAATTTTTTCGGATAAAAATCAAAATAAGATATGAAACCCTAGATCTATAAATAGAGGAAAAAATAGAAAAGAAAAGGGGAGACACGAAAACATAGAACAGAAAAATTATAGCATCTGAATACTTAAAGACCACCAGGCCGTTGTCATAGGAGAATTCTAGACATCCCCACCAAATGTTGCTTTGAGAGCTTGAACACCATCCTCCAAACAATTTCGAATTAAGTGGCAATCACAGGAGTAACCGACGCAATTCCAAAGGTCAATCCGGCGAGCTCCTGTTGCAGCGTCGTCACTGGACGACCGATTCGAGCACCGCGATCCGACGACCCGCTCCGGTGTCCACGACGACCCAGATCCATTCCTTCCTCCATTGGTGTATCCTGCACATCCATACTTCACTTTCCTGGTAAGTCTGCAACTTGTTTCTTTACTTTTACTTAATTGATTTAATAATAATATTAATTAAACTATACTAATATTAATAATAATAGTATAATAAAAGAAAAAGAGAAACAATAAATAGAACAAATACAAGCTGTCTACGTAGGTTTTTGATAATAATAATAATAAATTGCAATATTATAAAAGAAAATAACGTAAATAGAAAAAAAAACTGAACAGGATCTTATAATAATAAAAACCTAGAGTGATAAATATTGTATGCCTAAAACATGTAATTAATTGATGTTTTTCTTTTGAATAGTTGTTTTTGTGATATTACTTCTAGATTAATTTCTTAGGTTTGTATCATATAAATTTGTTATTGGAAATTTCTAATTGGTTGTCATCATTACATGTTCTTTTGGTTTTCATAATACTTTGTTGATAAGTATGATTTTCATCATGACATTATGTCAATAAATCCAATTTTCATAATTATACTATGTTAATGAATTTGACATATTCTATTAATACCTTGCTGACATAAATTTGGTCCTTACTATAATATATTCAATTACTACATTATTAATATGACCGCGTGATTGCCATGATATATAATTCTAATCCATTATTCAAAATCTTTTTATCACTTAGAAAAGTCAATTTTTATAAAATTGTTAAAACGTAACTCGATAGTCCTTTTTGCATTAATATGATAATGATCTTGTTTTTGTGATAAAATTGAAATATATAATATATAACATGTTAGGTATTTGTTCATAGGATTACATTAAAATCTTATTTGATAATATAACTATAATCACGCCATAATCATAAGGAATATACGAATTTTTTTAGAGTTTTAGGTTTATAACATTTGAAATTGTGTGATCATGTATGATGATAGTCATTAATATTCCTTTTATGCCATGAATAGTGATGACCTTGATTGTAATATATTGAACAAATCTTGCCCTTCATAATGTAATTTCAATGATATATAAATCTTGATTATGCCATGATATTGCTTTGTTGAAATTAGCTTGTTAAATATTGATAAGCCTTATAATATTTTTATCTTGATGATATGTATGATCAATTGATATGCATGATATGTGGTTATGATTTCTTGTTCAAAATTTTTGTCACCTAGAAAAAATCTGATTTTCCATAAAATTGCTAAAAATTAACTTAATAGATTTAGGGTTCATGTTAAAAAAAATAATATATTTTTTTTTTCATAAAATTAACAAACCTAATGAACTTAAAGTGAAAAGATTTCGGAAAATATAAAATTAACCAACAAATTAAATTTTTCTAAAAGAACTATGTGTGGTCTGATCCCGATTAGAGGGTACGTAGGCACCTAAATGGGCGACTTAAAATATGTAAACAATTATTTGTGAATTTGTTTGATTTGTTAGTTTAGTTTAGAATATTGAATTTTGATAGAATTTGATAAGATTTGATTAATTTGAATATTTTCGATTTTTTAGATTATAATGATTATTGATGGAATTTGATTAGTATTTTGTGCATATTAGACATATTTTAGTTAATAGATCTTGGAAAATAGTTTAGATGTTGAAATTAGGGTTTAAAAGAAAGCAATTTAAATTTGGAAAGTTAAAGTGGTAACCGTTTAGGTTTTAATAGGTTACCCCGAACTCAAGTTAATTTCTGTTCTTGTTTAAAAAAAAATGATTTTTTTCGCAGATCAGTAGCAAAACCAAAATCAACTACACCCATTGGTTTTGGTTTTTCCTTCTCGACTTTAGTCGAGTGGCGACTCCAAAATATTTTTAAAAAAATTCAAAATTTCCTTTAATTCTTAGTCGAGGATTCATATTGAATGGGTTAGGGTTTAGTATGAATCAGATTAAAGGAAATCGAACCGAAAAAAAAAAATCGAAAAAACCAAGCTCGACAATGACATTTTAGTTGCTAGAAAGGCCAGTTAGCACGTGGCTCCTAGAATTAAAGCGGGTATATGTGTGAACCTTAACGATAGAACTTAACTTGATTTAGGAGTTAGGAAGTAAACGGGTTGTTTTCTTCATTATTTGTCTAAACCTGTTTCATGCACTAATGGGGTCGATGGAGAAGCTTCATTAGAGTTCGGTTCCCTTCTTTGATGAGGTTCAGAGTCTTCTTGGTCGTTTAGGCAAGCACTCATTTTGTTTTTGTCTTGTTCATAGATGGGAAAATATGGCGGCTAATTGGGATGCTTCAAATGTTAAGAGGAGAATGTGCTCGTTTTATTGGTATCTCAACACCTAATTCTTCCTCCAAAAGCATTTTTTTTTAATGATTTATGTATGTTTCCTTTCTGATTTTGCAATGTAGCATTAATATATTTACTCTTTTGCTAGCCCAAGAAAAAAGCCCATTTATAATGAGCAATTTGATAGCATTTCTATTGAAATTGTATGATGGTAAGAAGTATGAACTAACTGGGTGTTTATTGATTAGGTTGTGGTTGTCTAATGGGCCAGAGTCTTTTTATTGTTATAAGTAAAATAACACTAATTATAATTATCATTAAGATACTAATAATAAGTAAAACAAATAAAATAATAATTACAATAATAAAATAAAGGATTAATTACAAATAAGTGACATATGTTTTAGCGCTTTTATAAAAATATGAGCTGTGATTTTTTTTTTTTTTTTGAAAATTAACTAACAAGATTTCATCCTTTATGTTTCGTCTAAATATCTATTAAATAGAACACGTGTTGTGAAACATAATTTTTTAGCTATCCACATCTTTAAGAGGAAGTACTAATAATAATTATAATGAATTGCTCTATAATATTTTACTACACAATACGTTATGGAAGAGAAGATCATCTACCCTGTTTTCAGTAAAATTTCTTGCAAAAAGAATCCTTGTTGACAAAGTTTTCACTCTTGTAGAACCTAATCTAGGATTAATAACACCGCACTCCAAGCTTTGCAAGTTTCCACAGGACCTCTGCAATCCATTTTACAAACTTAGGGGTAAGTGGATAATACTGTTATGCAAGGTACTCACTCGGATCCTACTTGACCAGGTAAGATTCGAGTAGGTATTAAAGGTCAGAAGGTTGGGTACAGACACAAAATTTCCAGAACCTACTCTCCCAGGGTAAGAAATGGGCTCAAGGTTTTCATATCCGATACCCGCTTTGGAACTTGTACTCTAGGATATAGAGGGTATAAGTTTTAGGGTATCTTATATCTATCTTATTAAATATTATAAAAGAATGTTGATATACACGAAATAAATTATAATACTCTATTTTTTATTTGATAACCACTTTTTATTCGAGATCATTATTTTGTAAATTATTTTCGAAAAATTTTTACTCTAGAAGAATTTATACTATTTTATTTGGAAACACTTTTTTTTTTTTTAAGAAAACTTATACCTGTATGCATATATTTAAACTCCCAAATTATATAGATTTGTTATTTATCTACTAAGACTAATTAATATAAAAACTATATAGATTCGCTCTTGGAACTCCTTCGACGTTTTAGGCTTATTTCAGGATAAATTACACTAGAAGGTATCAATTTTTAGAGGTAAATTCATTTAAGGTATCAATTTTTGAAGTAGTTAAAAAGAAGAACTAACATTCAATATAATGCATCAAATAGGGTATCAATGTTTTTTAAAGTTCATTTAAAGTATCAATCTTTAAATTAGTTTTCAATTAGGTTTCCTTAATTTCCATTAATAGTCAAATATTTTACCTTATTTGATTCATTTTACAAGATGTTGATACATCTTTTTAACCATTTGAAGAGTTGATACTTTAAATTGATTTATCTACAAATGTTAATCTCTCTTTTTAACCACTTGAAATACTGATACTTTAAATGAACTTACTCTCAAATGTTGATACATTTTTATATAATTTACCTCTTATTTTTTAGCAAGGGAGTGACAAAGGCTCTGGTTCCTTCGAACTCCATGAATGGGCGCTTGGACAATAAAGCTATGGTCAAGACTATCTACTTCGATGACAGCCTGGCTGAAACGGGTTATGTACTTCCTAGAGGATTCATCTTTCTTTTGGCTCACTAAGAGCAGTAAGGACGTGTCCTTCTTCGGGGGTCGATTTACTATAAAGTGGGCCTTACATGTGGATAGAAACAGCTAGTTGATAGAAACAGCTATTAGCGGCTTTTCTGAGTGTTTTGGGAGTAGTTTATAAAAGATAGCATTATTGAGCCTGACCACCTACTTAAACATTGGCAGTTCCATCCCTTATGGCCAAGGCTCATCTATGATAGACTGAGCCAGGGAGGTTTTGATTGATATTCACATTATTTTGGATGTCATAGTACTCTATTTGTCTTCCTTGAGTTACGATATCCTCTTAATCTCTTTTTCCACCTCTTCTAGATTCATATCTTGAGAATGCTTCCCTTGACCCATGGGGAGTTCCACCAACGAGGGATTCCCAACTTGGGTTTAGATGCCGCTAGTGCCATGGGTAGTGTCCTAACCCCATGGTGGATCCACATTTGGGATCATGCTAGATCGGCAAGCCTATTTTCCCTTTTATGGTGTTAACGAGGGTCAGCTCGTTGCGACGGAGTTTTGCTGCTGCTATGCTGCAGCTAAGAATTTAATGTTCCCAACTCTAGTTCTTTGAGGCGCTTCTCGATGTCAATATTACACTTGATAATCTCAATGTTTTGCACTATGACTTGGTGGAGCATGTCTTCTCGACGACTCAAATGATTTTGTTCGAGGGCCCCCTTACGAGCCTTCAGGCCGTTGGCATGCAAATGAGTTTGAAGTAGAATTCAGGTCACCTTCAAGACAAATGCTCTAGGACTCTTATTTTTGGCTTGGGGTAACATATTCAAAGTAGCAGCTTCAAGAACCCTGTACGTTGGTGGTTTCTTGTGTTTTTTAAAGGGGAGTGTGTAGGAACATTTTCCCTAAAGCGTAAGTTTTAAAGGCACATTATGGTTGTCGTTCACAACTGTTCTTGTTCTAACTCACATTCCATGCGAAATCATCGATGGAAGCCCCATCCCTACCGTGATTTTTAAAGGCTCGTTGGCCACCTTCCAAACGTTTGTTTTGCTCATTACATTTGCGTTTTCAGGAGCATTTAGCGCTCTTACGTCGTTTGATCAGATGCCTTAACAAGGGTCTGCACATATATTTCCATGAGTTCCATGGCATCAGCTGTTATGCTACTGTCATTTTCTATACTTGTCTTCCAATTTAAGGTCTGTTGCTACGTAGTTAATAAGTAAGCAGGCTATGTTTCACTAAAGTATGACAAAACCCTGCCTCTGTAATAAAAAGACACTTTTTAATATATAAATATGTATATATGTATCTAATTTTGCATATAACATATGTTGTTTGGTAAAAACCGTTATATTTGATAAGGTTGGGTTTATAGTTGTCAAAATCGCGATTTTATCCATACAATTCAACGAGTTTACGATTTTATGAGGTCTTTCGAATGAACTCATGTATAGAATCGTTTTTTTATGAAATCTTACGATTTCAACCAAGTTTACATGTAAAATTGATAGAATTCTACGTTTTTTATTGATTTTATCAATTTTACCTATCTGAGTCATATAAGCTAAAATATAAAAAATACAACTGTGTTTCTACAAGTTCATCAACTATTAGGATGATACATACTTATTATCGCATTTCAATTATATTTTCACACATTCTCTCTATTTCTTTCTCTCCTTCTCCCTCTCCCTCTATTCTACATTTATAGAATTTATTCAAGTCGAGTTATAGTTGTAAGGTTTATAAGAAAACTTATTTATTTTAATTATATAGTCAATAATTTAATAAGATAAGTTGAAAATTTTTATTTAATTCATAACTTTATTGAAAATAATATAATAGAAATGAACTTAAATTGATTCTATAATGCATGCGTAACAGTGTTAGAAATTTGGCACTCTGTTAGCCTAAGAAGGATGAAATTACTGTTGTTGAGGCAAAAGTTAAAGTTAGCTTCTATCATTAAGGGACAAGTAAGATTTACCACTATGATCTAGCTTTTTCGTCAATGATAGTAATTTGTTTGAACTTGATTTCCAACTTGCCTGGTTGAAATAGCAATCATAGACAAAAAAAGATTGCCTTTATTTTCTCTTTGGAAGTTAACTACAGAGTCTATATATGTGTTGCTCCTAAAAGGTCCAGCATTGCTAGGCCCATATTAATTAGTTTCCTTCCATACCTATCTCATATAGTGTTGATGAAAAAGGATAGGAAACATTAACTTGTTCATGTATGAATAAAAGAATATTGCATGACTAAAACTGAAAAAACAAAGGATAATATTATTACTTCATTCAATAAGATAACGAGCATAGATTCTGCTCTTACACTATGATAGACAAAAGGGAAAGAAAAGCATATTTACCATTCAATTTTTTCAAAATAAAGGAATTTATTAATTTTATTGTAATAAATCTTTGAATTTCCAAAGTTGTTTAGTATAATGCATGTACATAAGAGCTTATTTGACCTAAAGAAAAACAAAAATATCAATTATACTTTAAAATAAGCTATTATCAAATGTGCTTCTTTCATTTTAAGGAAGAGCAAATGCCAATATTTGAGTCAAATGATGGGAGGAACATCTAGGCCAATGATCTTGCTTCATCACTTGCCACTTTAAAAACTCGAGCATATTGTGGAGAAAGGTACTTCTCTCTAAGGTGATATCTCATGTATGATTTGCTATGGATTCTTATTATATATATATCCATCAATGGATAAGATAGTGGTATCAACATCTTGTTCTGTTCTCTCCTCACACTGTTGTTGATCTGGAGAACAAGACTAAGCTAGTATAGAGATGAAGTCCTAGTTGACTTTTGTAGCATAGAAATTTGCTCAAGTGAATGCTCTGGCTAAAGCACTTGCGGACAAAAGGATGAGGTATGGTGTACCTGGCATAAATTGTGGTTGTTCTTCTATTCACTATATAATAACTTATTATCAGTAGGAGGATTTGTTTTTTTTTAATAGTAAGCAATTTTATTAAGCTTCTATCTATTGTTTGTTTTTAATTTTGTCCACTTCTTCATTTTACAAGGGTTCAGGGATATTAAATGTTTGGCATTACATGTTTGTGCACCTTGCCAGCAATATTAACTTTTTTTTGGTAATCTATGCTTTCTTTGTAATGCCCCACTTATACAAATAAGAAAATTTTTACAATAACTCTTGGCTTCTAATATATGTTATGTAGCATTTAATAAGATCAAACATCTAGGTCTAGCTCCTAGACCTACGTGTATCCTGAAAATTCCCCTTGAGAGTGACTCTTCGCTACTTCCTACATACATATAAAATAGCATTGAGAATGAAAAATAGGTAATTAATTTTACTGAAACATACATATAAGATGGTACTTAATTATCTGCACTACTTTAAGCTTTTACATGTATCCGTTCTAATATTAAATTTAACTTGGCATCAAAAGGGCAAGTGGTAAACTACATGTATCTCATTTGATGTACCATTAATTAGTTTCACTTAATGCGCCTCAATCAATGTTGGGTCTATAATTAGGGGATTATTACAATATAGGACGCAACACTCCATCTATATTTGCTAGCTTAAAATTATATACAAATAGTCTTCTTTTTTTTTTTTCCAAATTTAACAATAAAAGTAGCAAATGAGAGTATATCACAACTTCAACATGTGCATATAATAAAGTATGTGATGTTCGTATTATGCTTCAAGAAATGTCAATCTTATTGGTTTTAATGCAGTAATTGCAATGCACCCATGAGGAAAGGGATTGCACTTGGACTCCGGTGGTAGTCTATGGGTTATTCTTTTGTCAGCAAACTCTCATGACTAGATTATAAAGGAAAGGCGACATTTGCAAAATCTACAAATGTCGCCATATATTAAAATTCTTGTAGTGTTAGAAATTGCATGAAATAAACAATAGTTAGATTAGTGAGCAACATGCTCTAAAGCTTACATATACATATACATATACATAAATGTCATATGAGGAAACATGAATACAACGTGTAAATAAACATGACTATAACATGAATATAATATGATCTTAACTCGGAACAAAGTATGTTGTCTTGTATATTTTCATCCCTAGCATGGTGCATCATAGGGATATGTTATGGAAATTATTAAAAGACATACATACCTATTTTACATCATAACATAAGAAGGTGGTTTAGTAAATTACCTAAAGCAAAAATTGCAAAGTATATGAGGAGTAGAAAGGGGAGGGACTGGCATGGAGGAGGAGGAGGAAAGGGAGAGATTTTGAGAAAATTTGAGAGATTTTAGAATAGAGGAGAAGTTATGTAAGTGTAGGAAAAATGAAGGAGGGAAGAGGTATTTATAGAGGGAAAAGTGAGGAATTAATGTGTGTTAAAAAAATGAAAAAGAAAATGAATTGGAGGAAAAGAAGAGGGGTGAAGGGCACCAGCCAAATATGAGAGAGAGAGAGAGAGAATAGAACTTAAATATAAAGTTTAATAAAAGTTTTATAGGAAAAGAAAATGTAAGATATAGGTTTGTAAGATATAAGAATAGGTGTAAGAGTAGATGTAGAAAAAGTAGAGTAGAGTGAATAGTAGTAAATTGTAAATGAATACTAATGATAGTAGACAAGACTAATTAATTACTAGTGGAGACAAAAATACACGTACAAGTGTTATGACTGACCTTTTTATAAACCGATAAAATTTTATCTAATATTATGTGGATATCTAAATATTATTCTAATATTAATTGATTGTTGAAATATTTTGCCTTGGTTTACATGTCGGCAATTAGATACGTAAACTATTATCGAAAAGTGTCGGAACAATTAGGGTTTCGGATAAACTTACCATTTTATGGTGCAAATCTTATACTCGAATTATTTTAGGATTTTTACTTTTTCCTACTTCATCTAATCTCTTAGGGTTTTGGAAGTATATCTGATCTAGTCTGGGGTTTCTTTAAGGTTTAAGGTCGATCTGGTTTAACTTTAGAGTTTTGGTTCCAACACCAAATCTGAGGTTTTTATCATAAAATCTAGAAGTTTACACCTTCTCTATCTTAAATGTAATGAGGGAACAATTTAATCAATCTCCCTCCAGGTTCGTACCAACCAATCTGATGATTGATTTTGTAAACAATACTTAGTATTGGATGTAACAGATTGGCTTATCGTTGTATTGATTGGAAGAATAATGTTGTCTTGTCACACATGTCGTGTGTTTGTTTCTAAAATCAGACCAATTATAAACATTCTTCAGTACAACTTCTAATTTTGTCCCTTTTTTATTGATATTCTTAATGAAATTCTTACTCTTTTTTTTATTTTACACGATCAATAAAAATCTTACGTGTATATAAATAAGCTATAGGTGTATTCTTCATACATACAATGGAGTCTTATGTCTCACTCTGATACAGAAAGACACTTGTTACAGTGAAGCAAAGCTTGCTTTACCTACATTGTAACTGACCTTAAATTGGACGACAGCATGCAAACAACAGTAACATTATTGCTGATGCCATGGAACTCATGGAAACATATGTGCAAACCCTTGTTAAGGAAGGCATCTTATAAAATGTCGTAAGAGCACTGAATACTCCTGAAAATGAAAACATGATCAACAAAAGAAACGTCTGAAAGGCAACTGGAGAGCCTTTAAAAATGACGATCGGGATCGGGCTTCCATCGATGATTTCGCATGGAATTTGAGTTAGAACTAGAGCAGTTGTGAACGACAACTAAAATATGCATTCAAGTAGTGTTATATGAAGAGTTGTGGATAAAGGAAATTGGAATTTGGAATGCATATTGTGAACCGGTGAATAAGTTTTCGCTTGGAAGAGCAGCTCTGTCACGACTCTAATATAGGGCCCTAACAGGATTTATCTAAAGCCATCATATCACGTGTGCACCCGTAACATGAGAGCCGCCTTGTATGTTAGAGTATACAAGACTCTATTATTTATAAACGTTTATCATACAAATAATATATAATATATTACAGTATTTCAACTATGGAATCCGATTTTCCAATTTCCACCAAGATCGTAGAGAATCGGTATGCCCCACCAAATAGTGAAATTGGGTTTCCAAACTACAACATACAAAATTCAAAATTCATCTAATTTACATTCTAAGTTTCCATATCCTATATCTCTATCTTCAATAAAGTTTGTTGGAGAAGCTCTCTTCACAAATTCCTAGCCCAATCCCAGCTAGTAATAATCCTGCACAAAAACTGTTAGGGAGTGAGCGAACCACGGGCTTAGTGAATAACCAGACTTATCACAACAAGCAAGTTATTATCAATCATATGTAATGCATCAATCAAGCATATGAACAATTACAAGCTTGGACAAACCGGAATCCAAACAGGATGGAGATTTACGCCCTCTCATCGGGGTTGAAGGAACCAATCCCTGAATCACCTACCCAGGAGAAACTAAGTACACAGGAAACCATAATCCTCACAATTGTTATCTCTTTATGTTAATGATGTTTTAAACACTCAGTTCCTGTTTTGTACCTTAGAAACTCCACGAAGTGTTAGACATTTCACAGCGATACCATGGGCGGCGTCCTTCGTTACCAGTTAGTTCCCATGGAACCGACAGAACAAAGGTAAGCTTGCGTAGAACTACTAGCCCTCAGCCTAGAAAAACCAAGCACTACCAGAGAACCGAAATTCTAACACGTAGTAGGCATTCGTAAAAACATAATGCAGTTTATGCAAATCGTGCAATGCATGTCCGTTTCATTTATAGTACCGACAGTTGTTAATCAAGTTTGAGGCGATCATACAATTTACAGACATCATCAACATATTTCATACAATATTTATCATACAATAGGATATCGCTTATATTATGATAATTTGCCATTCAATCATACACCACGTATCATGCTGTATCCCAATCCCGCATGCATATCAATTGAATATATATATATATATTATATATTATTCCAATGCAACTATACCACAAGCACAAACAATGTAACAAGTCTAAGTTACTCACCTATGGTCCTCGCTAAGATGTTGTATAAGCTACCGAAAATCCGGGAATTGATCTATTTTCCTATGAAAGGAAGTAACAGAGATTTATTATTGGATTATTTCTGTAAGAGAAGTCTTCCTATAATTAAAGGCGCTGATTCTAATCGCCGAATATTAGACTAAACCCGTTACTTAATTATTGCATCGTTAAATAATTTAATTAAATCATTTTAGATACCCAAATATTCCGTATCGGTGTTTGATATAGTTTTTATTAATTGCTAACTATATTTTTATTCAAGGGGTTTGTCCTTTCTTAGGTTCTACTGCTTTTAATAGGAGATTTTTTTTATTTATTAATTCTTTGCTCGTCAACCTTATCTGTCTCTCAAATTGGTATTTTTATTTATTTAAGGGTATATTCTAGTATCTATATCTTTCAAAAGTTATAAAAATCGTATGTAGATATATCAAATTTCTATTATTTTTCAGTTTCATTCTTATTGCAAAACAAACTAAGTTTAATACTACAATATTATTAGTAATATTAGTTTTGAAACGTTAATATCAATATTAGTAATAATACAAGTATAATAAAAGCAACTATCTTCATACTATTTGTAAATAATAACAGTAGTGACAAAAATAATAATAGAATTATTGTTAATATAAATATAATGACCTTAATGTAAATATAACAGTATTGATAATTCTAATGAAAATATCAATAATACAGAATACTATAAACAGTAGTAATAATAATGGTAATAATCATAACTATATTAATAGTAATAACAATAGCATTTATGTTGGTTGAACACTGAATGAACTTCTATTTGCGATTTCTTATTTGTTTTAAATCCGATTTCGTTGTATAAATAGTCGATTTTATAGTACTCGAAGAGTTCTTTCCAGTAGTGGAATTATTTTCAAGAAAAGAAACTTGTGCAATTTTTAAATTTATGAAACACATGCATAGATTTCGAGTGAATCCTAACAATTGAAATCAAAACTTGTTTTGATCATATCTAACTCATTTCTAATCCGTTTTTGAAGAATAAATAGTCGTTTTCATAGTATTTTCCGAGTACAATCCATTGATAAGGTCGTTTTTGGTTTTTAACAAATATATCAATATAGTTTATTTGACCTTTTGAACATTTTTCCCTATTTGATTTCTTTTGGTTCCTAGTTTTCCTAAAGCTTAGTGTTCTAACTTTCAAGTTTATGTTTCTATAATCCTAAATAATTATGTATCATTATTTGTTCAATTATACAACTTAAAACCATCATCTAATCGTCTTATCTATTTCTTTAGTTCACTCATAATTTATAAAATTATTAATATGTATAATTTCTATGAATTATTCATAATATTTTTCTTTGTATTGTAAAGCTTCTAACCATGCTTTTAAAGCTTATTTTATCAAGTTTTATGTTCATATAAGGTCTTAGAAGCATTAGATATAAATTTAGACTAGTTTAGATGAAATTTAAGTCTTGTTTTGTCCATTTTATTCCAAAATCCGAATTTACTATTACCATAATTATAATACCTCTAAGTTGTTGTTTTTCTTTTCCAACAATATCTAAATATTTCTAACACATCAACCATCTATCTACTTGAATTCATCAATGGATTAACAACTTATTTCAATCACAAAACTTTCTTCAATACTAAACAATTCATCCTAAAGTCTATACATAACTATATCAAAGATAGGTTAATAGTTTAGAACTTACCTTGGCTTGAAATGGAAAAAGGATTCTCATCTCCCTTTCTAAGTAATAATCAAACCTAGATCAAAGATTAGATGATGAGTTCCTAACTGCTTTAGAAGTTAACAACCTTAGCTATAAAGAAAGTTTACTAATTCTAGTAAATATTCTTACCTTGTTAGGGCTAAGTTTCCACTTAAATCTTATGATAACCAAGACTTTTAACTTGGTGCTTAGAAGTTGTTGGAGAGGAGGAATTGATGTTATTAGTGCGTTTGGTGTATAGGTAGATATGGAAAATAAGCTTGGGGGTTTATGTTGGTTTACTAAAGTTTTCTAAACTTTATAAGTGGAATTTGCAAAGGAAAAGAGAAATACAAGAGCTGGACGCACTTCCTCTTGTGGCTATAATTTTGAGGTGATATTGTGGGATTTAGGAGCTCAATTTGTATCTAACTTAAGCTTATATACATATACTAAGTCTAAGCTAAGTTTTGGAGGCTAAAGAAATAGTTTTGGGTTTGAAAAATGCAATTTTCTGCTGTTGTTTTCTGAGATGGAATTTCATGCAAATTTAAGGTTGAATTTTTGATGAATTTGTATGAAATTTGTGGCTAATTTCAAGGGGTATTAATGTGTTTGTTTGGTAGTTAATTAATGTTGTTTATGTGTGTAAAATAGGGGCTTTAGTTGTACAAAAATCGGATCAAAATCGGGTCAAAATCTGAATGTTAAATTTTGGAATTTCTGCTACAGTTTTTGTTGACATTTTCAATCTTTGTTTACATGGTTTTGTGATCAGATTTTCTTTGTTGTTTTCTATCTAAAAATTGGTGTTTGAAGTGGACATTTGAGGGCCTTTTATTGGTCTTTGCTTAGTCAAAAATATCAGCTCAAATGAGCCTAGGAATTTACAAAAATCGGAATTCAAATTGTTGTTGTATTCTTGCTGGTTTGTCCCCTGCTGTGGCTGGTTTGTTTAGTTATTTGAAGACAAATTCGGTAGTGTTTTGGTTGCTTTCTTGAGCTGAGATTCTTGGTATTAAATGTTGATTATATATGGATTGTTTTGGTTGGAAATTCTATCCTTTTCAAGTTGAAATTGTGTATTTAATTTAGGAACAAAATTGGTTGAAAATCAGCTGGTTCAACCGAGAAGCTCCTGCTGCTGCTCTGTCTCCAAAGTGCTCTATTTTTCTCGAGCAATACTGTGCGTGTGGAGAATGCTGGTTTCGTGTGTGGGGTTGCTGCTGCTTGTCCTTACCTCCAGCTGCTGCTTGCGCGTCTGCTGTTCGGTCATCTGCTGCTGCATTCAACGCCTGTGTTGTCCAGCTGCCGAGCGTGGGAAATATGGACTGCAGCTGTCGGTCATCTTTGCAGCTCGATGCCTTGTGCGTAGGACAAATTTTCTTTGCAGCCGACTCCTCCTGCTTGCGTGGAACTTCAACAGCCGATTCCTTTGCTGCTATTGCTACTTGGGGAGTCCTAGCTGGCTTGCGTGTGGGGGACTTCTTGTGCGTGAAAAATGGCTTATGTTCCAGCATTTCACGTGTGTTCATGCGTGGAAATATTTCAGCCGTTCCCTCGTCAGTTCGATGAAGAATTCGTGTCCTCCGTTTCTTAAAGAATGAAGCCTCCTCTGTTTCTTCTGTTCCATAACGCATTTGCCAATGTGGAGACTCCTCTCGTTCAGCGTGTTTTGCACTTCAGAGGCAAGATGACATGCTCTCATTTGCGGACACTATGGATCAAACCCAGACTTAACGTTGCATGCACCGTTCCCAAACCAACTGGGCTGTGCTCATATATATATATATAATTTTTTTTTTTTTTTATTTGCTTATTAATTATTTATTAGTTATTAACTAAAATATTTTTACTAATATTAAATTATAAACGTATATCTATAATTGTTACGTTTGAGTTTAATTTAGATAAAATTATCTAAATTACTACAAAAACTCTAGATTTTTATATTTCCAGATTTTTAGTTTAAAGTTTACACGATTAATTATTTTTTAGTATTTTAACTTACGTTATTAAATTTTTCGAGTTCAATAAATTGAATTAGGAACTAAGTCTTAATGAATTTAAAATTTCCTAATAAATATATCAACGGATTTGAAATTTTCATTTTAGATCTAGATTAATATTTTTGATCAGTATTAGTATCTATTACGTATTCTAATTTTAATAGTTCATCCTTGGATTATCCGTTTATACCAACAAGTTCTTTACTAGATTATATTTTATCGAGTTTGGAATTTAGAACTACTTCTAGTTATATCCTGAATTATCAGTTTAATATACAAAATCTCGTTTTTGGTATCTATTTAGGTCAAAGAATTTTTAAGCTACGAATGAGTTTATTAAATCTCCTAATCCTATTTTAAGATTTCTATCGAGTCATATATTGATTTTAGTTTCACCTTTGCTAATTAGCTTATTAATATTATTAAAAGTTACATTGGCAATTCGAGATTCAATTTCTAAATCTGTAAATCTTTTAATTAGAGTGTTAGTGAAATTTAATATTCATTTAAGATCAGATTCTTAGATATTGATCTATTTTACCAAACATCATGTTTTACTGTATAAAAGCTCATTTATATTAATATATTTTTATCTACGGCTACTTGATATTGTCATTGTACTAAAAATAGTTTAAACACTATTGTTTCATTATTTAACAAGCGTAGAATTTATTTTCTAAGTTTTGATCTTAAGGATAAAGAATTCAGTAACTTTATATGAACGATTGCCTTATCGTCGTTTTATATTATTTGATATCATAGAAGTTCAGTTTGTATTTTCAAAATTTTTATTGGTAACGATTTTAATCTTTCTAATTATAATCAAATTCATTTACACTTTAACATTTTTAAATCGAGAAAAATTTGGAGTGATTTTTACTACTTGTTTCAACTATTCTATATAATCAAATATTATATTTTTAGTATTTGTTAAAATCATGTTACGTAAAATTTGGGGGATTACAAGCTCTGTTGTCTTGAACTCAGATTGCAAAATGCAAACTATATAAATATATATATAGAAAGAGAGAAAGAGAGAGCTAGGTGCTGTCTACTCTAGGTCAACGTCCATTCGCTAGAAAACGTTGTATGCGCACGTACGATAATTACTCCAAAACTTCGACTAAAATATAAGGAAGCAAATGAAAATCAAGCTATTGATACAGAAAAAATACTAGGACAGAATGTCACAGAAGTTGTTATTCATGATTATTTTCAATTCCAAGGTTTTAAATTATAATATTATCCATTCGCATTAAGAAATGTGATATTCTACTTGGAAATGATTCAATAGAATCAACTACTGATTTCTTTTACTCCAAAAAAATCCTAACAATCCCATAATCTTAGGGTTAAAGGAGCAGCCAATCTTGGCGTTCTATGACCTCATCTTTTTCTCTAGACAGATCCGCCACTATTAGGATTGTAGATGATGATCTTATCGGATAGTCGATTGGGCTATTTATAAGAGGTGAGGTCATGTATGATTAAGAATGTAAACTAGTAGCATGGTGCATGGTGTAATGTGTATCCTAATATATTAGGAAAATGCATCTCAATATATCACGATAGCAAATTTTTTAGATCTCCGGGAGTGATGTGGAAAGTCGGATGCAATCATTAATTGCTCATCTTGGACCAGCTAACCTAAAACGTAAGAGTTTTCAGAGGGCATTCTAGGGTATTTGGTCAGCATTGTGCAAGAAGTGACTAAGCTGTTATGAAATGGGGTAGCTTGGTCGGACTCTAGTCAGTTGGCTTAATGTCCATAATAAGTTAGATAGGGCTAGCTCAAAAGGTTAGGCCTATGACCCTAGCAAGTTGATCTAGACTTAGGGAGCCCATGTCCAAAATGATCTATCAATAATAGTTAACTTAGTTTAATAAAAATAATATTTATGATAGATTTATTGGTTAAACTCTAATATAACAATTAATAATTAATTTTATTTTTAGTAAATTATATAAGAAGATATCGATATTTAAAGATAAGTTCTCAAAAGATATCGATGTTTAAAGGTAAGTTCATTTAAGATATCAACTTATATATTAGTTCAATTGACTTTCTTTAATTTTCTTTAACGATCAATTATGGATACCTTATTTGACTCATTTTTCAAAAATTACTTTATCTTTTCAACCACTTGAAACATTAATGATTTATCTAATGAATTTACCCCTAAAGGTTGATACCTTAAATGAACTTACATTTTCAAGTAATATACCCATTCTATTTTAGGTTATTAATGATTTTGCAAGTTTGAGTTCAACAAATTTTCTAAGGATTTAAAACATTTCAATATTCCAAGTATGTAAATACCATGTTTGCTATGTGTGTGTATTTAGGATAGAATTGCAAATGGAGTTAATTATTATCTTTTTATTAATGAATTGTTTGTTTCTTATGCTTGGTCATGGTTAGTGGATCGAGAGTATCGATGATACTAACATAGCTTGTTGATGTGGGCCTTGCATGGAGTTAAACCTAGAAAAAGATATAAGTAATTTTAGGTGTCTTTGAACTCATGAATGTTAAGGATGACTATTAAGGTTAGTATATCAACCATCTAATTTAAAAGTTTAAACTCGTAAATATGACATAGGCTATTATATTTATTATGTAGGAATCTTCCTCACTTATGGGTTGGGTTTTTGACTAAAGTCTATCAAGTACACGATTTAGTCAAATGGGATTGTAATGAGTGCACAAAGATTCAAACTTACATGATCTTTTGTTTGATACCATATTAAAGTTAGCACTATAACCATCTAATAAAAAAATTTAAATTTATAAATATAGTATGGGTTATTATATTTATTATGTAACAAGAACCCAACATTATATATATATATATATTATATGTGTTTGTGGTAGGATATTGAGTTGTCCATTTATTATTTACAAGGCCTAAAGTCAAGCTTATTACAATTTACTTTGATACCACGTTAAGGTTAGCATTACAATCATTTATTCTAAAAACTTAAATTTGTAGATATGATGTAGATTGTTATATTTATTATGAAACAAAAACCTAACATCATACATATGTATTTATTATGTATGCTATGTGGCAAAATGTTGAATTATCCCTTGCATTTTTCAAGACCTAAAGTAAAAAATAATAAGTTACTATTTGTTGCATTTAGAATTACAAATGTATTGGACTAGGTTGTTCTCTAAGCATTCACATGTATATATAGTATTTGCATACTAGGTTAGGGCTCACCCCTTATCTATTTTTCAAGTACATAAAAGGATTAAATATTATTTGTTATAGACCAGAAAACGTGACCATGCACGTATTACACCAAAGTGAATAAAATCTCGAAGTATGAGGTTCTAGGTTGTTTGAGGTGATATTAAAGTAGTTCACTAGCTAAAAGTAGAAGAGCTAAGTTCCACAATCTCCTGGGCTTGTATTGAAAAAGGAGTACTTTTAAAAAATCCTCCTTAGCTAGTGTGATCCTAAACCTATATAATTAATCTAACAAGGATGTCACTTTCATAAATAGGGAGATTGTGATACACTTCAAATAGAATGTGATGAAACTCTAATCATTTAAGTTCCTTTTGATGTAATAGATTGGAGTTCATCAAAATTCTAAAATTAAACATTCTGAATGGGAAAATACTATGCCAAAGCAATGAATATTTCAATGCATGGAGTTGCAGGTTGTTATGTACTAAGAAAGGAAATTCCATTTAACGGCCTTGAGACAAAAGCAACACAAAAGGGTGTAGCTACGTTGAAGGAATAGGTCCAAAGGTGGACCGAGAAAAAGAAAATCTAATGTGATACGAGTGTAAATCTTTTTTGAACCGATTTTCCAAAATCATGTAGCGTGAAGCAATAATTAAGTTAGAGAGAAATCGTGACATTCAAGATCGTGTCAAATGATTTAATTGGAAAGTGTAGATGATATAGTTGATGAAAAATTCATACCTTTAGTCGCAAATCTGACATATGCAGCAAAATTACATTGGGAGAAATGTCATTAAAGTAAATACTACAAGCAAAAATCCAAATCCTTTGTTACCTATAGTTAAAATTATTTGCAAATCCACCAAATTCAAAGAATTAGGTTGATGGGACACAATATATGAAAAATTTTCAAATTGCTAGAGAAATTGAATGGCTAGTTATGGTGGAGTGTAAGTTTAGAAATGGCTTAAGATCTGTTTTTCATCCAACAGGAATAAGTCAGATCCAAGGGGGGATCTTTACACAGGAAAAGAAAATGACATAAAAAGCCATCACGTAATACAATAGAGACGCCATACTGGGTCAGCCGCCCGAGTTGAGACATTCAATTAGTTGGGTTTTAGTATTAGTAGGTCATATTCAATACTAATTAATTCCACATTTGTTTTCATTTTTGTTTTGTAACAATCTGAAGATTCTAAAAATATCATCTTTGCATTAATTTTCAGTATTGAAAAGTTTATATCTAAAATTCATTATTAAATTGGTATCTGGCAAGCTGATCTTCCATCTGATATTATCAATTAATTTTCAGTGTTTAATATTTTATTATGTGGATTGTGGATTGGAAAAGAATTAGTTGGCCATTTAATGTGTGTGTGTGTGTGTTTGTGTATTTATATATGTAAAACGAAGGTTTGGTTTTTCAGTTTAAGGTTGGTTGTATTATGAGAAAAAAAGATTCAATAAGTATAATACATTATATGTTTGGATGAATAGTATTAAAGTACTGATCAAGAAGGTAGTTCTGTGATGGTGTTCAAAATTGGCAATAAGGAGGATGAGTGCTCTAAGAACAATTTTATTGGAGTTGCTTGGCACAAAAATCAAAGCTAAACAACTCACTAATACTTTATCCAAGTTGTTTAGTTTTGGTTGGTTGCTTAGCCTAGCAAACCAAAAAGCAAGTTGTCTTGGGATTTTTTTTTTTTTTTTTTTTGTACTTCTGATGTTAGGCTTATGGTTTTTTTCTTTTTTTTTCTGTACTTTCAATATTAGTTGTGTATAATTTATTTAATATGAGATCCATAAAAGTTTCAAAAAATCATATTAAGTAACTCATAGATAAAATAGTGAGTTAATTAGTAGAGAGAATTGCTTCAGATATTAATGTGACATGTTAAGCAACACGTTAAACAACTTTTGGATAAAATTGCTCTAAGTAATTGTAGTATTGGTTGCCGCACACAAGTACAACCAGCATGCATGGTCATCCTTGATGTTTTCCTTATCAAATTGCTAGGATTTTAGTATTTTCTGCCTTGGTTCTTCTTATCAAGAAAACTGATGACAATTGCAAACAATGTGATTCTTACTTAGTATTGAATGAATTTTTCTACAGTTTTCATAACATCTCAGTTGGCCATCTTTAGATTGCTCGGTACAATGCTATCTAAACTTTTTTTTTATTTATAATTGAATAATGTTAGAAAAAATTCTGTATTACAATGGTACATAGAATTTTTAATTATTTCACGCGTGAAATTTTTAGCTAGAATCCTACTATCTCTCCAGCCAAACCTAACATGAAGAGAAAAATATATTTAAAAAATTATTTTTTTCCTCATTGGCATTTTTTATAATATTTTACTTTTTCTCTCTCTAGCCACTTCTTATTTTTCTTCTTCCTAGATAAAAAAATAAAAATTTTCATGTACTCATTAATTTTTTTTTCCCCCTAACTTTCCCCTTCTCCTCAACATCAATCTCCGTCATATGATATAAGATTTGACATCATCCAAGACAGTCTACTCCGGCAGGAACCCCACGACGCTCCCTTTAGAGAGAGCGTTTCCGGTAAATCAATGAATCATAGAATAGAGTTGAGCCAACTCAGACATCGCGATAGGCAGCAACACGAATGGAGTTGTGGATTTTGGTGTTGGTGGAACTTTCGATTCATTTTGGTCGGGTAAAAAGATTGGAGCTTTTCTTTTCCCCCGATTTTGATTCATTTAGCATTCAATTGATGATACTGATAGATTTTGTAGTAAAATGCTTTGAATTTCTAGTTCAATTTGGGTATAAAGTAATTAAGTAGAAAATGTCTGAAAAGTAAATGAATTTTGTGCATTTAAAGCTCCAATCTTTTTTCTATGTTAGTGGCTATTAAATTTGATGAACCGGTCCTATTACCATCAACAAATCACTCCATATTTAATCGTGATCAAATAATTAAAATAGTTAATATTCTATTTACTATATTTATTTTAATAGTTAGATTAATTGTGGAACGGTCTCGTCAGCAAACTGCAGAAGCTTTTAGGTTGGTGATGAGTGTTCTTGAGCTTCTTTAGGAAATTTGCAAATTTTGATTGATTTATTGTACATATTATGAATTTATGGTCAGCGGTTTCGGGGGACTCATGGTTGGCATGGTGAACGGAGATTGGTTTTTAAGGAGGAAGGGAAAGTAAAAAAAAAAAAAAAAAAGAAAGAAATTAATGGGTGTACATGAATTTAAGATTTTGGGGGTTAGGAAAAAGAAGTGATGGAGGGGGAGAGAGAGAAAGTAAAGAAGAAATGCAAAAAATGATAGCAAGGGTGAAAATTAATTTTTTTTTAATTATTTTTGTTTTTTATGTTAGATTCTGGCTAGAGAAATGGTGAGAAATATCATACTTGGAATAATTAAAAAGTTTGGATACTGTGGTAATACAAAATTTTTTTAAGGTATTATATTATTACAAACTAAAAAATTCAAGTATTTTGTGAATGAAACTTACTCGATTTTTCATAGCTAAACGATGAATCTAATCACATATAGAGTATGTCATGTATTTTGTGCCAAAAGAACTTGACTGCTATCAGGTACAAGAACTTTCTTGACTTAAGTATCTTTTCATAATTTTTCTTGGAATCAGATGTGTGATCATATTATTTTCCCTTTGTCATAATCGATCTATGGCTCTATGCAAAGTTTAAGTTCTATTTTCTTTTTTACTGCTTTTCTCTCTAAGGGTAGCTCGTTTTCTATTGATATTATTTTGTTATTCTTCAGGGATATAACCATTGTCCTCTTTTGAAATTCATTAAGAGAACCTGGTAGTTGCAGAAGAGCACTTTGTTCTCTAGGCCATGCCATTAGAGGAGTAAATCCTTTTAATTTGTTTCCACTCATGAAGGATTCATTTTCTTCGTGGATATGGAATGAATTATGCCTCCTTTGATAAAACTAGGTCCCCATGTAATCCTCAGCCAATGCTCAAATATGGAAGATATAGATGGTAACTTGTGAATCCAAGGTTGTGGTACATGGAACGGAGTCATTGTCTTTTGGTGAAAAACAATTGAAAATCGCATGTGGTACTGTATGGAAAATGAGCTTGGAAGGGGATGGGAGCAACATATGGTTTCAAGATGGTTGGCTTGAGTTTGTAAAGTTCAATGATATAAACGGGGCCACTTGTTAGTTTTTACCTATTACCTATTGACGGAGTACGATGTTTCATGTTGTCATATTTGACAGGATTCATCGTGAGAGCAGGGATCATTTTAAACCTTGTAGCGACAAAGAGAAATTAGATGCTTTCAATTATGGGCTGTTTTCTCCCAAAACGGAAGAAACAGATGCCGGAGGATGTTAACATGTGAACAAATGTTGTTCAGTATTATCATAATCAGACCGGGTTTGACCCAAACATGTTGGGGGGTCAAGAGTTGAACGATCGAACCGGGTTCAATCAGGGATCGAATCGAGATCAATAAAAGTAAAAATATAAACTATATTTTACTTATGAAAAATAAATAAATGTATATTATATAAATAAATCCATAATTAAATCAATTTCATGTGTGTTTATTAGATGTAATAAAATTTTAATACATTTTAATTTATAAATAATTATTTTAAATATTAATATCCATTTATTGCATTAATAATATTAAAATAAATTTTCGTACACAGTGAATTTTTTTTGGTGATGTCATTAGAAAATGACATGACATTGCACTAAAAAACAACTATCCATCATTTGTTACGTAAAAGTAAAAGTAGTAAAAGTGTGAAGAGATACTATTGACAATTTAGAACAGAAGGAGAATAAACAAAAACTAATTGAGTATAATAAAATATAAACTATTGTTTTACACATTACACATACATCCAACCAGACGTAGAGCGGCCCAGCAGCCAGGTTTCCATTTAAAAAAATAAAAAAATGGGGCATTTATGCCTAATCTAGCAAAAATAATAGACAACTCTCTAACCCGGTTGTTATACACCCAATTTATCTTTGCTTGAGTAGTGCTTCAAAGACATGATTTGGTTTTCCAGTTTTACTCAATCAAATTAGTATGGCAGATTAATTTTCTATCAGCAGGACATATTTATCAAAGTTGTAGCTATTTTTGTTGGAAAAATTTTATGATTTCATCATTAATTTTAATAGGATCATTGAATATTTAATGATTTAGATTCATCATCAATCGTGATTCATTAAAACAATTAATATACTAATTACTATATTTACGATCATAGGATTAACTAAACAGTCCTGTTGATATTATAGAAATTACCATTTTTGTGGATATTAGGTTTTGCTACATGTATATCTAAGAGGCATAAGTTGTAATTGTTGAGGAAAACAAAAGAATACTAGTAAGACGTTGTTCCATGCTTATTATATCCTCTTGTCTCTATTTCTTTTTCTCCCCAACACATTTGGTGTCAGAGCATCAAAGCATTTGGAATTGATTAGAGTGGTGAATTATTGTATGATGAATTCACTTTGTCTTGGGATGAGAATGGCGTTCCTAGAGAACTTGCAACACCATATACACCAAAAAAAATGGCGACACGAAACGGAAAAATAAGACAATAACGAAATGGCTTAAAGGTTATAAAAAGCGAGAGCTTCTACGATTTTGCTATTAATCTAACTGTTAAAATAAATATAATAAATAGAATATTAACTATTTTAGTTATTCGATCACGGTTGGGTATGTGTGATCCATTTGATAGTAATGGGACTGATTCCAGCAAAATTAATGGCAATACCATAGAATTTTTCATAAATAGCAAAAGGACTTCCCTTTCAAACCAAACCATTTATTGCTATTCAATTTTTCTTTTAAATTTGAATATGACCATATAGTTCGGCTCATAGTTATTTTGAAAGGAAAAAAAAAAAACAGTTTGGTTTGCACTTCAAATCATTTTTTTATTCTTAAAATAAAAATACATTGCATCAAAAAATTTCAATTACATATTAATTATTACCAATGCAATGTAAATAATAATATTTGAAATTATTTATTTACCCAAATAAACATGTAAAACTTATAATAAGGAAGAGATTGTATACATCATAAAATTAATATTGTACACTATTTTGTTCTCTAAAATCATTATGAACGATAACACGGTACTAGACTATAAAATAAGAATATGCTATCCCAATATGAGCCGCAAATTTTAATACATTATACACTTCTAATTAACACATAATCAATTATATAAATTAACAAATAATTGCCAATGATCTTGTAGCCTAGTAGCATACCCCTAATCTCTTAAGTGAGAAGTACCAGTTTGAATCTCCCCTCCCCTGTTATAATGTAAAAAAAAAAAAAACTAATGAATATCTAAGTAATTGAAATAGACTAATTAGCAAAAAAAAATTTAAAATTTTAAAAATAATTAAATTTTAAAATAAAACAATGAAAAGAAAAAATAAATATTTTAATTAAAACAGTTCGGTTTAAGCTTCTGAATTGAACCCCAAAATATTTAGACTTCATTAAATTGAACCATAAACTAAACCGTTTTGAGAAAGAATCAAAATTTTGGTATGGTTTGGTTCCTAGTTCGATCGGTTTTCTTACATAGCCCTAGCAACAGCAATGTATCTCTTGAACATTTCTCCACAAGAGCCATTTTAAATCAAAATCCTTATGATGCTTGGACAGGAAAGAAGCCTTAGGTAAGTCACTTAAAAGTATTTGGTTGCATAGTGATGTAGCTGAAGTAAATCATGCATGTTTTCCTATAAAAGTGGGGAAAAAAACTAGTAGTGGCAGTTTATAATTTCATAGACTTTTCAAAATTGTTGGATTTTTGCGTTGTCAAGCCTGGTCCAAGTAAAATGAGCCAAGGATCAAAACTCACTAACTTTTGAAAATGTGAAAACACACAAGAAAATACTCAAGAGAGAGGTGAATTGAGTATTTGATCTAAAATGCACAAATATATAATTTTTATGCAATTGATCAAATTAACCTTAATAGCAGTGGATAGCACAAGTGAAACATAAATGAGATAGGATAGAAAAATTTAGCCCATATGTAATGTGGATTCGACCCGCTTCCTACTCTACATGATCCATAAATGCCTCTAATCGAGAACTTCACAACCACTTTATTAATCACCAAAAATAAACAACAGTCAAAAATAAAATATTTTTTTTCACTCTTGTAGTGCTTTCTTATAAAATTACAAAGCACTTAACTTGATTTTCTCTCTTACAAAGATTTTTAAATTAATGAACAAGAAAACATAAATTGAGAGAATTCTTGATTTGTTAGTTTGCAAATAAAAGCTCTCAAAAAAGTTGTCTGAGCAAAGCATATTTATAGGCTTCAAAAACTTAAATATCCATTGAAAATAACATCTAACAGATGGCCATAATTAATGCACGCAACGGTTAAATTAATTGCCCACTAACTCACCAATCCAAAGATCTCACATGTCGCGCCTTAAATTTTTTTACTTCGCACCTTGGAATAAGTACTCGAACTACACTGTGTTTAGTTTCACTAGACCGACTTGCCGATGTTGTTCCTATAAGCTTTAAAAAGCACAACACGCCTACACGCAACACAAATTTCTATATATACATTTATTATCAATCATGTTCTAGTGAAGTGTGTTTATAACATCTTTTTATAACTTTTATTCTCATCAAAACCAGATATAACATAATTCATTTTAGTAGCTTCGCTTATGAAAAATGACAGTTTTCGGCAAATTCCATTGTTTAGACTTTCAAAATCATCTTTTTACTAACTTTTAGAAAGTTTTCTAAATGTAATATCTTGTAGTAGGATTTTTAGATTTTATTGTTGTTTGAGCGTTTTTAAAATCATTTAATATAGTTTATGATGGGGGCTTTTATTCTTTTTCCCTTTTAGTAAATTTTATGGTTTTGATATAAATAATACGTTTAAGGCTAAATTTCAATTTGTGTTTTCATTATAATATTCAAAGAGACCCTATCCCTTTCTAGGAGTGTTATTGATCTATAGTGGCAAAGTATAATTAACAAAAATGTTGTGTTCAATAGAAGAGTTTGAATTTTGACAAGGAAAGCATTGCAAATCAAATTCCTACAGATTTATTATTGAGTAGCATTCCTCACTAGTGAAAGCAATATTTCTGCATGTTCAAATTCATCATCTCTTACGTGTTCAGCAAGTTCATTTAACAATACTCCAACGCTATGTAAAAAATTTTAAATCTTAGCATAAGTTTTAAATTCTTGTAATTTTGCTTTATTTGTTATCAACTTCCTCTAAAGAACTACAACACAAACTCTTCGCAAATTGCAGTGAAAGAAGAAACAAGCAATTATTAAAAAAAAAAAAAAAAAAAAAAAAGAAAAATCAACTGGAAGTTAGTTCATGTCTGAAAGTAAAGAATATATTGAATTGAAATTGGTACCAAACAGAGTATCATGTTGAGGCACTACTCAAAAGCAAACTCGCTTGTTACTAAAGGGTACACATAGAAACAGGGTGTTGACTTTAAAGACTTTTTTGCCAGTTGCTCGCTTTGAAGCTGTGAAACTTTTTTAAACAATCACTGCTCATATTGGTTGGCATGTTTCCCATTTGATGCAGAATCAGCCTTCTAAATGCTGAGTTGTAGAAGAGCTTTTTGCTCAACCTGAAGGATTTGTTGTTTATGCAGAAAGAGGCAAATTTTACCATTGAGGAAGTAATTGTATGGACTGAAACAAGCCCCAACAGGTACAACAACAATATTGACTCATATTTTTGGAGAATGGGTTTGAAAGGAGTCAAAATGAGAACAATCCTTTTATAAAAAACAAGTAGCTCTAATTTTTTGGTGGTATGTTGTATGTTGATCCATGATTTATATGAGATATTATAATTTAATGATTGAAAAATTTAAGTCTTGCGTGATGAAAAATTGAAAGTCATATTTGGTTGTTGTATTATTTTTCATTAGAAGTGTATCGAAGTTTAGATGAGTTTTTATTTGTCAAAGAAAATATGCAACTGATTTGTCTTCGCTAGTTTATGTTGAATAGTAATTTACTCCTACACGAATGAATGTCAATGAGGACTTATAGCTCATGATGATACAGTACTAGTTAAAATATTTCAGAAGCTTAGTTGGGGATTTAAACTACTTGTCTCACACACACTCGGCGTAGCTTTTGTTTTTGTATTGTGTTCGAGGTTTATGCATAGCCCAACAAAACATCATGGACGACCAAGCAAATCCCCAAATATATTGTAGGGACTGTTGAATTGTATTTCGTAGACAAAGGCTCCAAATTTTAGGTTGTTTGCTTTACAGGATGATTAGAGGATAAGAAAAGCTCCTTTTTCTCTGGGTTCTAGTGCTGTTTCGTGGAGTTCAAAGAAGCCCAAATATGTCGCAGCATCATCATCAATATGTCAAGCTATTTGGCTAAAAAGATTGTTGGCTGATTTTCTCCAACCACAATAAGATGCAACAGAAATCTTTTGTGATAATAAAGTAACAATCGCTATGACTGAGAATTCAGCATTTCATAGAAGGATAAAGTACATCGACATTCACTATCACTTTATTTGAAGTCAAGTTGCAAGTGGGCGAATAGATTTAAAGTATTGTGGAGCAAATGAGCAAGTTGCAAATATATTAACGAAGTCTCTTTTGAATGCAAAGCATGATTACTTCAGGTTGCAAGTGGGAGTTACAAGCTTTGAAGCAATGGGGAGTGTTGAGTAGTGCTTCAAAGACATGTTTAGTTGGTTTCCTTGTTTTATGGATAAATTATTTTTCTGTTTGTGGGTCATATTAATCGAAGTTGTAACTATTTTGGTGGATATTCTCTTTCGCTACATGTCTACTTGAGAGGCATAAATTACTCTTGAGGGGAAGGAAAAAGAATACCAGTGAAGAGTTGTTTGTCTGCATATTATATCCTCTGCTTTCCTCAGAAAAAAAAAAAAAAAAATTTATATCTTGTCCTTTTTTTTTTCTTCAAAACAATACCACTCTCCAAGCAGATTTATGAAGAAATACTTGTTCCCAAGGATTGGTTTGTGTAGCTCTGTACCCAGGCTGGCAGGTATTAGACCGTTCAACGCAATTTTATTTTACAGGAGGATTCAATGGAAGCAGTGATGCGAAGGAATTGGAAGGAATTTGTTCAGGGTAATAAGCTCGTTATAGGTGACATCTATGTCTCCGAGTTAATTAAAAATGCTCAGGTTTATTTCCAAGTTTTTATCTTGAGTGCCATGACAAATATGAATTCTGGCTTCTTCCTAAACTACAAGAAGTGGATCAGCTAATTTTCAAAGATAAACTCACTCTCATAACAGTCATGAGAACGAAGCCAGGAGTATCAGGCAAGACAGTATATTAAATTTCCATTGAATATCCATTCCTCAAGGCGATCAATCATAACAGCAAAATATTTGAAGCGTTCTATTGTGGCAGTAGAAACCAAATTTGCAAGGAGATATTTTCAAGGAAGGGAGCAAAATTTGTGCTTATAGAAATGGAAGATATGATGCTAAATCTCTGTATCCTCAGAGGCAATCAATAAGGGTTAGAATCTCTACAACTTCAATGATCAACTTCACCTCAGAAAATCATTTTGGTTGCGCTTGTAATCATGATTCAGCATGCTTTTGCTAAGTTGTAATAATCTTCTTCTGTTTTGTTCTGCTTTGGGAAAACATTCCCATACTTTATGCATACTTCCGTCTTAGGCGATGTTACAATTTGTTGAGGTAACTAAATTTTAACAAAGAGAAGATGGGACAATTATTCCGCCAAAGGTTGCAACAAAGATTGAAGCTTCTACTTCATTAAACCACATATGTTAAATGCAAAACATATATGTGTATTAAAAGAGTTTTTTTTTTTTTTTTTTATTACAGATGCATAAAGAAAAGGCAGAGTTTGTCATATTTCAGTGAAACAGAGCCTGCTTATTTGTTAACTACATAGTAACTGACCTTAAATTGGAAGACAAGATTACAAACGATAGTAACATAATAGCTGATGCTATGGAACTCATGGAAATATATGTGCAGACCCTTGTTAAGGAAGGCATCTGATCAAACGCCGTGAGAGCGCTAAATGCTCCTGAAAACGCAAACGTGATAAGCAAAACGAACGCCTGAAAGGTGGCCGGCGAGCCTTTAAAAATCGTGGTTGGGACGGGGCTTCCGTTGATGATTTCGCATGGAATGTGAGTTAGAACAAGAACAGTTGTGAAGGACAGCCATAATATGCATTCAAGTAGTGTGACATGAAGAGTTTTGGACAATGCAAATTGGGATTTGAAAGACATTTCAGACTATCATCCAAGTGTGATCTGACTTACGAGGACTTCTCATTCAGGATATAGATTAGCTACATGTATTGTGTATATATATAGACTTGGCTGCCGGGTGTCTCATGTAGATCAATCGGCAGAAACTAGGATCTTTTTTTTTTTACATTATAATAAGAATAGAATTCGAACTGGACCTCTCAATTGAAAGACCAAAAAGATAACACTAAACTATAATACCATTCACAAATCTGTTTGGCTAGTTAGTTTTTTGTCAATTTGGCATTGGTTCAAGTGGGAGCTTTTACTATACTGATAACGGAGCCTTTTAATCAACTATCTTATGATTATAATAAATACAATAATTGAAATATTAATTATTTTAATTGTTCGATCTCTAGTTCTGTTAAAATTAATGATACGATTGTAAAATTTCACATGATTTAGTGTCTATTTAACTTAATTTATTTGTTAAAAGATAGATACAAATAAAAAATCAATATATTTATTTATAAATAGATTAAATAAATAAATATAAATAAAATATAAATACAAATCATATATAAATATGGATAAAGATAGAAATCAAATCATATAAGAACGCCGTCAAACGCTGTAAATTTCCAGGGAACTCCGAAAGCAAATGAAACTACAAGGTCAGGTCCAGCCGACAGACCATTATGGCGAATCATGGAGGAAAGTGCTCGTGAAACCACCATCCAGATTCCAATGTTATGCGAAGTTTTTTCTTTTTTTTTTTTTAAGTAAAAATATATAAAGTTAAGTTTGTAAGAATTTATTACATATTTAATTTTTAATTTTATAGAAGATATATGTGTATTTATATTTTTTATGACTTAGCATCTTATTCTTTGACATGTGGCTTAAGCAGACGCCAACACAGGAAAAACAGATGAAAAAATTAATAAATAAATAAGCAAAAAGAAACAAAAGAAGGACAAAAACGGATAGGAAAAGAATGAGATGCAATATCTTTTGTCGTTTTCATACTCATTTGTCTTTTCATGATGACGGAGGATATGACTTCGATTATAAGGTAAAGATTAAATTTCCCCATATCAAAGCATGGTAAGGACCATCGCATTAAAATGACTGAAACGCTTAGAAAATACCAGATTGTAAGTTCTAGGGAAATGTGACAATTCATATTTAAACTAATGCTGATCTATAATTTAATTAAATAATATAGTTAATTAATTATGAAATTAAGTTAATTATAAAAATTAGTAAAGCTTAAATATATAGTTTTAAAATTCTAAAATATCCAAATAATTAGTTATAAAAATAATAAAATTTAAATATTAAATTAACATTTAAGCCTCAAGTATAAGAAATAGATAAACTTCAAATCTCAAATGTAATAATTACGCTAAATTCAATTATGACAATGATATAGGGTACAACATCAATTAAAAGACTATACATACATATATATATATATATATTTTCAGTGATTACAATAATACAGTCACTATGTAATAATACGAAAAATTAAACTTTGTATCTCAAGAATGAAGACTAAGATTGAATGTCACAAACTACAAAGCTACTGACAAAGATTATATATGTTAGTACTATAATTTGTTTATCAATATACATATTTTTTTCCTAGCACATTAGCTTTACTTTAAATAAATTATGTCAAAAAAATATCAAAATTTAAAAGTAAATTTAAACAAGTTGTCAATGTTTTATCAAGTACATCAAACAAACAAATGTTTTAAAAATAAAAATAAAAATAAAAATAAATTTATGCACATTATGAATCTTCTTTTTTATGAATACTTATGACTCATTTAAAACATTGATCATTTTTTCTTTAACCGCTTTTCTTTTTTTTTTTTTTAACAATTGAAAATACCGATTCTTTATTTGACCACAGTATTGATTTATTTTTTAAATCATCCAAAATGTCGATTCTTTAATTAAACTTACACCAAATATTGATGTTGATTTTAATATTTTTCGATATAATTTACCCATTTCACTTTATTAGTTTTTTAGTCTTAATACTTGTGTAGGTAAAAACTGATGAAATAAAAATACCAAAAAAAAGACCACACAGAAATTTATGAAATCGTCCTCGACTGAAGAGGAACAAAATCCAGAGAACAGTTAGTTTTATATACCTTTTGTGTTGCAAAATGATATAACAAAAAATGTGGTACGAGAGAAATACCTTTTGTAACCATACTCAATCCAAATTTCGTGTTTTCCTCTAATAGCTTAAAATTTCAAGAAACCTCGAAGTTCCAACTAACCCATCAAACGTAAATTAGGACTTTATGACATGGAATAGCATTTTAGCATTTGGCTTTGCTTTCCTAAACTATTTTGGACAAATATCTAACCAAAAGAACAAATAAAAAATAACCCAATCGTAAATATTATTAAATAAACCTGATATCTCAATTTCTTTTCTAATTAAATGTGATTAGAATTCAACTAAGAAGATTGATAAACCACCTATAATTTATTCCTATTATGTTAAGCCTAGACATATGGTGGCTAAGTTATGTAATTCTACAATACTGGAGAGGCAGAGACTCCAGGTTATAAACTACAAAAAACAACACTAAGCTCAAACTTGACATCAAATTCAATTTTAAATTGCTTTAAACATGATTTGGTTCATTAACATCCAAAACTATGTGGAACATAATTAGTGCTTATATTCAATTCAAACTGGATCATGCGTGTGACATTTATCTATTTTCGGAGTCTGCACTCTATCCAAACGAAACGCCAAGACCAAAACGATTCAAACAAACAAGTCCATTCGTTAGCACCAAGAAACTCACAGTATGTCAATGTTGCACCTTCAACCAAGGCATCTTGGAGTCCAAGGCATTTGTCATACCATTCTTTCCGAATGTATAAACTACTGCGATATAAATTCTACGAACTTTCATGGCCTCCTTGATGGGCTATTATTTAACTATTAATTAATTATAAAAATTAATATAATAAGTATTTTAATATTTTATCATAAATATGTATAAATCTAGGTTCACCAGTGGCTTAAAGGATTAGACTGTCCTATAATAAAACGAATTTGATGATGAAATTTTCCTTAACTCTTCCCCTGATAGATTTTAATCTAAATCCAAACTAAAGGTATTCATATTTCAATCAATTGGTTCATTGCCCTATTTTTCTAAACCAAACCATAATAATTAGTTTCTTTAATATCTTAATCCGAAACCAATTCATTATTAATAGTTAAATATCTTATTGATCGACTTTTTTTTTGGTTAATTTTTTAGTTTCCAGTTTTTAACCATTTAACCTAATAGTTAACCAAAAATTATGATTAACCGTATGTTTCAACTCTACTCTTAAAAAATATGGACCATTTATTTCATAATTACATTAATTATATGCAAATATTTATAAATATTTAACCGATCAACCATCAATTTGCTTTTTCAACATCGTTCTTCCATTATTTATTTAAGAAAATACCTTTGCTAGGAAACACCTTTATTTAGCAAATTGTATTCAATAACCCAATTAATTCAAGGCTTAGGAGATGGAAAGAAACTTCTTTATACATTAACCTAGAAGGTGATCCGCTACAAATGTATATAAAATAAAACTGAATTCCACCAGCAAGTATACTGGATTAAATCAAATAATATATAGTGAATAGAGTGTCGATCCTCAATGATCAATTAACTACTAAATCAATATTAGATTCATTATTATTTAGGCAAAGGAGGTCATATAATTAACTAATTAACAACTAATTAGCCTAGATTTTCACTAAAAGCAAAAAGAATTGTTGTGAAAAATATATCAAGTGAGAGTGGAAAAATAAAATCCACTTTAGTTCCACCAATCAGATTGCCAGCATGTTATAATAAATTCTTAACTAGATGGATATTCATATGAAATTTTTAAAACCTTTAATCCTTTTTCAAGTTTTAAAGTCTTGATACAACAAATTAACCTATTAACTTTCACTAGATAAATTAATAGTGGACTCTAAATTACAATCATGAATCTTCCAATTATATAATTGACTAATGCCCTAAATTAATCTACCATAATCCCTTAGAAAAAAATTAACCCAAAAAAAAAAAGCATTGCATTAATCTCTATAACAACTTTTAATCAAATAAAAAAACTCTGCTTTCGCTTTTTTCATTCAACCTTAATCAAGAATTCCTATTAAATCCTAATTTTTCTTTCAGGGTCATTAAGATTCCTATAAACCTAGTTCCATCAATAAACAAGATTTATAGTAGGAATTACAATATAAATTTTCCACATCCATAACATTTCAATTATCATTTTAGTTAATCTAGAGTTTTATCATATTCCCACAAAGAAATTTTAAAACATCATAAAGGAGATAACACAATCACAAATCATTGGGGTTATAGCAAAAGAATTCATATTAGTCACTAAAATCGAAAAATTGAAATGCATAAAAAGATAATTGATTGAGAGATCACCAATCCAATTACACCAAAGTATGAAACCTTATTTGCAAAACTCCACAATATCTAATCGTTGATTCTCCAAGCCAATCACAAGAATTCTCAAATGATAAGATAATTATTTCAAGAACAATTTCTTTCCACAAAACTAATCTAAACTTCCCAATTAGTTATTTATTTGAATTCCAATGATATATTTGCAAGATCCTAAATATCTCATATAACAGCAACACAAGACAGTTTATAAGAAGAAATTGAGGAGACCATTCGTCACAACATAAGTTGGCTGAACGACCAACAACTTTAAGGTGACATAGGAAGTAGGCTAGCAAAAGGATTGCAGCATTAAAATGTTGTTAGAGATTTTAAAGCTGTGGATATGCAAGGCCAGCTTAAAGCCGGCAATGTAGATGTCAGTGTACATTGTCTTGTTGAAGGCCAATAATGTTGCTTGTCAAATGGTCGGCCTAAATTCTTCCACTTCCTTTTAATTGCACAAAACTCCTTTAACTTGATTATATTTACATTATAACTCCTTAAAAACCTAAACTATCAAAACAACTGCAAATAAGTACCATTTTTTCCTTAAGAATTCTATAAAATTACTCATAATTAAGCATAATTAAATCAATAAAAAGTGAGTATGATATACCTTTATCAGAAGGAAAAAGAAAGAAGCTTCATTATCTGGTTTCCTAAGAAGTATTCCTATGACATATACTAACATTGTCCTAAATGTATTATCCACACTTGATGGCAACATTACTTTACTAAACATAATTATCTAATCAACACTTGAGAGAGAGACCATTTATGCATATATTTTGGGCTGAGTCCGATATCTAGTCATAGAACAATGAATAATAGTCATAAACTTTAGAGATATAACTGGGTTGAATTTTAAACGAATTATAAACTCGAAACCTAACTCGCTAAGCTATGAGGTTCACCAAACCAACCCTATAGGGTTTTAATGCTATATCCAAGTCTGCCCTGTAGGTTTTGATTTAGAACTCGAAACCCAACCCTATATCTCTTTTTCTAACCTATCTTAAAATTTTGATAATAAATTTAAGAAAAACCAATGCTTTTACCACAAGTTTTCTATACATTCAAAAATGAAAAGAATCATTTAGAATTGATAAAAAATATTATAAACCATATTCATTATACAATATATATAAACACATAAATATATTACTTTTCTTACAATATATCTTAAAAACATAGTTAAATTAAATCTCCACTAAAACTAATCTATAATAGACATCAAATAATATCAATCTCCATAACAAATATGACTTGAACAAAATTTAATAAAATGTTCTACAATTCGCATCTTTTTTTCCTTCCTCACCCCTTTAATAATGTTTATATTTATTTATTTTTAAATTATAACATCAAATTATCTGATATCCATCAAATTTGCTATATAATCTAAACCCAACCCAATCACCAAATAGGATTTTTACTATATATCCAAATTTGACCCTAAAACCTTACATAGTTCAACCTTATAGAGTTTTTAATGAATCGTGAATCGAAAACCCTTTAATATCCTACCTGATTATATCTCTAAATGACTTCTTTACCTTTATTTAGATTCCACTTTTTTTTTTTTTTTGAAATCTATATAATTTTTTTTTAAATTAACTATATGTATATTATATTATAAATATCGCACTAATTAATCATGGTTTCTAAGGATTATAAAAAATTATAAATTAAAACCAAAACCACAAATTAAAATATTAAAAAATCTAATCTTAAACCGAAATCAATAAACAAGTCAACCATTATTTTTAATTAATTTCCTCCAGTTTCGATTCAAATTTTCAGTTTCATCCATTTTTTCTTTAATCCCTAATCCTGACATAAAAAATTACTTGCGCAACCCAACTTTAACTGTGGCAAAATCAAACTTCAGTCATTGTTAAACCAAACACAGGTAGCATACAAACTAATACTCCTATATGGGTCATAATAGCCCTTTTTAAACAAACAAATTTCATGATGTATGATTTCTTAAATGGAAAATGGTACGTATACTTTTTAGGTTTTAGGTCTTTATTTTAATTTGTATCTTTTGTATATCTCATTTGTATCTAAATCTTATTTATATTAATTTGTTCATAAATAAAAATATCTATTTTGCTTATATATGATTCTTAACAAACAACTTTTAAAAACAACATAAATAAAATATTAATACAACTAGAAACAAACCCCTCAATTATATTTGCTAGGGGTAAATATTATAGTAGGGAGAGAAAAAGTACGTGTAGTCCCACAAAAACCATACATTGAGAAAGGAACACATCAAAATGCCTAAATGGTAGAGTTACATTAGAGTAACCACATCCAAGATTCTTAACATGGGTCTCTAAGCAAAAAAAACCTCACTTTTTGAGGTACTTACAGATGTGGAGGGATTCCTTCAACTTTTTGGAGCCTTTCGCAAAGACCCTAAAAAGTGAGTTTCTTAAAAATATCTTATTATTATTTTGTAAAAATAAGATATTATATAGAAGTAAATGAAATCTACAAAGGTACAAAAAAGAAAAACATAGAGGAACTTATATAAAAAGACCTAACGGATAAAATGATGAGATCATTTAGAAAAAGTTCCTTTAAATACTGATGTGACAACTTAATAATATAATGAAGGATCTTGTGGATGTGGATGCTCTTATAGTGCTGAAGCAGCTATAAACACCAACAAAATAGAACTTGGTCACCCAAACAAGAGTACTAGACAAGTAAAGTTCCTTTTTTAAAGATGTCTTCTTCCCTATTACAAGGCTCACCCATCTACTGAAAAAAGATAAGTGACAGAAATGCATACCGGGAAGATGTTTCTCATTTCGCACCATGCTCGTATAGTCTACATGAGATGCATCGAAGACTATGAATTTTGGTGCACTCTTTATCTTTTCTTTCAAAAGCATGAGAAAGCTATGATCTACAAAAACAATATGAGAACAATATTGCCAAGAATGCCCAAATTCTCATCAAGGGGTCTAAAACATCTTCAACTTCCCTAATAAATTTGGTGCAACTGATGTGTCCAGATTCAGCCCATTCTTCCATTCACTTCCAAATATTTTCATCTTAAAACAGAACAAAACATACCACTCAACAATGGTAAGAATGGTTCAAAACTTCAAATCATAACCAAGAAGACTGCACGGCATGTATTATCATTCTAATACAATAACAATGGTAATGACAAGTACTATTTACCAAAATTAGCCTGGGAAAAACAGAGCATCCAACCAAATGACCTACACAGTACAGCAGTGAACTTGGAAACATAATCCCGCAATATCATAATACATAATTTCAGCTGCCAAATCCCGTAATTAGTCTTACAAAAAATTAAAAAAAAAAAAAATCATGCTTTCAAAGCAATCAGAGAACTTTGAAGACCTCTATCTTATGGAGTTCCTCATAGAAGGAATTCAGATACGAAAACCTCCTCATTTTGCTTTGAAAAAACTTTGCCAAATTACAGCAACTACCCAAGCATCCAAATTTATAATGCACACAAACAATGCAGAATACGATACTTGAGTAACAAAAATGCAGAATGATTCAACACAGGTGTCCATTGAGAATATCCTAACATTATTAGACACAAAACCTTAATCTAATCCCAATTCAATTCACGTTTTGGTCTACAGTCAAGCCATAACATATGCAAAGCCAAAGCCATCATGCACGAACTAAGAAAGCATAAAGGCAAACTGAAAATACACCAAAATCTATTAGTTGTGTCTAAATGAATAAACTCCAAGATCATACATTCGGTAATAAATATGCATTTCCTTTACCAGCCAGAACGAAGCTTATGCAGAATCAAGAGCTCGGACAGGCACTTAGAAACAAATTTTGAGAGTTTAAGGTTCTCTCAAGCTACCAGAACTGATTAACATTTGAGATTATCCAAGAATAAACACGAAAGATCCCTTTTTTTTACATTTCCAACATAAATATCATTCACGTGTATGGAAAATGTAAAATATTTTTTTTCTAATGAGTGTCGGGCAATTCTAATGCAAATAACACAAAATCTCTCATTCACACAAAAAGATAGTGTAAAAAAATAGAAAGAATACAAAAGAGAACAAAAAGCAAAGCAATCAGAGAACTTTGAAGGCTAATAAGATAAATTACTATCCACACCAGATGTTCAGACTTCGTCAAAAGTTTATCATCACTTTGCTTTGCTTAATTCAAAGAATTCCAAAATTAGGGTTTGAATAGTCATACTCATACAAATTTAGGTGTTTGGCAAAACGAGCAGCGCAACGACATTCAACGATCTGAAATCAATTGTCACTGCACAACGGAAGAAGAAGAACATCGATGCCATGGATTCAATTTAGCACCACAAATTTATACCCTTTCCTCGATGTTTTCCTTGCTACTAGGGTTTTCCAAGAAGCAAGGGGCTATTTGGTGCATGAAAGATATAGAAGAAGACATATTTAGACAGAAAACGAAATCATAAGCGAGGATGATGAGAAGGATGGAGTTTGAAAGGTTGAGCGAAAAAAAAATTAGGGTTTGTAGATTGGATAAAACGGCAACACCACGTAGAGAGCTTACGGCGTTCCGTTTTCTTCCCGTTTTTATGCACTTTCAGATTGGATGGACCGAGTAGGGCACTGGGCCCAGTGTTAATGGGCTTGGCACATGCTAAGGGAGAAAATTAATGGAGTTAGTTCCTTTTTTTTTTTTTTTCTTATTAAGAGACATTACTATTTTGGTAAAATAAAAAAAAAAATTACTATTTATTTATAAATTATAACTCATCCAAACAAATAACATGTTATTAACATAATTGAATTTTTTTTTCCTCTATGGATACAAAAGGACTAGCTATTTTTAAACTTTTTTTTTCCCAAACCAAAAATGGAATTCACTAGTTCAATGTAAATAAGTTATGTGGCTTGATCCACCAAGCCATTGGAATATCTCTTGTTTTCCCCTTTGAATGACTAATATAGTTAAGTGTATATTTAAATGCTAGCCAGTAAAAACAAATTTACTTATTTATGAAATAGACTTTAATTTCGTTATAGTTTTTTTTTTTTTTGTAATGTCTTTATTTATTTCAAATTTTTAAAGTTATGAAATAAATGCACTAACGCATATCATGATGTTTAGCATGCTTAATCCACATCCACATCAATCCATATGTTAAAGTAGTAATGAATCTTTGTTGTAAATGGTTGAGTTCATAGTTTCCAAGGAACTTGCTCTATCTTTTCTTTAAATCGCTTAAGCTAAAAATGTCAAATATACCAAGCGAAAAAAATTATTAACATAAGAAATTAGGGTGTGACACTTGTCTACAAATCTTAACAATAAAAATTATATAATACAATTGAGTTCATTTTAGTTATCAAATTACCAATGTAAAGTCATGTGTAGAATAAGCGTTTTATTTTTTTACAAATGAATCGCATAAACAAGATTTAATTTAGTAAAAGTTCTATAATGCTAAATCATATCTTTGAAGAGTGATTCAATATATTTATACATGAACCACATGAAAGAAGTGCAATTCATACTTGTACATGATTTGCATGTAAATAGATTAATATGTTTAGTCCATACAATTTCCTTATCTCTAATTAGGTATTCTAAGGCAGTTAAATAATAAATTTTCTCAGATTTTAATCTAAAACTTATTACCCACAATTAGAACATTTAAACAATACAACTACTGAACTATCAGACTTAAAAACTTCCACTTATAAGGTCAGATAAATCAGTTTTGACTTTCAAATAAATAAAAATATGCTTCATCATTACAACCGCACAATCCAAGTACATCAATGCCACACTTTTGAGAAAACTAGGCAACTGTTCTTACAGATGAGCAATTCCGTTATATTGTTAACATTTTCATATACAAAAATGGAAGCAAGTTACTTTAGCAGATAGTTACACATACAAAAAATCTCACAGCATCTCGAAAAAACTCGAATTCAAGAAAGAATCACAATAAAATGCCCTTCAACAACTTATCCACAGAATTTATCTTCCTTCAGCATGTGGGCAACTATAATTGAAATGAATGTCACAAAGAATGCCATAATAATGTATTTGCAGATGTTGTTCCTTGTTTCTAGGATTGTAGAGGTATTGCCCGCTGAGACAGGGGGCGTTTCTGTTGATTCGGTTGCTATCGATTCACATGGATCTGCATATATTAGCTGATTATCCATCTGGTCAAGAAAGTAGACATGGTAAGTTACCAAACTGCTTACTTTATTTGAAATATCTTCCCCTTAATAACTCAGTCTTGCAATGATGAACACGTAAGATTTCCTTGACTACTACACAAAGATACTTCTTCCTCGTGCTTCTATATTCTAATAAAGAAGTGCATATGAAGCAACCTTAACTGTTTCTTGCCTAGGTTAATGCTGACTAATATACGTAAAAGCCAAAATAAACTTGTCATGTAATGAAGCATAGAATACTGAGTTGAAACTCCGTAATTTCACCCCCATTTAACGAAGTGATTCACTCAATGAATTTCAATCAAGATCAGTTCACAGGATTAGGGGAAATGCTAGGCAATAAGCACAAAACCATACCAAAAATCTAATAAAACCAAACTTTTAGATCAACGGGCTATGGATCTAAAACTTGTTAGGATACAAGAAAAGCACCAGTGAGAAGCGTTAGTACAGAGTCTTCTTGGTTGAGATGATTATGTATGAGGAATAGCAGGGTGAGTGATTAGTAGTTGGCTTATTTGCAGACTAGTCTTCTTGATTGATAGTACTTGTTAGATAAGTGAAACACGCGAATCCAAAATCACAAGTTTTCACATTTAGACAGGAGGGAAAATGGCCACTGGTCATTGGACATGAGAAGAATGAGATAAAACAGAAGGATGAGTAACCACGATTGCAAAAAATCTAGCTTGACCATTGTGAAGGAGTTTACAAAAACAAAACGAAAGAATAAGTGATAGAATTTCTGGAGGAACAGCGAGTAAAATGAGAAATAGCTATCAAATATATAAATTCTATTCATTCAATTTGTCAATCCAAGTTAGACTCTTAGCAATCCTGTTGTGTTGCATCTCCTCATGAGTTTTAGAAAAAAGTACCTGCCTGGAGGGCCTTAGGCGATGAATCCAATTTCTCTGCTGTTTCCCAAGAACCATCTTCACTTGGACCAGTTGTATGAATTTGAAAATCCTCCACATCACATTTTCCATTCTCATATGAATGCATGAAGGATTCTCCTCCCACATTCATCAACTTCTTCACCAAAGTAGCATTCTGTATTGTCAATGACTGAAGCTGCAAGCCAGCATTTATCATCAGTGTTAAAGTCTCACAGCAAATGGCAAACAAATTATAAAAAATCATTTAATGTGTGTGTGCAATGCCATCTTCCTGAAAATACAACTCCGATCTATCCTCACATATAATAAAAGCTCGTAGACGCAAGCATTGTCATAAATTATTCAAACTACATCCTACACCATCTTGAGTATTCATAACTACAACTCTTTAAATTTAGCCATAAAGCAGAAAGTTCACATCCTGAAAGTAAGATTATACATATAAGTTAAAAAAACATTCCTACCTGCTTCTGGATGCGCTCCCTCTCATAGGCTAGTTGCATGACCATATCCATCATAACTTTAGTTTTCAAGTTTATTTCATCAGAACTAATAAACTGAGAATTATTAGCTTCATCCAAGGATCTTTCCAAATCTTCTACTTTCTCCCTCAAAAGACTTAATTCTTGATTAAGTTCAAAGTTGGCTTCAGATAGTATAATGCATTGCTCTTCAGCTGTATCAGTTTTGCTTTCCGCTTTTGAAACTTTTGATTTTAGATCTTCAATTAAATTCTCCATATCCCATATTGCAGAATATAACATGTTCTGCTGCTCTTGACTTGCTTCTGAGGACGCCTTTGAATGTTGCTTTTGTATCTCCAAATCTCTAACTTGATTCTCAAGTAGACTTACCTTTTCTGACTTACTAGCAACACTTACTTTGAGAAAATTCAATTCCTCCGTCAATTCCAAGTTCGTATCATTTAATTGTGTGACCTTGCCTTCAGCAGCTTCTGCTCGACTTTCTGCTGCGTCTATGCTTTCTTTTAGTGATTCAATTATAATCTCCATCTCATTAATGTGGTGTTCATTTGTTTCACATATGGCATTTGCGTTCACCAGTTGGTCATTGGATTCCCTTAGCCTTTCATCAAGTAACTTCACCTTTTCCCTCATGGAAAGGACTTCTAATCTCTTGACATCATAATCAGTTTTCAAACACTCTTGATTCTGCAGAGCAATATCCCTGTCTCTAAGCTGTTCAGTGCAATCTTCAAGTCGAGATTTTAACTCAGCCTCACGTTGCACTGAACTGTTGAGATTGAATTGAGCAATCTGGTTTCGTCCAACCATTTCCTTCGAGATCCCCATGAGTATCTCAGAGGCATTTTCTGCCTCTAAAAATCTTCCCCAAACAACTTCTGATGCCTCTTCCATGTGAAAAGCTACCTGCTCAGTATAGTGGAGCTTACGTTTCAGATCCTCTTCATTCTGTATTGATTCCAACAATTTCTTCTCAAGAGCTAGCTCTCTTCCTAGAGATTTCTCCAGCATTCTCAATACATACTTTGGCTGTCCTGTTGTTCGCATTTTTGATATTGGGGTCACATTTAATAGGTGACCATAGTCTGATAAGTCTTTTCTTTTGTCATTATCGCCTACAAAAAACGGATGCTCTTATCAGTAAATTATTTAAAAAAAAAAAGGAAGAGAAAAACTTTACAATCAAATTGGAAAGCACCTAATTGCAAATACATCACCAAACCATTAGTCGAGTGCAGATAAACCCTGTAACTTTCTCAAAATTTGGCTTCACCTTCCTGTACTATCTTAAAATACTGTCACTGAAGACCCAAACTTGCTATTTATGTGTTGTTGGTGATGGTTTTAGGATCTTCAGCGACTGTTGAGGAGTAAGTACATATTTCAAAAGTTATGAGAAGGTAAATGCCTGTTTTAGAAGTTTAGGTTAGTTTATGAGCACCTGATCAATAGTTTGAAGTGTATTTGCAAATAATTAGAAAATTAAGAAGAGGGAAATAGCTATTTACAGTTCTCAGATACAGCAGTAGCAAAGTTCCTGTGCAACTTATCTAGCAACATCTTCACCTCTAGAGCCTGCTTTTGGGATTGCTTCAATAACTCCTCACACTTCCTTAACTTTTCTTCCATTACTGTATGGACCTCGCCAAAATTTCTGCATGAATATGTTCTAAGATAGGCATCAGCAATTTTTGATGGCAGAGTATCGAGGAAACTCTCCACCTCCCTCACCTCAGAATCTAAAACATCACATAAGAAATCAAACTCCAATGCTTTCTCAAGAGAGTTCAAGGAGAGGTAGCCATCTTGCCAAGCCGTGGCATCAAAATCATTATCCCATGCAAGTAGATGCATTAGAAGAACATGTAAATTTAACAATTTCTCAGACGAATGGGCCTCATCCGATTCGATCATTGTTATTATTTTTAATGCACTTTCTATGTCTTGAATTCCACTGTGAACAGATGAAGTCTCGTCTATTAGGTCACCATCCATTCTCTTATCCCACTTCTTCACCTGCAAAAGTATAAGGAACTGTAACTCATTTATTTACAAAGGGAAGGAAAATGTGCCCAACATGGAGGCTAAGCAAAGACATGGTACAGAAACAGGATGTCCTCGATTCAAAATTCTGGATCTGTCATATCACTCATATTTAATTTAGTCATCCATTCAATTGAATTTAGACATAATCTTACCAACAAATGAGGGGAATGCCAAGTAATAAAGATACACGTCCATATCATCTTTGCAGATTTAAGCTTTTAGATCACTTACTTATACAGTTAATTTCAACGCTTCTAATCAATGAAGCAATGCCCATATACAGATGTTTGGGAATTGTTATAGAAAACACTAGCTAAATCCATGAACGTACAAGGTCCCTACTCCCTTAAAACCAAACACTTTCTAAAGTCGGCTTTGCAATACAACGTTTGATGCTAGCAAAATTATGAATTAAAGAAATTATCTTGAATTCTCCTTCTTCACAACAAATTACTCTGCAAAATTTACTTTCAGTGCTATCCCAAACACCGGAAATTCCAACTAACACAATCAATTTTTCCTATTTTTCCAGCCAGAACTTTCAAACGGAGGTATTTCTCAGTCTCATATGGTTACTACACATGATTTTGACCTATCGCATACACCAATCAGCACCTTATCTTCTTGGGCCAACACACAAAACCAAAGTTCTGAACAAAACTAAATTCTGGGTTCTTCCTAAAACAATCATAGGAATTGAACTTAGTACTACAACTATACAACTATGCAATTAACAAAATCTTGCCCAAAATCATAGGATGGATCTTTAACTTCCATACCTGAGTAACTTGTGAGAGATCTTGACACAATTAACTCAGCTGAATCGGTCAAAAATGGACAGCAAAGAAAATTAAATAAACGCCAGAAGAATAATAAATGCTGAAACAAAGCAAGATCCTCACGTAATTACATGTCTTCTTCCTGAAACTTTATGTATTGAAAGATGTTGAATTGTCAGACAGGGTTAAGGTGGAACTGTTAGTCAACAGGAAAAACAACTGCCCCTGAACCCTGTCATGTTGTTAAATGTATTTCCTAACTGTTAAATTTACATTTAGGACAGAATTTGTTGTGGTACAAGCTGGAGAGCGTGTAGCATTTACGCGCTCAATGATTGGACGGAGCTTTTCGAAAAGACCTAAAAAAAGGGAGATGAAAAGTTAGAAAAGGGATTCAGGCGAGCCTCATAAACTCCGCAGTTCGTAAAATTTTGAATTCCTCTCCGTATTGGTAGTTGTATTATATTTATTTTATATTAATAATTAGTTTATTTTATCGATTTATAATTAAATATTTTTCTATTTTTGTTGGTATCTATATTTAATGAATAATTTGTTTACAAATAAAAAAATAAAGCAAAAGCGACACAAAGGTGGCAAAACTAATAGACTTTTGATATTTTAAATGCATAATCTGAATAATATATAATTTTATAAAATTTATATATATGATATTAATATTTATAAACCACTAATAATATGTAGGCGCCCTTATTAATCTTTTCTCCCGCGGTTAAGGCAACGTGACAGGTGAGAAGGCATTGTCGCTGCAGTACATGCCCGTGAGGTGGGTCAATTATTAGGGGAAATCTGTCTTAGATACTAAAGGTACATAGGCGCGCGTTATCTGTGTAGGATATAATAAAGCCCATTTCAATCTTAAATATAGAATTATACTGGAAAAAGATAAATATAGTAAAACCATTAAATTAAAATTTGAATAGAATATTCACACTCAGTAAACCTTAATATTTATCTATTTTTATTTGAGTATTTAATATCTTAAAAAGAATTATTACTTGAATATTTCATAATGGAAGTGACCAAATTATGCAACCGAACTATCAATAATTATCAACCAAAAAAGTTTTTTTTTAAGTGATTATAATGAAAAAAGTGAATTCGAATATGGCATACCTCACTGGGAAGATAAATTCATATTTTCCATGGACCCCATTCTTCTATAATATGAGTTTCACTAATGTCTAACTCAACTTAGGGACATCTTTAATGATATTTTAATAATCCATCATTTCAAATAGTTTATGAAGGATTTTTTTTCTTCTCAATTACTATCTATTATAATTATACAAATGGAAAAAATCAAATTAAGTCAATTTTATTTTTGAAAAGAAAATATGTATTCCGGTTTCAATGAAATATATATATTATCTGCATACCAATTGACAGAAAAAAAAAAAATATATATATATATATATATATCATGGCATAGTTAGTGGAGTTTTAAGTAGGAATCATATTCCAAAAAGCAACAACGCTGGACCTGGAAACTTCCCATTAATTATAAGACAAGTGTTCCCACCGACAATTATGTTTGACATAGACTTGTTTGCGGTCGGATTTAAGGGAGGGAGAGAGATTCAAACCGCCTATGATTTGGTTTTGGCTCCTCCAATTCATTCAAACTGATTGTTGTAAACAAATTAAAGTAAAGAAAGTATATTTAATTTATTGTTACTATTTATACTTTGCAGGTTAATTAAACTTATCTTATATATAGTTTTTATTTGTGTTTAATTTGTATTTCTATATATATGAATGAACAAGATTTCAGTTTTTTTTTTTTATTTGTTTTAAACAAATACTGATACTAAACAAATTGGAAAACAACTCCAAGCAATTCTTCGGTAAGGATTAAAGACAGGAGAGAAGAATATGTAATAGGACAATGATTTTAAAAGAAAATCCTATTGAAATTTCCGTTAATTTTATAAGGGAGAAATAAAATAATCATTTTTATCTTACAGTCAAAATAGTATGATATTAAACTTAAACTTTCCCTTATATGAAATTCCTAAACTTGAGTTTGAACCAACTCAAAAATTTAAAGCGGTTGTTCAATCCCCACTTGGAATTTTAGTTTGTGCTCGATTTGAAGTAACACTAGCAAGTTATCACTCAACTTAATTAAATTTATTTAAGTTTGATTTATTTAAAAAGAATATTTTTCTTTTAATCAAAATAATGTCATATCTAAACTTAAGTTGAATTCAATTAATAATTAAGTTCTAACTCTAACTTGATTACATTTCCAATTTAATTTAATAAATATCATCAAGCCAAAGCTCAACCAATCTTCATTGTGTAGAGGGTCATTTTGGATTTATTTTTTAGCCCAATTTAATGCCATGAACTAGTCTTTTTGGGCTAATGATAGAGCTTAAAAGATTAAGTCCAATAAGAGATTTGATATGGTAGACTCAAAACAAGGATTTGTAGACTGGTTTATTCCACTCTTAGTCTTATTTGGTTTTTTCTCGCATGAGAAGTAGGCACCAAAAATATCTTTCTAGTTGATTTAGGCTTTATTTGATTGAAATAGGACTTATATGGACTAAAATATGTCATAAGCTTTTTTATATTAAATATAAGCTATTTTGAAAGAGAGGTAATGCTTAATTTGATATCTAAACTTTGACAAAAATATCAATTAGGTGTCCAAACTTTAAAATATTGAATTTTATACCAAATTGAATTTTTTGTGCCTCTAAACACTACCCCTTCTAAAAGTAATAGACATGAGCCAAGTAACGATTAAATGGGGTGGTGTTTAGGGGCATGTAAAGTTTAATTGGATATGAAATTGGATTTTTAAAATTCAAATACCTAATTGACCTTCTTATTAAAGTTTAGGTACTAAATTGGGTATTTTCCCATTAAAAGAAGATTGTATTTCTTTTATATTATAAATGTTTTTAGGCTCTTTTCAAGCTGATTTGCAAGTCTAACCCACTACTAAAAAAAAGAAGGCTCTAGTTTCAGCTATTAGATCCTTAAAAAAGATCCAACGATTAGCCTTAGCTTCTAATATTTATAAATAGGAGGCTTATCTTCCTATTCGAAAACATTTTACGTATTGCTAAAGATTGAGAACAAAGTTATCTTTGAGAAAGATCAAAGTCTTTATATAATGAAGAACAAGTAAAGAACAATTAAGTCTACTTGATTTGATCTTCTAATATCCTCTTGGGTTGATCAACACACTTGTTGCATATGATTGACAAACCATACACATTGAATCGAAGTTAAATAAATATTGAATCAAATTTGAAGTTTGAACAATCCCACAAGTAGATTTGACTCATTTTTGCACTTATAGCTAAATTTTACAAAATTGCTATTCTCTTAAATGGAAAATTGGAATTTCTTTTAGGACTATGGATTATTTATTCATTATAACCTAATTTACCAAGTTACTCCAAACGAAAATTCTGGAAATTTTTCAAATAAAGTAAACGAAATTAATTATTACAATGCTGCTTTTATGTACCCTAACACAAACAATCCCACCTTAGAGGATCAAATGTCAAATTGAAATGGAAAAAATTCGAAAATATGGACTGCCTCAAACCACCAATATAATTGCCAAAAATCCACTATGTATGAGATGGAAATATTACATGGAGCAAATGAAAGAGCACAGTATTGTCAACTTAATTGCAAAGTACATGCTGCATATGTTTGGCAAGGAAAATTGATTACGGAAGAAGGTAAGATAATCCTAGATAAAACTCATCTCAAACGCATAATGCTGTTTTCTAGTGGTTTAAGATACTCAAGGGATGTAGATCCCTCAAAAATTATTGCATTTGGTTCTTGTTCCCAAAGTATAAGCTGAATGAATTTACAAAAATCATGCAGATTCACTAGAGACATCACCCATCTCGATAGGTTCCCGTTGACTCTGCTGTGGGTTCTGCATCACACCAAAGGAATGCTGGCCAATGGAAAATAGAGTTAAGTATTGATTTGTGGGTAAAAAAAAAAAAAAAAAAAAGAAGGACCCTTTCCGATCGTTTTAACATTTGTTATAATTTGATGGTTGTTCACTTTGCCGAATAAAATAAGGAGGAAATTGAATTCCAATCCAGCAAGAATGTAACAGAGTTATAATGATTATATAATATACACTTTGTGTGAAAAATACAACAATTAATTATTGGAGTAAAAGCTAAAATGACTATAATGCACATTATCTTTGTTGCAAATAGAGGATAATTATATAGATGATATTTTCAAGATAAAGATATTTATGATAAAGTTGAAAAATAAACATTGAATTGCAATCCATGAGTATGAGGATATGAATTTCTATTCATATTTTATGTAATAGTAATTCATTATAAATTACAATTCCTCTCAAATGAACACCGTAATGACAGTTTTACGTGTTATAGTAGTCACATATCAACCTCGATACAACACAAGTCTACATCGATATATAGATGTAATATAAAGGAAATATGACTTCTATTACTAATAAAATAAAGTAAAAGCTAATAAATCTCATAGTGAATGATGCAACAATAATTGTTATGAACACCTTCTTGAGTTAATCAAGTGTGCGTCATAGCAATTGATTATTTCAAACCCTTTATATTTTGAATTGTGTGTAATTCCAATTAAGTCTATGTAAAACAACCAATAATTGTCAAATATCACTACAATTGTATCAATGGCCTTAAGTGGTAAGCGGTGACTTAAGATTTTTGTTAGAGATCTAGAGTATGCCTTTAATGGAGAGAAATTCAATGGGTTTTATGAAGGATTGCACAAATGGGCTTTAGATACCACCTATAATCCGAAACCTTAAGACAATGGGTTAATAGGTCTTCCCTCTTATAAACTCTTTACACAAGTCTTATATTTCTTATGTGGGATTCTCACGCTTTCCCTAACAATCTCTCCCTCAAGTGTGAGTCTTCACAATAGGATAGATCATACTCCCCCTCAACAAGAACTTATCAAACTGACTCCACTATACCCGCTTTATGAGTGGTTCTACCTACTCACCATGGGTTTCGCAGACAAATCATACCACAAAGCTCTTCTTCCACAGGGTGGGCCAACCATGGGAGATACCCAGCCGAACCATCGGCTCTGATATCAATTGTTATAAAACAAAAGATGTAATCAAATGATAATAGCAAGTGTAAAAGTAAAGAACACACACAAATTTATCTTATGCTGTAAGTGTGGTTAGCAGATATATGGCAAATCCTGGTAAGATCATTGAAAAGCAGTTTAATGGATTTTTAGGTACTTGAGAGGTACTAATAACGTTTGTCTACAGTTTGATAGAGCTAGAGATGAACTAGTTGGTTTTGTAAATTCTGATTTGTCTACAGTTTGATTATAGCAAACATTAAAAAGAGTTTGGATAGTGTCTTCTGTGAAAGAAAAGTCAAACAAACTATGTGAAAACTCATGAGGAAACTCAAAATGTTTACCTGCAACTTATTACAGATACCAATGACTTCAGGTAAAGGTGCCCAATCCCAAAATTTCTCTAATGAATTGATACAGAATGCCAGTTTTACCAGAGCCAACAACGATAGTCACCTTTAATTTCACCTTCTCCTTTCAAGTTCATGCCGATTCCCATGCCTTTCGCGCGCTTAAAGTTAGCAATAGCTTTAGGATTGAGAAGAAACCCTGAAATGAACTTTTCCTTAAGCAGTTTTCCACCACCTAGAGCCTTGAAAAACTCCATGTTACGGTCAAAAAGGATAACACCACCCCAATACCTGGGCCAGAAGTCTTTTATCTGTAAATTTGACACAAAATCAGGAGAATGTATCCAAGAAAAGTAAGCCTTGAGAAGCTGAATCGTTACCTCGGTCTCTATGTGCTCATGAAGAACTGCAAAAAGTTGCACTCCTAGTGCATCAAAGATTGGCTTTCTTGAATACAGCTGGTGTGCTTCAGCTCGACACATGATGCACCTGTTTTTCCATTCAGAACACATGGAGAGTTAAACTGATTTCTGTAAAATTCTTACTATACATACATGGAAAGATGTCATAGGATCATATGCAACATAATTTCTCTGATACTGCCGACATTGGCAAAATCCAAAGTTGAGTTGGCCAAGATTAAAAGCTACCCAGATGCTTTGCATTCTATGACAACACAACTCAAGAATACAGGACAGTACAATCCTCTCATATCACGTACTATACATGCCGCTTTAGAAGATAAGAGGGTTATTTGAAAGGTTTTAAAAGACTTCTGCTTTGTCAAGTGACAAGATTTTTGTACCCACAAAAGGAATATACTACAGTACAACCCTTAAATTTATGCAAATCAATCAAGCTAAATATAGAGGTTATAGAAAGATGTGAGGAAAGTAAAATGTACCCTGGACGTCGAATGCAAATGAGAATGGCAGGTTTGTCCCGCCATAGCTCAGATGCCTTCATCGGAGGTGTTTTGGTTTTCACTAGACGCTCCATTCCAACTTTATATTCTGGGGTTAATTTCTGAACTGATATGCTCTCAATGACAGGATACGGAGCAACCTGGTCAGTTATAGGAGGCGGCTGAACACAGCCACAGGCTCTTGCCTTTGCTGGTTCGGCTGCAACAATCCCTTTAAAAACATAACCATCTTTGATCTTAATATCCGCCAATGATTGCCCCAGAGAATGATTTATGGTACTCCGTGCTGGTGATCTTATCGTTCTGCTTCTCCTTGAATCCATAGATCCCTGACCCTGTACATGCTAGCATTCCTAGATGGTGCTCGTCCTGCCTTTCGTGCAGGAATAACAACTGATCTAGGTAATGGCTCAGCACATGGAGCTGTCCGGTCTGTGAAACGCGCAATGTGGCCTCTCTTCATGCCAAATTGAGAAGAAAGTTCGCCGCTGGCTAGATTAAAAAGCTCGGGTAAACTCTTCCTAGAGGCCTCTAGGACATCAGCATATTGCATAAGCACTCGGTCATGCAAGTGGGATCTGATCTCCAATGCATCCTGCAGAGCAAACATAGTGAAACCTTATTAGCTCTGAATAACATCACTAGGTGACATGGGTACCGCCTTCGTTTATGTGTTTGGTCTGAAGAAAATCCTTGTGATATTAGGTGGGTCAGGACTCAGGTCTACTATATTAAGTTCAACTCTTCAACCGACTGATCTGACAAGAAAAGAAGGATGCTGGGAATTCAAACCCTTGATCTCTGATTCCACAACCAACTAATCTGAAAAATTTATCTCTATGTTAAGTTTAGCTTTACAAATGGATGATCTAAAAGCTTAAAGATTCATGCTCTTGGTTCGCACTCTATCATGAAATTCAGTTTCACAATCAGTTGATCTAAAAGTTTGAGCTTATAGAACATATTAGCCGTTCTAACAAATATTAGTTGTTATTGGATTGGAAAATCAATCTAACATTATGTCCAAGAATAGTATTATAGTATTCATAAAACAGAACATTGGAAAATAAAAGAAAAGTGGAGACATGACCTTTTGATGCTGTGTCAGGTTCATAGCGTCCATGTCTTCTGAGTTCATGAGTTTTAAGGTAGGTACATCATCCCAGCCCTCTTCAGTAAATTTTGGAAGAAGCTCCTTCAGAACTCCACTCCCAATGAAGTCTTCCATCGAGAAAGAAGCCATTTTCCCTAAAGACAATGGAAAATCGAATTGACCTTCTCTGAGTATTGATGAACTTATTATATACATGAATAATTAACCAAGCATGTTGTCCAACACGGTTACGTTAATGACAATGAAACATCATTTTTAAATTACCATTTTTGAAAATTCTGCCGTTAGCTCTTTTTTAGTGACTGCTTCTATAAGTTATTTATTAGTTTATACTGATATTTAGATATGATTGCACCACTGAAATATATTTATGAGTTTATTTAGATTGTTTGATTTCATCTGTATCTTACCTGTTGATTGCTCATGAGTTAAAATGTCGTTTTTCATTTGTATTATTTTTTAACAAATATTTATTTAAAAACGATAAAAATAAGATTCAAATCATAAATGGTACATCTCATTAAAGGAACGCAGAACATAGTTGTCGATATCTATACCATGTTAATGCTATATTCTCCATCTTTTTCCTTTTCAGTGGGTGAAAAAAAAGGGAGAGAACTGGATTAGAATCTTGTATAAGAACCTAACAATCTTATAACACATTAATGATTTGAGGAATCCACACTTTGGAGCATCTCTTAAGTTCATTCTAACTTTTCAGAAAGAATAAAGCAATGATGAATATACCGAATATTTAAAAAGGAAAGTTCAGAAGGTGTAATGATTCAAATTTTCCTTCTTTTTTTTTTTTCTGTTTTTTCCCTTAAGATTCCTATATTTTCAAATAAGGTCAAACATTACAATATCTATCATGTCATTTGAAATTTCACTTCCTTGCAATCAATTTTCAATTAAGAAAGAATTTTCAAGAAAAAATATCAGTAATTGTATAATCAAGTAAAAAATAATAAGAATAATGATATTTCCCATAACAACTCACTTGAGATCCATGATCTAGGATCTTATCCGAGGAAACCAAAATAAGTTTGAGACGGAGAAAAGGAAAATGACTTTTAAGGTACGTACAAGATTTATTGGATTGACTATGGCCGGCTTAAACTGCTAAATACGTCTTTGTTTGAGCCGTGAGGGTGCCACTTGTTGATCCAACGTAAATAAATCTGTATACATTGGGGCAATTTAATAAATCTTTACCGTTTCAAGGAAATAACAACTTTACAATATCAAACCCAACTCTAACATCATGCAGAATGGACTAGCAAAATAAACACATAAATAAATAAATTAGTTTTTCAAACATGACATGCCACAGAATATGATTAGGGGAAGGGTACTGGATAGATAGAGTATAGAGTACTATTCATATCCTATCTTATAAGGTATAAGATATTAAATTTCATATGTGAAATCTATTGTGTGTATCTTGTATCCATCATATACCCTATAAAATAGATACAAGATATCTTATGGAACTTATTGATTTCTTTCTTCTAAAATCTCTATAATTTTTTCTTTTTTTATTAAACTTCAAGTTTATATTCTTTGATATAATTCATATAATATATAACCTTTTTTATTTTTATATATTTAATATAAACAATATGTAAAGAGAAATTTAAAAAGTAATTTGTTAATATCATAAGTTTTGCAATATGCAAAATCTGTTTAGCCTGAAAGTTGAAAAACCTATAATAAATACCTATTTAACTATTGTATTAAAAAAATTATAAAAGTTGCAGCAAATTCAAATTCCAAAATTAAAAACTTTGTAGTTACTTCTATATTAATGTCTTAGAAGATAAACAACATCTCTATATAATTTAGCAGTTGATAATGTGCCTAAATTCACCAGATGGAGTGAATTGCAAATTAGAATGGACTTACACTCTTGTATTTTGGGTATTTTTATATTATATTGATTAATGATGAAAGAAAATGATATAAATGGTGTTGATAACGGATATTACACACCGAAATCAACTCGAACTATGCTAACCCTATATCAATATGACCAACGAAATAGAGATAATGGTTTGTTCGCTATAATCCGATTAAGAATTGATAAGAATGGTAACTCGCCACAATCACAATAAGATTGATAAGAGTAATTTTGAAGAAAACTCTAAAAAAAGAAATTTTCAATATCTAAAAGATTGATCCGTTCTCATTACAAAATGGGTATTTATAGTAGTTCCCCAAAGAAAGGAAAAATAAATTTAAAAAAAAAAAAGCGAAATCGAAGTAACAAGGAAGGCCAACTAAGAAAGACACCAACCTTGAAAAGATCACCGCCGACCTTGAAAAAGGAGGTTATCGGCCTTAAATGGAACGCCCCTTTATATATATACTAATGACATTTCTTGAAGGAATGCCGCTGGCCTTAAACTGCTGGACTTCAATCTTCAAGTTGATCATGGCAGTCTTTTAGGACATGATCTCCTCGGAATTCTAGCATGTTTTTCTTTTTCTTGGTCAATTGCAAATTGATGCTTATCATCCTCCCGAGCTTGTTAAAGATTTGTCCTCAAATCTTAACAAAAAGTATATTCACCCGGATCAAAGATGAACATGTAAAACTCAAACATAATTAAATAGAAATTCCTGGCTATGCTCAACGTATAAGTTATCTCCAATGCTTGATCTACAAATTCTCCCTTCAGATGAGTAAGTGAATACCTAAGGGCTTCAACAACTCCGGATATACCCATCAAAACAAATTAGCAATCAAGTACTATTACGACACTAATCCTTAGTTCAACATGCTGCTTATCATTACCCATATCAACACACATTTGACTACTACAATAAGAGGGCACTTCGACACTTCTTCGAAAGGATGGTGGTGTGAAATAACTACCATAATTTTCATGCAATGTCAAGAAAGGCAACATATGGTCTACCTTCATGAACAATTCATTCAGTGGTCCTCTTGAACCCTGAAACTCCTCAAAACAAAGTGCAACTCTATCAACTAGGTAACATCAATCCACAATATGACTAAACCAATAGCCATCTTTGCCAATTACAACAAAAGTGTTGGCAACAGTAGGTCTTGGTAATGCCAAATCACGTGCCAATTTGACACTAGGCATATGTAGTAAGGTATAAATTTCTAATGATGCTTCTGCAAACATCCTAATAGCAGTAAATTCAATATTTTCCCACTTGTACATAACTATCCTTTCCACAACAATACCACACCAGATCACAACACTCCTCCGGTATGTGTAATAATCTATAATACTCCAGTGAATGTCAATAGATATCTCAATCTCCAGCACATGTAAAGGACAATTACAATACTTAGGAATACTCCTTAATCCCAACAGTGGATCGAAATAATATAATTGGAAATAGGGAAGAATAACATGATAAGACCTGGAATGATCTGTAGCTTCTGTTGTAAATGGCAGAGGTACTAATTTAAGCAGCTGAAAGTTTAATTGTGACTCATCTGATTCTCCTCCTAACATCAAAGAATGTGGCTAATCTTTTACACATCTTTTCACACCATCTTAATCACCCATGTCTTCTATGCTTTTAAACTCTTCACATTCTTCAAGGTTCTCATCTTTTGCTTCCACAACCACATCGGTTTGCTCTACTTAGCTCTCTTGAGCATCCCTTACTATTGATTCTTTCAGTTGTTTTAATTCCTCCATCATATCAAAAAAAGCAACAGACATCTCTGCCTTCAATGCAGTGTGGACAACTTCTTCTAATTTTAGGAATCTTCGAGAACCCAATCTCTTAGAAATGTCATAATTGAGACCCTTTACAAATTAGGCGAGGGTATTTGCTTGAGATTCATCCACTTCATAGCATTTCACAAAGACCTTATATTCTCTTGCATATTCTTCAATAGTCATTTGTCCTTGCTTCAATGCTAACAACTTTCTATATTGATCATCGTAATAATGGGATGGTACAAATATTCTCCCTGTCAATCTTCTCCTATGTTCCCATGTCATGTCTTCATAATATCCATTCATACTCCTCTGTAATATATTAACTTGCCATCATTCCCTTGCAAGCCCTGTAAATTTCCTAGCAATTGCATATCCTAAATTACAATTAAGGTGTGAGAATTCTTCAACAACCCATGTTACTTGAAACTCCTAATCTAAATATTCTCTTGGGGATCCATAACCATCAAATTCTATTATATTCATTTTTATTATACTTAATACCTCAGTTTTACGGTAAATCTCACAACGATACCTACCATTCATGGCTTTCATTCAAAACTCCAAATCTCATACCAATAATAGAAAACCCTAGTTTTCCAATCATGCCATCAAACCCTAATCACACAAGTCATACACAAAGATGATAAAAATCCCAACTATGATCAACACACAAACCCTAAATTTCATTTACCACACCAGCGCACAGCAATTACAACCAAACACTATGTAAGTTCACAATTCATAAACCCTAAAATTGGTATTAAGCGCTAATATCTAATCATAGTCACATAAAACCCTAATTACAATCTTCACACTATGCACAATAACACAAAAAGATCAGATCTTGTGCTTACCAAATATCTCATTGTTGCAACTGTGCTCTGATACTAAAAAGATGATGTGCCTAAATTCAGTAGATGGCATGAATCGCAAATTAGAGCAGACTTACAAACTTGTATTTTGGGTGTTTTATATTATATTGATTTATGATGCAAGAAAAGAATATAAACGGCGTTGACAACAGATATTACGTACTGAAATCAACTGAACAACGCTAACTCGATATTTATATAACCCACGAAATAGAGATGATGGTTTGTTTGCCACAATCCAATTAAGAATTGATAAGAACGGTAACTCGCCACAATCACAATATGATAGATAAGAGTAATTTTGAGAGAACTTTGAAAGAAGAAATTTTCAATATCCAAAAGCCTGATCCGTTCTCATTACAAAAGGGGTATTTATGGTAGTTCCCTAAAGAAAGGAAAAATAAATTTAAAAAAAAAAAGCGAAATAGAAAATAACAAGGAAGGCCGACTAGGAAAGATGCCAACCTTAAAAAGATCACTGCCGTCTTTGAAAAAGAAGGCTATCGGCCTTTAATGGAACACCCCTTTATATTTATACTCGTGACATTTCTTGAAGGAATGCCACTGGCGTTGAATTGCTGAACTTCAATCTTCAAGTTGATCATGGTAGTCTTCTAGGACATGATCTCCTCGGATTTCTAGCATGTTTTTCTTTTTCTTGATCAATTGCAATTGATGCTCATCAGTTCAAGTACATAAATGCAACCCCGGTTTTTCTAAAATAAAAATAACAAGTCTTCCAAAATAAAACAATACAAATCCTTCTATAGTAAAAAATTTTGGATCGTAGTCTATAATTATAATTATGAATAAAATTGGTTGCAATATCAAAGTGGAGTATTATTATTTTTATTTATTATATCTTAACATTATTTCAAACTATTTAATCAAATAGATACATGATACGCTACACCCTATACATTCTATATTAAAGTATAGGTTTGTAGACATCTTATTTTTGCCTAATAAAGCTTAAATATATATATATATATATGTATTTTAGTGTGTAGTAAAAATAAAATATTGTATTAAACCTAAAATCACCACATTTTAATATTTTAAGGCATGAGAATTACACAAAATGAAATATTATAAACCTTAGAAAATTATTTAGATTTAATACAATGTAATTTTATTACACATCTAGATTAAGATTCAGTTAAATAGCCCATCACGAGCTAATTAATTTAAATGAGCTTAGACTTTAAGCTTTAAGACAATATTTTGTGCAAATATGAATAAGGCACAGGCCAACAAATTGGATAGATAAGTCACAAATGTACACATGAGAGGTCTTGGGGTTTAAATCTAAGTAAAGGCGTATGACGTCATCGTCTTCCTCCTTGAGCCGACTAAAACACACTTGATGGAGCTACTTTGAGGTAATTTTTTATCAACTTAGCTTTGCAATTTCACCAAATTGATAGTGAAAATGCAAACCATTTTAGCTACATGCCGCACGATTTTTGTAAGAAATGGTTGCACGATATGTGGCTTTTATTAAGAAGAGTCATGACTTTTAATTTAAGTTATATGACTTTTCATAAAGAGGTGTCTTGATAGAAGACATCTAGTAACAGTTTGTAAAGAGGTATGGTCTTCTCTTTACCTTTTATATATATGTGAAAATTAAAGAAAAATATGATGCTCTTTTCACAATTAGTCCATCAAAAATTAGAAAGGGTAAGAGAGAGAAATTTTATTCTCTTAGAGATATAAGGCAGGATTAGAGAGATAAGGTGATTTTGAAGAAATTAAAGTATTCTTGTTCTTGTTCTTCAAATTCAAGATATTACTATGGCTATAGATAAAGGTACACATCTTATCCATTTGATTGTTGTGAAAATCATGAAGTTAAAAAATCCTGAAACATTGATTTAGTGAAATAATTTATCATGTAAATTCTTACAATTTTGTCCATTAGTGCCAGTGCTTCTCAAGAGGTTATCCATCCTGGGATTGCTTTGCCCAAAGTAAGCTTAACTTTTAAGTTTCAATAAATTCTAAGCCATTAGCACCAAATGGCGCTTTTATGATTAAATTTCTACCATTTATATTTTAAGGGTATCACATATTCTTCCACTTATAGAACCGATGTCCTCGTCAGTTTAATTACATAGGTCTAGAACCACACAGACAGGGAGGACACTCCTACACTCCTCTACTTCCGACTGGTGAATTGCACTAATACCATCTATAATGCTTCGAGACTCCGCCACATGCTACACGGTTTTATCTTTCAGTGCCAACGCTTCCCATGAGGTCTCCCATCTTATGATTAGTCTACCTAGCGCACAATTACACCAAAAGGCACATATGTTATTAAAGTTCAACCATCTATATTTGAGGGGTATCATAAAATTAGAGACTTACAAGTATAATTGAGCAGTTTTCTAGTATTATAAGCTTCCAATTCATGTGTCCAGGCAGCTTAAAGCGGCCAAAATCAACTCGGACCGATCACCTCCACCAACCGCTGCAAAACAAGTCACGAACCACCTCCATCTACTACGTTTCAGATGAAGCTGCACCCATAGGACTGTTTGATGTCCCCTTTTGGTCCGGTCCGATAAGGTCTTATTCCCCCAGCCCTGCCAAATTGGCGATTTCATTTAGTGCTGGCCGCCTGTAGTAGTTCAGGTCAAGCGACCCGAACAAGACCCGAGTCTGCCGATTTACCCCCTGCTCCGACCCACGCATGCTGTCCACTCTAGGTAAGTCGTTTTCTTTTTTACTTTTTATATTTGTTTTATAAATATTAAATAATAAAAATGATAAAACATAAAAATAACAGATAATTAAAAAAAGATAAATAAAAAGAAAGGAACAAAGGAATAATACAAATAATAGTAGGAATTGTATGTGTGCCATTGGATACCTAAAAAAGCATTAACATGGTAAAAGTAGTCATTAGTAATCACATGATTCAAATCAACATTAATAATTAATATTTAGTGAATAAGGGATCGTTGATGTATGATAGTCAAATATTATAATGAATGTTAATTATATGGTGCATGAAGGTGCATGAAGGTGTGATATATATGCTAATATGGTTTTGAATATTTGAATGTTTATTATATATACTAGCTATTATGACATGACATGTATTATGTTTTATGATTTAATTACACAAAATTGTCTTATCACTTACAAAATTTATTTTCTCAATATAAACTTGAATTGGTAGTTTTCTAGGATTCATGTCATCAAAATAGTCAATTTTGTTAACATTTAATAAACTTAAACTGAAAAAAGTTTTAAAAATTAATAGTTACAAATATACTAAAATTTTTATTAAAAGAACTATGTAATATTTGATGTTGAATAGCGGGTATGTAGAAACCCAACAGACGACTTAAAATATGAAAAAAGAAATATTTTTCCTATTATTGTAAATTTGATATGACCAAGACAATGTTTGTGAATGTCGTTTCCTTGTGTAAATTAATTGATAATGCATGCAGAAATCATTGCTTTTTGAAAAAAAAAATTGATAAATTGATGAATACTTTTGTAAATATCTTAAGTAGTAATAAGTTGTAGGACATTAAAGGAAAGATTTGTAGTTAGATAATTAAAGTTGGTAACTGTAAAGTTTTGATAAGATAGCCCTGATTAGTAGCTAAATTAGTATCAACCTACCCATTGATCCTAAGTCAGATATCGCCTCAAAATTTTTTACAAAAAATTAAATTTATTTTAATCCTTAGTTAAGGATTTATATAAAAAGGGTTAAGATTTGTTATAAATTGGATTAAAAGAAATTGAACTAGAAATTTAAAAATCTAGTCTCGACAAGGTTCTAAAATAGATATAGAGCATGAAGATCTCAAACTCGTACCCTAATCTATGAGAGTAAGTTTAGAAAATATGTATGAATACTCTATTTTATGACTCTATTTTATGACTTTTAATATCTACTTAAACCCCATCTCATTGAATAGAGTATGATCACTTCTAAAATATGAAATTACTACTTTAATCATTCTAAATCTCATTATTTCTTGGATGGAGTATTATATTCTCATTAAATTTTACTTTCTTGATGAATTTCTTTTAGGTTGAAGGAAAATTTAACATGTTAAAGCTGTACTTTTCTTTAATCTTTTTAAATTTTTTGCGATTTGAATTCTATAATTATAAAATGTTATCATGATGGTAATAGTGAAAAATATTAACATAGTTTTGGGTGAATATCATCACGGTTCGGTTCCAAAAACCGACCCACTGGTCACCAGTAGTTCCTAAACGAGGAACCGACTCATGAATGACAGTTCCAAACCGCCAAAGGACATACAAGTTCTGATGGGTTCTTATAATTCCACCTACTAAAATAGCCTGATCCTGCGGTTTTAAAATCTCCAGTTCAAGAACCGGCTAGAGAACTAGTAGAATTGTCGGTTCTCACAGTTGCATGCCACAAGAATTAAAAAAAAAGGAAAGGAAAAAAAGAAAAGAAAATTATAAAAAATTGTAATTAAAAAAAAATATTTAAACCTATTTTCACATTAATAGTAAAAATTTTATTTCCTATTTACAACATTTTAATGTGTTGTTATTAATAATACAAGTAATAAATATATTGTTGAATTTATGTAGACTTCTTATCAAAGTGGACTTTTCTTTTTTAACAAAGTGTGACTTGTTTTTGTGTTGTATGACTTATTTGTATCTTGAATATTTTATAGTGACATCTTACTAGCATGACAATTAAAAAAGTGCAAGTGATTATATATAAATATATATAACTATAGAATTTCTTTAACTAATAAGCTATAAATAATTATTATTAGGCTCAATTTTATTTTAAGTTAAAAGTTTATTTTGTAATTATTTTCTTACTTAAATTAAGTAGATTATTTATTTGATTTTTTTTTTGTTTTTTGGGAACCAAACAATAGGAATAAGTAGTTCCTAAGAACTGGAAACTAGACCGGCTCCTACAGGTCTGGTTCCTGTTTCACCATTTTTGAAACCGGTAGTTCGGGTCCGATTCTGAACTCCGAAGTGACCGGTGATGATCTCTAATATTGGGGGATAGGTAGTAAAGTCTGAGGCTTAGGGATATAACCAGATAGATCATTATAGGATTTTCGACCCAATCGACTCGTTAAGAACCCTAAAGGGTTTGACCCTTAGGGTACCCTAGGGTTTTTGAGTCGGTTTAGAGATATAATAAAAATTCTATAAGGTTATAGGGTCAGGATTATATCATATAATAAACCCGATGAATACTCAACAACCTAGTATTATAATTTAAGAAAATAAATAAATAAAACATTATTAAATGGGAAAGGAGAGGAAAGAAGATATGACGGAGCTACCATCTTTTTTACCTCATAAGAATGTTTTTTCTTTTACGTCTACTATATTAGTTATGAATTTTAGAACTTTTTATTAAATTTTGTTTAAGTCATGTTTATTGTGGAGATTCATATTATTTGTTATCTGTTTTATTTTGGTTATAGCAGAAGATTTAATTTAATCGTATTTTTAAGTTTTATATGGTGACAAAAGTAATATATTTATATGTTTAAATGTTGTATAAGGAATGTGGTTTGCAATATTTTCTATCAATCCCATATGTATTTTTTTATTTTTTATTGTATAGGAAACTTGTGTCAGAATTAATAGCTTTTCTTAAATTTATTATTAAAATTTGAAATAGGTCGGAAAAAATAGGGTTATACGATTAGGTTCCGGGTTTTAAATCAAACCCTGTAAGATGTGTTTAGATATAACATCAAAACTCTGTAGGGTTATAGGGTTGGGATTGGTAGATCCTATAGGATAGCGAATCAGGTTTTAGATTCATATGATCCTTCTGAAATCTAATCCGGTTACATTCCTATTAAGGCCGTTGTTAAAATATTAATGGAAAATATTAAAAAATAATTGAAGTACTACTTTTCGCTGGCCAAAAAAGGAAGCACAACTTTTCAATCTTCATCTAATTGCCATCATTGAATGCCAACAGCTGCCCACTTCTGCTGGCGCCTGATGGTACTAAAAATTATTATAACTGCGCAGGACAATATCCACATACGATACAAAATCCAGTAGAAGATCTAATCAAGCTCATTTTTATGAGACTATTCTCTTGACTGTTGTTTTATTGAGAATCTCAGCCTGAAATTAAAAAAAAAAAATCACATACTCGCCCTGATGTTGTTTGCACTTTGTAGCGTCCTAATTTCATGGTCATAAAGCAAAGCAAGTATTCTGGAGGAAAAAAAGTAATGCAACATCATCATCAGCACACAAGCAGCAACAGCAATAGCAACAGTAGAGCAACTACAACAATAATAATAATTTGAAGGAACTTGCTTTTTGAAGTCATCCGCAAATGATTTCAAAATGTTAAAAAAACTCTCAACATCCATAAAAACTCAACTTAGGTATTTGTGTCAAGTACCTTTAAATGTAGATGCTCTTAGAACATTAAGGATAAGAAGGATCTTATCCGCGCAACTCGCAATTTCTCATATGGATAAAAGTAATATATTTAGATGAAGTTGATATCATTTTAAAATATCATATATGAACAAAAGTAAAATATTCAAACTACTAGATTTGGATGAAAGTGTAGTATATATGAACAAAGGTAGCATATTTACACGAAATAGATTTGAAATTAAGTTGTTAATTTGATGGCTTATTCAAATAAATTCCCAAGATAGTATAACAATAGTTAAAATTATCATATTCTTTGTTTGCATAAAATTAGAAAAAAGATAGAAAAACATTTTCTCTATTATTTTTATTAGTTAGGTTGAAGATAAAGGAAGAAATTGTATGATTGCCGACTCGTCCAAATAAAAATTACACAAATACAAACTATATAAAAATAACTACCAAATTACTTACACTAAATTGCATCTAATAGACACGATTTAAAATTTACACATGAGTCATATGTCTAACATGTGATTCATATTTATATACATGAATCACATATAACATGCAATTCATATATAGTCATACATGAATTGCAGCTCCTATCTGCGACTCATATAAAACATACATGGATCATATTTATAAGATGTAATTTAGTACCATATCGCTTTTGCTAAATCACATCTTGTGCAAGCAATTCATTAAGAAAAACGTGAATCATATTTCTTATATGCAATTTTATATCGATATTTTGATAATTATATTTGTATAATTTGTATTTGTATAAATTTTTTTTTAAAGTTAGTATATACGAGTTTCACATGAAGATAAAGTGTGTTTTAAATGGGTTTTTTCTTCCTTGTATGGAAAAGCATCAAGGTAATCAATAAATACTTTTTATTAACGAAAAAAAAAATTCCATTAGATTGCAATAAATAAATAAAAACATGTCTTTGTTAGGACTACGTTTCCAAATGAGGAGAGTTTCTACTAACAGCTCGAAGCAAAAGGGATCTAAGAGATTGAAATCTTATTTGTACTAAGGAAAATTCTATAGTCCCGCCATTATTTTTGATGAGATTGGTCTCATCACTATTCAATGACTCACACCATATGCAACAGTGGTGAAATCACTAAAATAGTTAATATTTTATTTATTATATTCATTTTAATGGTTAGATTAATAATGGGACAATCCTATCGATGAGACCGTAGAAGCTCCTAAACGCTATAATTTTATCAATTATAATAATATTTTTATTTATACTAATGCTACATAGCTAGTAGAAGTTATATTCCGCATCTTCATATACGTTCATAATGGATTGCGTTTATCTAAATTATAATTGGTCAATTAATCTAATCACTAAACTATCAAAACAAGACATATGATATAAATTAAGTAAAACAAATAACATTTAACATTTATTAAGGGCGGTGGGATATAATATACTTATTAGACCAAATAGGGTTAGACAACCAGTGACTAAGAAAGAGAAAAGTAATACATAGAACGTAATTTAAAATATAAAACAATAGCTAAGTCAAATTATATACACAACCAATGATTAAGAAAGAGAGGGAAAAAAAAGTAATCCATATATAGTATGAAAATGCATAAAAAATTTACCTAGGATAACAGTGGACCAGTGCTTTCAATTGAGCAATCTTCCTTAAACCACCGGTCACATCGGAGGAAATCAGAAAAGCCTTCTCATGTATCGGAAATAATAAACCCCCTAGAGTAGATTGCTTTCATGCTAGCTTCTACAAGCATTGCTGAGAGATAATAGGGCCTTCTATTTGCAACAGAGTAAAAAAAATGCTTCAAGAAAGAATCTATACCGGAGGACCTAAACTGTATGCTCTTAACCCTTATTCCTAAGGTCCAAGGTGTTAATAAGATGAAGGATTTAGGCCTCTAAGGCTCTGCACTATGGTTTATAAAATGATAACCAAAATTATGGTGAATCTCCTTAGACCCTTCCTAGATGATCTTATCAGCCAGAGCAAGCAGGCTTCTTACCAGGAAGATCTGCTGTGGACAACCTCATCATTGTTTAGGAAGTCCTCCATACCATGCATAGGACGAAAGGGGAAAGAAATGGATGATACTCAAAGTTGATCTTGAGAAAGCATATGATGGCATGGAATGGGATTTTATTAGGAGCGCTTTAAAAATCCTTAACCTACCAACAAGCTGGATCAATCTTAGAGAAAGCTGCATAGCCACAGTGAATTATGAAGTATTCTTTGATGGAACTTCCCTTGAACCTTTCCAAGCAAGCAGGGGTCTTCGACAAGCGGATCTGATCTCCTCCTATATCTTCATCCTATGCATGGAAATCCTTAGTAGAGCTATACACTACTGCAAGGATCAAGGCTAGTGGAAGCCCTTGAAACTGAGCAGAATAGGGTTAAGCTTACACACATGATGTTTGCTGACGATATTGTTCTTTTTGGTGAAGCAACATAGCAAAACGCAAGAGTTATGGAGAATGTGTTAGGCTAGTTTGAGAACTTAGCTAGGCAAAAACTAAATGATGACAAATCAGCTGTTATCTTTGCCTACAACATTTCACTTAAGGAGAAGGACAGTATTGCGAGCATCCTCAATATCAACCAAAGAAACAACTTGAGGAAGTATCTTGACATCCTTATCAAGACAAATGGACTACTAAGAGCCCCAGATATAGATTTCATCTTTAAAAAAGTTAAAAATAAACTCGCTGGCTAGAAAACCAAATTTCTAAGTTTGGAAGGTAAATGGCTAATCATTTCTATAGAAGTTGAAGAAGTGACCAACTACTATGCTCAAATCTACCCCTAGCAAAGAAGATCTCAAATGAAATAGAAAAGCATTGCAGACACTTCCTATAGGATTTGTCTGAAGATAAAAAAAATCTACTGGGTAAAGTAGAGCAAGCTAAAGAAGCAAAGAAAAGATGGAGGGCTAGGCATGATGGACATACAAGTGCGGAATACATCCTGGCTGCTCAAACTTGCATGGAAAATTCGCACTGGGAATCTTATATGGAAAGCCATCTTCAAGAATAAGCTGAAGAGGAGAAGAAATGGGGAGCCTAGGAAGAATGAATCACACTTAACTAAAGCCCTCAAGTAAGCAAATGAATTGCTAAAATTAGACAAAATTTCCACATCAAACTCCAGATGCAAGATTGCCTTATGGACGGATAAAATAAAGCTGGCCCCCTCTCCACATGGCTATTTAGTCCACGCTCTCTAAATGCTCTTAGCACTTTGCTGAAGGAGGCTTAGAGCTTAGTAGCTTTATGGAATGATGACATCTTTCAGTATCCCTTGGACCAAGCCATAGTTAATAAACTAGGAAATATCTTCTTTGATGATGGAACCCCAGACAAACGGAGAGAAACCTAGTCCTTTGGACAAAACCATAACATAGAAGTAAGAGATATCTATCTATCTTAGGTCATAGATAGAGGAGGAGAACCTATGCTGGGATTGGATTTAGAAAATGCCATGTTACCTAAAAATATGATATGGAAACTCATGCATGATGCCATCCCCATACGCTATAACCTAACAAGGAAAGGAATCCAACTGGACACGGCCTGTCCCCACTGTGCAGAAAACGAGGAAACCACAGAGCACCTATTTGAAGATTGTCATCTAACACGAGCTTGGTGGCAACATATCAACTCATCCTTGATTTTCTTGTCTTCTTTCAACAAAAGCTTCCATGATTTGATCAAACAGAATGCTAGTCTTAACATGAAGTGGACTATGGAAAGGGCCACTCCTTGGTAATGTTTCTTTGTTTTTTACATCTGACTTAAGCCATGTTTGGACTAGCAGGGATCAACACAAGCAAAAGCTTCAGAATGGTAGGCCTTATACTTAAAGTGCACTGCCTCTTACACATAGACAAACCTAACCCATGACTTATCTACTCTACCCCCTAGCTGGAGCAAATTTAACTGTGATGCTTGCTATTCCACAAAACTTAAATAGGCATCCATAGGAAGCATTTGCCAGAACTCGCGGGGTTACATTTCTATAGACTTTTGTAAAAAATCACCCAATCTTCTCTCCATGAAGTGAAACTCTTTGCTATTCTAGAGGCCCTATCTCTTATCTCTAATAGGAATCCAATAAATGTGTTTTTGGAATCAAATTCTTTGAGTGTTGTTCAGCTGATAAATTCATATAGCCTTCTAGTCTCTACCCCTTTATTAATCTAGTTTCTACGCAGGGATAAACTTGCTTTCTAGATTGAGTGGAGCTTCACTACAGCCCCCATGAAAGCAATTTCTTTGCTGATCTATTTGCATAGATTAGGATACATGATGGCTCCAAACGGACATAACTTCAACTTTTTTTTTTATCCTCTTGTGCTCCTCATGTTTCTATTATTTCAAACATTTTAGTCAATGTTGTTGGTACCTCATAAGCACTCAACTTGTTTCTAGATCAGGGTTAATACCCCCGTTTTGTACCTTGAACTACTTTTGTTGCTATAATATCTTATTTAACCACCGAAAAAATGCATAAAATTAAATAAAAAAAAAAACAACTCTAAAGATGCATTATAATGTATATTTCAAAATATACAAAATTATTCTAGACAAATTTAATTTACTTCATCATAAAGGTTGTCCCTTATCTACATAAACAATAAACAATATATCATAAAGGTTGTCCCTTATCTTAAATATATATTTTTACGGCAAAAATCATTATCCTTAATTATATTTGTAAAGATTAAACTTTTTTTTATCAATTTTCTATCATAAAATTTATGTTTTCAAAGTTAATTTTCGTGTAATGATATAAATATTATTTAGGAATTTTATCATAGCAAAATAAAATATGTTCATATATGTTATATAAATATGAAAATAATAGTAAAGAAAAGTAAAGCACACGCAAATTTACATGAAAAACCCTTCACGAGAAAAACCATGGGTAGAGAGAAATTCACTATATGTTGAAGAAGGAGTACAAGAATAAGAATACAAAAATGATTCGATAATTTCATAACCCTAACAAACACACACACACACACACACACACATATATAGATGTGCATTTCAAGCTCAAAATTGGTAGCCTAAAAGCCAAGGCCGGCCCTTCAAGGCTGACAGGCTAAACTAAAAGTTAGCCCTCAACTTTAGAAAACAATTCAAGGCCGATGGTGTACAGGACAAAGGTCAGTGGACTTGAATCCAAAGCTGGTGACTTTGGTCGATTTAGGTCACTCATCTAACAATCTCCATCTTTGCACGAATTCAAACAAAAAACACAAACTCCAAACTTCAACATAAAAATAATAACATTCTCTACCTCTTCTACAAAGCCCTAAAGGGTATGAATCAACAACGAACACTAACCAAGTGCAGGCAATGCTCAAACATTAACTATAGGAAGTGACTTGGTCATCATATCAGCAGGATTATCATGATGGCTAACTTTGCTCATAGCAATATTCTAAGAGCAATAATATCACGCAAAAAATGATACTAAACATCAATGTGCTTTGTTCTCTCATGAAACATTTGATTATTTGTAAGGAAGATAGCACTCTGACTGTCACAATAGACTGTAGAAGTCTTTAAATCATCACTAAGTTCACCACGTAAACCTTTCAACCAAATAGCTTCTTTACAACCCTCAGTAATGGCTATATACTCTGCTTCAATAGTTAACAAGGCAACTATAGCTTGCAAAGTGGCTTTCTAACTAATGGCATAACCACCAAGAGTAAAGATATATCCTAGGAGAGATCTTTTTTTTATCCTAGTCTCCAGCAAAATTAGAATCAACCAATCCAGTAATTCCATTTCTAATTTTACTAAATTGTAAACAAATATTAGTAGTACATTTGAAGTATCTGAAAATCTACTAAACTGTTTTCTAATGTTCCTTACCAGGATTTACCATGTATCTACTGACTGCATTGACTTTATATGATGAATCTAGACGTATACAAACCATAGCATACATAAGAGATTCCACTACACTAGAATATGGAACTTGTGACATATAGTCAACATCTTCATCTGATTGTGGAGACAAGGCAGATGAGAGTCTGAAATGAGCTACTAAATGAGTATTGATAGGTTTAGCACTCTTCATATTGAACCTACAAAGAACTTTTTCATTGTACCCCTTTTGACTTAGGTATAATTTACCTGCTTTTCTTTCTCTCATAATCTCTATCCCAAGGATTTTCTTTGCTGGACCCAAATCTTTCATCTCAAACTCTTCACTTAATTGAGCTTTATCTTATCTAATCTCTCCTATATTCTTGGTTGCTATCAACATATCATTAACATACGAGCAAATACACTAATAACCTATCACTACACTTCTTGAAATAAACATAGCTATCAAAACTGCTTCTTTTGGAATCATGAGTAGTCATAAATAGTCAAACCTCTTGTACCACTGTGTAGGTAACGCTTATAGTCCATGAAGAAACTTTTTCAGCAAGCAAACATAGTTCTCTTTACTTGAGGCTACAAAACCCTCTTGTTGTTGTCTTCACATCAATTTCTCCATGTAAGAAGGTTGTCTTCACATCTGACTATTCAAGTTCAAAATCTTGCATCTCTACAATACCAAGCAAGGCTCGAATCGAACGATGCTTTACAATAAGAGAAAACACATCAATAAAATCTATACCTGGAACGTGACTATAGCCTTGTGCAACGAGTTTTGCTATATATCCGTGTTCTTTAACCTTTGATATTCCTTCCTTTTTCTTGAATACACTTTTGCAACGAACAGTCTTCTTACTTTTAAGGAGTTTCACTAAATCCCATGTGCTATTCTTATGAAGGGATTCCATCCCTTCATGCATAGCAATCATCCATTTACTAGAATCATTACAACTTACTACTTCCGAGTAAGTAGAAGTTTCCATATTAGAATCGATGTCTTCTGCTACATTCAAAGCATAAGCAATAAGATCAGCCTCAGCATATCTGTATGGAGGCCTAACCTCTCTCTTAGGTCTGTCTCTAGCAATGGAATACTATTGCTTAGTGATGGTGTAGAAACAGCATCACCCTATGTCTATGGTCTAGGCTGAGAAGTAGGCTTTGGTATAGAACTTGCTTCAATCTCAAACTCCACCTACATGCTTGATTTCTACTGGGCTTTATCAAATGCAATACTAGAAGATAATTCATGCAACATAGCAGTTTCATCAAAAATAACATCTCTACTAATTATTCTATTATCCATTCAGCCACATCAAAGTTTCTTAATCAGAAGCATGTTGTAGAAGTTGCTTCAGCACAAAATAACTTCGGCAAATGAGCATTTGAAAGCATACATCAAAGTTTCTCCATAATTGTTCTATTTATCCATTCAGTGACATCATTTTGTTGTAGAGTATCAGGAACTGTCAAATGCCTCACAATTCCTTTTGAATTACATAAATCATTAAATTCATTAGAAAAAAACTCTAAATCATTGTCAGTATGACAACGTTTTACCTGCTTCCCTGTCTGTTTCTCAATCATGATCTTCCAATCCTTAAATGTGGGTAGTACATCAATCTTTTGTTTCAAGAAGAACACCCAAAGTTTTCTAGAGAAGTCATCAATGATTGTCAAAATGTAATTAGCACCTCCTCTAGAAGGCACTTTAGTTGGTTCACAAAGATCTGAATATATAAAATCGAGCGTGCCCTTCGTGTTATGGTTACATGTGGTGAATTTGATTCTCTTTTGCTTCCCAAAAATGCAATATTCACAAAATTTTAGTTTGCTGATGCCTTGCCCATCAAGAAGTCCTCTTTTACTCAGTTCATCCATACTGGCTTCGCTCATATGTCCTAAATTCATGTGCTAGAGTTTACTAGCATCATCATCTGACAAGAAAGAATTAGCACTGGCTGTATCACCTGTAACTACATAACCTTACCAAACATACAAATTAGCACTTTTTTTGCCTCTTTATCACCACAAGGGAACCCTTACTAATCTTTAGAACTCCACCTTCACTAGTGTACTTGTATCCTTTTGAATTAAAAGTACTCAAAGAAATTAAATTTCTTTTTAGATTAGGCGCATGTCTCACATCACCTAGGGTCTTAACAATACCATCAAACAGTTTAATTTTAATTGTACTAATACATGTACCCTTGCAAGAATCATTATTTCCCATCAAAACGACACATTTAGAAACATTTTCATATGTTGAAAACCAGTCCCGATTGGGACACATATGAAAAGTACAACCAAAATCAAGAATCCACTCCTTACTTATTTGAGGATCATCATTAAAAGCAATAAGAAGTTCTCTACTACTGTGGTCTTTAGCTGCATCAGCTTTACTAGATTTTTCTGGTTGATTTACATTTTGATTTGTAGTAGCTCTCTTATTCTTATTCTGCAATTTATTACACTCTTACTTAATATGCCCTTTCTTCTCGCAATACCTGCAAATTTTATTTTTATCTATAGACTTCAATCCACCTCTTGAAATACCACTAGAATCCTATTCTTGACTTCAACTACGAATAACTAGGCTCTCAACCTTAAGCTCAGATCTAATCACAAGATACTTCATCTCCTTAAAAGAGCCTAAAACTTCGTAAACTTCATCAATGGTAATAGAATTACAACTACATGAAATAGTGTCTCTAAAGGTCGAATAAGAGGGAGGTAAAGAACACAATAGAACTAAACCTTAATCTCTTCATCATACTTAACATCCAAAGTTTCCAAATCAAAAACAAATTTCTTTAAAAGTGGTTAAGTGATCTTCTAGCGACTCACCTTCTGCCAAACGATGAAAATATAGTCGTTGCTTCAGATGTAGCTTGTTAGTCAAGCTTTTCATCATACACAATTACTACAAATTTAATCATAACGCAACAGCTGTTTTCTCCTTCAGCACATCCTGCAATATTTAATTTGACAAATGTAGATGAATTTGAGAAAAAGTTTTTTTATCCTTACATTGTTTTTCTTCAGGTGACCATGATTAAGGCATCTTCTCAAACCCTAATAGTGCATCAGCCAAATCCATTTGCACAAGAATCGCTCGCATCTTGACCTACCATAACAAAAATATGGTGCTGCGACCCAACAACGAAATATTGTATTTCATAGTTGTTATTGTAATGAGAAAACAAAACCATCTACTCTAATACCAGTTTGTTATAAATAGATATGAAAATAATGTCAAAGAAATGTAAAAGCACATACATAGATTTACATGGAAAACCCTTGATGGGAAAATCACAGGCAAATGAAAGGAATTCACTATATGTTAAAAAAGGAGTACAAGGACGAGAATATAAATATGATCTGATAATTTCGTAACCCTAACAAAAACACACATATATAGATGTGTATTTCAAGCTCAAAACCGATGGCCTAGACTAAAAGCCAGTCGCATTGTCGGCCTAACCTAAACCTCAACTTTGGAAAACAATTCAAGGCTGGCTCAAGGTTGGCTGTGTACAAGACAAAGATTGGTGGCCTTGAATGCAAAGTTGGTGGCTTTGGTCGATTTGGGTCACACATCCAACAGTATAAACCTACATTACCTAATCATTAAATCAGTAAACTTCTTGTAACTTTATACTCTTTATAAGCTGCATAAATCATTGAACTTACTGTACATCTATTGAAAAGTGCACAAAATTTATATGTGTGTGTATGTATGGAACATAGAAAACCGAAATAAAGAGTTATAATAATGTGAAATACAAATATATATATATATATATGCACACATATAATTAGCCAAAACCTTGATATGAAAAAATAGATGGAATTGTGAGCCTTAATCCATTAGGGAAAAAAATAGTTTTTTTCTATAATAACGGAGAAGGGGAGATTCATACTTAGTATCTCTCGCTTGAGAGATTAGAGAAGATGTTATTAGGCTATAAGGCCATCGACATAAAAAAAAAAAAAAGGTTTGTTTGCATCATCTGTTGCAAAACCATAATGGGAAAAATAATTGATTCACTTTTATACAGACGGAGTGTCATGGTCGTAATTTGATTCACTTTCCTTACTGATTCAACTTCTTCGACATACTCTGCTTAGTGATCAAATACATGTTCATCTCTAAAATTTGTAGCCAATATAACACTCGGCATGTCATAAGTGAAATCAAGTAATAGATGTAGGCTAAGAAAATATTAGAAGATAAAAATTAATAAGTTTGTCCTAACTAAAAATCGTATATTAATGGGGTATTTCAACTGTTGATTGAGAATATTTGATAGTAGACTAATAGACTCAATATTGACTTAATGGGTTGGTAAACCATGAGAAGTCCTATCACACTCAAAATAGGGCTCATAGTGTTAATAGTTTTGCCATGTGTGATACTTAAGCATTAAATGCAAAGGCTACCATTTTTAGATTTAAGAAATGGTTATTTAAATTATACAAATAATAGTATCTAATGAGATTATACATCTAATGTCATCAAAAGTATATATTCTCTTGAATCCTTACAATAAAAATATCAAACTCTTAGAAAATAAAAATTATGATATCCTGCATGTCTAAGCATCCAACTCGTCCAATGTCTCACCAATATTTGAATTATCTTGGACCACGTAATCACAAAAATGCATATTAAATTATCTTTAAAACCTGAAAAGTAAAAGAGTGAGCTAAAGCCCAGGATGCAGACATACACACCTAGACTATATGCAACACTACAACTAATAGTTTAAGGTTCTTATTTAAGGAGAGCCAAATCAACACAAGAGTACTCATACTCCAAATAACAAGCCATGGGAATCTGGGAATCCTAAGTAGCAGCTGTTGCTTAGAGGATTGATTAAGGTAGGTTGAATGCCTTAATCTCCTATAAGAATATTCTACGTAATAGCCTCATCTACGGTTTACGGCTGTTATGCTTCTCCATTTGAGAATGTCTATCCCCATACAAACAACACATAAGTTACTGCGTAGCTAATAAAATAGTAATGCTATGTAATACATCGGATGACAAGCTCGATCAGAAATAAGTATATGTTCAATAAAAGTCATCTCACATAAGATTTTAGAATGACAATTCACTCTTCAACCAATATTTGCTTAATTAATTAGTCAAGTTAAAAGTCATATATATAGCACATGTTCTTAATTAGAATTTAAGTTACTGTTTATAATATATTACCTCAACATTTAGGATTGGATTCAAAAGTAATAACTTTAAATATTAAACCTATTAATATGCATCAAAGTGCAAAGTAAGTTTTATAATAGTTATTAAGCTCATATTACTTACGTGTAATTTAGGTAAGTGGCTTAGTTTTAATCTAATAAGCCCTAATTGATTAAGAAAGCTCATACTAATTTTATAGTCCAATACACACACCACACACACACACACACTTATTAGTTGTAATTTAACTTTTGCATTATATTATTTAGTTACTCAACTTAAAAGCTATATTTTAATAGAAGAGTATATTAAATATGTTCAATTCATAATTATTTTACCAAATAATACTACAAACGTATTTATACATGCATCAATACATATTAAATTCACAAATCAAATAACCATAAAAAATAACGTATATATACATGTTATTATTAAATTTTATAATAATATTATTAACAACACATATTATAATTCACAAATCAAATAACCATAAAAAATAACGTTATATACTTATTATTCTTGATGTAATATTATTATCAAATTTACATTATTTTCTGCAATCATATCAACATTATCTACACATATATTTATCTTTACATAAAACTTATATATATATATAAGTTCATCGTCAATTTCTTTATTAAAATTTAAATTCATATTTCATGTTACTAATTATACATCTATGCATACATACATATTAAATCAATCAATGGTAATTAACTAACATCATAATCATACATAGATTTATCAATCTCATTGTTAATTTCCTGTAATTAAAATTAAATCAATTTATACATATATATACACATATACATGGAGCATATTATATATACACAAACATACATATCATCAACATCAATTAACATCAAGATCTATTTAATCATTAATCAAAAATCATACTCACCCATAGAATTGAATATACTTACTAAGAATGCAAAAACTCAATCAATCTCTTGATCTATAACTACTACTACTCGTTTGCCCTTTGAAGATGTTTCTAATCCTAACTCCCTAACTTCAACCTTGATTTTATCTTAAGAATCATCTTAGAATCAAATTGAAGATAAAGATTAAATTTGACATTGAATGGGTAAAAGAATGAGTATGATCATTAGGAATTTCTTTACCTTGTTAATGCTCAATTTGGTAGGGATTATTGATGGCTTTTTAAAGACTAAGAGAAGTTGTATTTTGGAGTGTTTGAGTTAAGAATTTTTCCTTTTTTTTTTTCTTGTAGAAGTGGAGGAGAATAGAAAGATATTTTTATGGAAGAAAAAGAAAAAGAAAGAGAGGAAATCTTTTATGTGATATGGAATGATCATAGAAGATATAGTGTATATAGATGAGAAGATTTAATATATTTTATGGTATGATCTTAGAAGATTTAATTTATGGGTGAGAAGAAAGATTTGTTGTAAATTTGTGTTGATTCTATAATATCTAGTGTATAGGATTTTGAGAGATTTTGCGATGATTTTGTAAGATTTTGTGATGACTCTAGATCCATTAAGTTTTTGTGTTAATCAGGGAAAGGTAATATCAAGTGAGATGAATTGATGAGTTTAGCATGAGGGTTAATTAGGGATGGTAATGTTTGGAAATTTGTAATTTAAGAAATTTGTAATTAAGAGTTGATCTGTTTTAGGAATCAACAACATATAGATTAATTTGGATAATGATTAATAATTGGTTTGATCTACTCCCCAATTAAATTCAGCTATTACTCTATTATGTTAATTTACTACACTACCTAATTGTATCATTAATTACAACAATGTCATATTACTTTCAATTTAATTTATTCTTTTAATTTATCTAAACTAAATTATAATTTATAATTTCTTATTTATTTAGCTAAAGTATCTAACTTGTAATTAATTACTCAAATATAACTTAAAGTTTAAATTTACTCATATTTTCAGGCTAATCAATATTATCTTAATTTGACTTGTTGAAAATTTGGGGTATTTCCATCAAGTATTTCAGTCTAGAAGCTTTGTGAGGACTTGGATTCCATGAAGACCTCAACTTTAACACAAATCTCGGCCTCATAAAGAAGCTCCATGAGGGCTTCGATCTGATGAGGACCTCGACTCCTTGCTCTCTACACATTAAGGACTACGTCGCTACTTCTCACTTCTATCTTCTTGGGGAACATTGTTGAGGGCAAAACCGTAAACTCGCATACAAAAAACCCTAGGTATTTAAACTCTGTTTTATGTCTCTCTCTTCAGAAAGTAAGTTTCGAAACCCTAATTCCCTTTGTTTTTCTCTCAGTATTCTTTAGTTTTATCTTCTGTTCTTGCTATTTTCGAATACTAACTCTCTGTATGATGTGTAGGTAAATCCAATTCGAGCTGGATCAGGCTCCTGTACTCAAGGCACCACACTATTTGGCAAAGATGAGGATACCCTCTCTGAGTATCTCAATCTGTTATTTATATTGTCTGATCTGTTACATGCATGTTGTTATCTGTTCTGTTATACATTTACATGACCGTTACATGACCGTAACTATGCTACTGAGAACTATATGATACATGCACTGCTGTTAAGATCTACTTGTACTATTTGTTTGAGATCTAAACTGTATCTGTTACATCCTACTCAGATCCAGCTGTAACTATAACTGAAAGTATTTATGTGTATAGTAGTCTTCCATCCAAACTGGTTTGGATCGTTCCTATGCTGTCTGTCCGTAACAAGTTTCCCCTGTTCTGGAAAAATGACCTTGTCCTCAAGGTCAAAGTGCATAAGTCTGTCGAAATTTGTCCCAATCTTCCCAAGTAGAATCCTCAGTGGCTAATCCCTTCCATTGTACCAATACTTGGGGAATAGAGGCACCATGTTGAACCACATAGCGGGAACTTAAGATAGCCATAGGTTGATGAGTGGACCTGAGTTATAAGATTGTAGGAAGCTCAAGAGGTTGTAATCAGTACCATGTGCTGGTTTCAACAAAGAAACATGAAAAACTCGATGAATTTTAGATGAAGGGGGAAGATCCAATTCATAAGCACACTGTCCAATCTTCTTGAGTACAGTAAAAGGCCCATAAAAACGTTTAGACAACTTATGGCTCTTATGAGAAGCCAATGATAGTTGTCTATAAGGTTGGAGCCTGACATACACCTGATCCCCCTCATTATAGATCACATCAGATCGATGCTTGTCAGCTAAACTCTTCATTTTAGTTTGAGCATGCTGTAAATTAGCATGTAAAACCTTAAGAGCTTGATCTCGAGAAACCAAATCTTGATCCACTGCTGCTACTGGTGAAGAGCCCCCTAAATAGGAAGGTAAAACAGGGGGTTCTCTGCCATACACAATTTGGAATGGAGTCATTCCAGCACCCTCATGGTATGAAGTATTATAGGCATACTCAGCCCAAGGCAAATACAAAGTCCACCTCTCAGGATAATCCATAACAAAACATCGAAGGTACTGTTGAATAGTCCTATTCAACACTTCAGTTTGACCATCCGATTGAGGATGGTAGGCTGAACTCATATGTAATTTCGTCCCACTCAAACGAAATAATTCCTTCCAAAATTGACTGAGAAAAATAGAATCTCGATCAGAAACAATGGATTTAGGGAATCCATGCAGTTTAACAATCATGTTCAAAAATAAGTTGGCAACCTTAGTAGCTGTAAAATGACTATCCAGAGCCCCCAAATGGCAGTATTTGGATAGTCTATCCACAACTACTAATATCACTGAACAGCCCTTAGAAGAGGGAAGATGTGTGATGAAATCCATAGCAATGTCTTCCCAAATTCTGATAGGAATTGGCAAAGGGGCTAATAATCCAGCCGGGGCAGTAGTCACATACTTAATCTGTTGACAGATGTGACAATTTCTAACATAATCTTCAATCTGTGTCCTCATCTTGGGCCAATAAAATTGACTGGCAATACGTTTAAATGTCTTGGTCACTCCAAAATGGCCAGCCATTGGTGAACCATGAAATTCCTCCAAAATTCGAGGAATTAATAAAGACTCAGGCACCAAAAATAAACGATTCCCACAATATAGTAACCCATGTTTCCATTCAATCTTCTGCTTGGAAACAAGACCTGCTTGTAATTGAGAAATGATAGTCTGAAAAGCAGGTAAAGTCTGATACTCCTGTTTAAGATCATCAATACAATTGAAAATGGGCATAGAAAAAGCCAATAAAGAGGCATCATTGTATTGACGGATAAACCATCGCTAACACATTGTCTACTCCTTTCTTGTAGACAATCTCATCATAGTCACCCAACAGCTTGGTCACATAACGTTGCTGTTCAGGTGTCTGAATGACCTGTGAGTAGTTCTTTCAAACTTCGATGATCAGTCCTAATTTGAAAATGATTACCCAACAAATAATGTCTCCATTTTCTGACTGATTCTACAACAGCATACAGTTCCCGAACATAAACAGAAGCTTTCCTTAAGTGATTAGGAAGCTTTTTACTAAAATATGCAATTGGGTGACTGTTGTAACAATACTGCACCAATGCCTACTCCAGATGCATCTGTCTCAACTACAAAAGGTTGATTAAAATCAGGCAAAGCCAGAATAGGTGCATTAATCAAAGCCTCCTTTAACTGTGAAAAAGCTTGATCAGCCTCTGCTGACCACTGAAATCCATCAGTTTTCAATAAGTCTGTTAAGGGTCCAGCAATAGTAGCATAGCCCTTAATGAACTTTCTGTAATAGCCTGAGAGACCCAAAAATGCTCTTAATTGTTTAACATTTCTTGGAGTTTCCCAATTAGCTACTGCATCCACCTTCGAAGGATCTGGCTTAAGAGCATTGAAAGAAACCACATGTCCCAAATATTCAATAGTAGATTGGGCAAAAGAACACTTGCTCTCCTTCAAAAAAAATTGTTATCCAATAAAGTTTGCAAAACCAAAGTCAAATGTTGCAAATGATCTTCCATGTTACTGCTATATATCAAAATATCATCAAAGAAAATGATGACAAACTTCCTCAGATAAGACTGAAACATTGTATTCATAATAGATTGAAAAGTGGAAGGTGCATTACTTAACCCAAAAGGCATTACAAGAAATTCGTAATGACCTTGGTGAGTTCTAAAAGCAGTCTTGTCCACATCCTGAGGATCCATTCGAATCTGATGGTATCCTGCTCTGAGATCAAGTTTAGAAAATAAACATGCATTCCGAAGTTCATCAATCAATTCATCAACTGTGGGAATGGAAAATTATCCCGAACAGTAACTTGATTTAAAGCCCTATAATCCACACAAAAACGCCAGCTCCCATCTTTCTTTTTGACTAATAAAACTGGAGAAGAAAAGGCACTAGTGCTGCGTTGAATGACTCCTTGAGCCAACATTTCCTCCACCTGTCTTTCAATCTCATTTTTCTGAAAGTGGATAGCGATAGGGTTTGACATTGACTGGAGAAGTGTTGGGAACTAAATGAATTTGATGTTGGATATGCGAAGAGGTGGCAGTGATGAAGGTGCCTCAAAGACACGAGAAAATCTGCCCAACAAGGCTTGAATAGCATTGTTGTTGGTGGTATTCGATGATGTCACAGTATCCACTTTCTGAGCCACCAAATGATAACAAGTAGCTATGGCATCAGTAGAAACCAATCTACGTAATTGGTGATGTGAAATTTCTTCAGTCATAGCAAACCTATCGCCAATCAACATAACAGATTTCCCTTGAGAAAAGAATTCCAGTGTTAGTTTGGAATAATCCATAGTCACTGGTCCCAATCTAGTCAGCCATTGTATTCCTAGCACCACTTCAGCCCCTTGTATGGGAAGGACATAAAACGAATCATGGAAATCCCAAGATTGAATAGAAAAATGAACATCAGAACAAATCCCATCACACTGCATAGTAGAACCATTACCAATCATGACTGAAAATTTGGATGCAGGTTGTACAACCAATCCCAAATGATGACTAATCGAGCTTGCACAAAATTGTGCGTACTGCCTGTATCAACTAAAATCAAAACCTCATGGCCATTGATATAACCCTTGAATTTTAGAGTACAAGGTTTTAAAGTGCCTGATAAAGCATGATAGCTAATAGAACCTGTCTCTACATCAGATCAGCCATCTCAGATAGTCCCTCAGAGTCATCATCAATATCATGCAATAATAAAAGGAATTTAGATTTGCATTTATGATTGCGATGATATTTTCATCACAATTGTAACAAAGGCCCTGTTCTCTTCGTGCTAACATTTCGGCTGGGACAGTCGTTTAATGGGAATAGCTGTTTTGTGTTTATGATTGTCAGAAGGTTGGTATTAGAAGGAGAAGGAACATTGGTAGTATATGAAGAAGGATTAGTGTATGGTTTAGAAAACTGTAAAGGAGAAAAAGATTTAGAAGGTGGGAACTGTGTATGGTTTATGAAAAAGAAATTGATCATTATGTTTACTCTCATGCATTTTAGCAAGCCATATAGCATGCATAAGAGTAAGAGGTCGGCAATCTGAACTTCACGTTTTATATAGGGTTTAAGACCCGATATAAAACAGCTGAGAAGAAAAGATTCAGGTAAACCCACAACACGATTTGATAAAGATTCAAATTGTGTTTGATATTCATCAACAGATCGAACTTGTGTCAATTTAGAAAGAGTACCTTGAATGTCTTCATATTCTGAGGGACCAAAACGAACTTCAATGGACTTCTTGAAATTAGTCCATGAACTGAGTTGTTTATTGTTGTACATCCATTTGTACCAATCCAGCACGTTCTTCCATTGCAAAAGAGGCAATGGTAATCCGTTGTTCATCAGGAATGGCATGGAAATCAAAGAATTGGTCTGCTTTGAAAATCCATCCTAAAGGATCAAGGCCTGTAAATTATGGAATTTCCAATTTGATGCCTTTCAACAAGTTGTCGGCCATACTGCCCCCATTATTGGAAAATGATGAACTCGAATTTTGATCTATATGATGAGGCACCGGTTCTGATTCTGACTTAAATTCTTAGAGAATTCTTCAAAATGCGTAAAGCCTGTAACAATGTGTTTTGCAAATTGTTTGCCAATTCGGCAAAATTATCCTCCATTGTCCTGCTCGTGTAGAAGGAGCCATGGACGAGAGCACCAATTTGTTAAGGGCAAAACTGTAAACTCGTACAAATAAACCCTAGGTATTTAAACTCTTTTTATGTCTCTCTCTTCAGAAGGTATGTTTCGAAACCCTAACTTCTTGTTTTCTCTCGATTCTATTTTATCTTCTGTTCTGTATTTTGAATACTAACTCTCTGTATGATGTGTAGGTTAATCCTATTCGAGCTGGATCAGGCTCCTGTACTCAAGGCACCACACTATTTGGCAAAAGATGAGGATACCTCTCTGTGTATCTCGATCTGTTATTTATATGTTGATCTGTTACATGCATGTTGTTATCTGTTCTGTTATACATTTACATGAACTAACTATGCTACTGAGAACTATATGATACATGCACTGCTGTTAAGATCTACTTGTACTATTTGTTTGAGATCTAAACTGTATCTGTTACATCCTACTCAGATCCAGCTGTAACTATAACTGAAAGTATTTATGTATAGTAGTCTTCCATCCAAACTGGTTTGGATCGGTTCCTATGCTGTCTGTCCGTAACAAACATCTACGAGTTCGACCATCTTTACCTAAAGTAGAGACCACCTCTAGTATAAGATTATCTACCTCCATATGGGGTCAAACCTACGAGAGACAAAGTTCTGTGGCCCCTTATTGTAGTACGACCAAAAGCTATAAATAAATCTGCACTTCCAAAGGTAAAGACATATAATCTGATCTCATTAAATTCATCTACTCTCTTGAACTCACAGCTAACTTAAACATTAGAGTAGCTACGCTGGCCAATCCCTAGTGTACCACTAATTGTCTTTTGTGCTTGCGGAACACGATGCACCTTCGCACCACCTCTACTGGCGGTTTGACAGCTAGAACACCGACCAAAACTATGGATCCTTAAGTAATTTTTTTTCAAACCAATAAAAAAAATTATATAAAAAATTCTAATTTATCTATCTAAATGTAAGTGAGTACAAAAATGATGGAGTATGAGTTTTGATACATACCCTACGCTATATGTATAGGTTCCCTAATTTTAAAAAACAAAAATTTTTCTTATAACACCTTAGAACCTATACCTTATAATCCATACAAGGTACTGTGTATAATATTTTTTTTTTCTTTTGTATTTTCATAATATTATAATTTTGAGGTAGAACTTCCACAATTTGAACATGTTAACATTTCTATAATGGCACCTGGTAGAAAATTCCTATGCAAGATTTAGTATGCCTTCATAATTGCACTATTTTCACCTCATAGAAAGATATATATATATATATATATATATTTTTTTTTTTTTGACTTCAACTTTACACGTACAATTCTATGTGGACCTATTCCATTAATGACAAGCCACTGGCTTACCATTTCTCATCCTTTTACCGAGTTATTTATTGTTATTTTGTGCTCTCTATGTGTTTATTTCATTTTGGTAAACATAAAACTAGATGTTAATATAATCTTATCTTTCTCTCTTTCTTTTTATTTTTGGGACCGATCTTCATTCACTATTATTATTTTGCTACTTTTCATTGGTTTGAGGTGCCATGAAATAAGTTGTCTGATGACTCACAGTCAGATGGAAAATTGCAATTTCGTATGGTGTCGCCGGAAGCCCAAAATCCAAAATCATAAGCTATCTCAGTTGATGCATTTTCACAAAATTTGAAAAAATCCCTTTACCTAAATTTTTTATGACCTAGAATAATTAGTTTCTCTTAATCATTCAATGACACCTTATTAAATACTATTCATGGAAAACTAAGTAAATTATAAGGTGATATAGAAAACTAGAAATTCAAGATTTATAACCTAGCAAAATGGGTAATTTATTTAGAAAATTGAAGATAATTATTAGGCCACTAGCAAATGATAGGTAAATGCAAAATTACTACCTGGATTCACAAACATTTAATTTAGTACTAAATTTTGAAGCAGTCAATTTAATATAAATTTAAATTTTTTGTAACTATTTATATTACCTTTTTACTGCTGTTTGTTCTGTTTGCTATCATAACTTTTCATGTAAAAATAGATATGAAAATTTTGATAAGATATTAAATTAATCACTTTAAAGTTAAGTCATTAAATGAAATTTTTGTACAAAACTTAGGAATCAAATTTATTAAGAAGAAGGAGAGGCAAAAGAGAGACCCATGCACGAATATAGCCCGTCATCATGAATAAATATGGACTCCTCCTGATTTCAAGCTCTCTTTATTCATTTTGTCATCAAAATGTAACAGACAACTGGTAACATATCTTACCAAATAATCAAAACACATAAACATTTCAACAAAAGAAGAAAAAGGACGTACCTGTTTAAAATATCCTCGTCTATGGAGTTTCTCCTTTTTATATTCTGGAGAAGATAAATATGTTTCTTACCGTCAGGATAGAGGAAGAGTTTAACGTGGAAAAATTCTCTTGTGAAGGAGTATACTTCGAACCTTACATTTTTATTATGACACCCTCAAGTGTTCAAAAAATCCATATATTTCCACGTACTACTTCTTAAACCTCACACTTCTATCATATCTCCCTTGAGTGTGAGCTTTTATATTAGAAATGGGCTAGTGAACAAATACGATAATGGAATCAACATTTCGGCGTGGACATGGTACGATGATAGGCCCTTTCTACCAAGCTCAGCCCAGTCTTCTCAAAAACCAAAACCTAGCCGAATATCTTAATCGTCTTCGACACTTTTTGTAAGTCACTCTCTCAACTCGTCTTCTTCAGTACTCTAGTTTTCGAAACCCTAACAATCTCTATTATTTTGCCGGTAATTGTGGAGATTCAAACTTCCATAAACTCACGCAATTTCTTAGGAAGTACAACTCATACCCCTTTGTTACTCTTATTTTCTCTTTTATAATTGTGCAAGTACACAAATGTGTCTATTTTTGGCATGTACAAACCATGATAACTATGTTTTCTTTACAATATCTATTTTATTATTCATGACAGCTATATTTCCTATTCTGTTATGTAATTCTTCATCCACGTTGGATGTTGCCTGTTCCGTACTTGTGTTGTAACAGATTTCTCTCCTTCTTGAAAAAGATCTTGTCCTTAATAAGGTCTAAGAAGAAAATTGAGACACCTACTGCTTCTGTAGCCTTTGAGTGTCAATGATAGCCACTGAGTTTATGAAAAAAATTTGCCCTATATGTGTTTGTAATAATGTCCCAGAGAAGAAACTATGCTGATAGTAAGGTATTTATGCTTGATCCCGTGTTACATGAAAATTGTATTCATTGAGTATGCCTGAGAAACCCATCTGCTTCTAATTGGAAAATTGGTGGATCAAATACCCATGTGCCATCCCATCTTTGAACAGATATGAAAATAATTTTCCAAAACCCCCTATATCGAACTAGTGATGATGATAGGATTGATATAAAAAATTGATGGTTGCCCGATTCTTGAAAATTGTTGGTAGTAATCAATTGTTGATGGCTGCCTAATTCTTGAAAATTGTTGGTAGTAATCAGTTGTTGAAGATAACAATCTATCTGAACCAATTCCAAAAATTCAAAATTTTTAACCTGATGGGTTGTTGTTTTTCTGAAATCTTGTTTGGCTACAAATTATTGTGTTGCTCCTCTAAAGTGTGTTCTTTTATTGCAATAAGATCTTTGTTCTTTATCGAATTTACTATTGCATTCACTTGTTGAGGATTGTATTGAATATCCTATGAAGATACATGATTAGAGTTTTGTGATGCCATCTCCTCAATCGTTGCATGATTTGGGTCGTCATGATTATCCCTTATTGATGAAAATGTTGAATTGATGACTGGAGTTGACGATGATGAATCCATTGGAATATCATGTGGCATTGAAGAACAATTTTGAGTCCTCTCGAGGTTTTCAATATGGGCATTCAATTGTATCAAACTTTTTTGAATAATAAACATGGTAGATTAGATAAAATCCCAATCTTCTGTTTCTTTATTCTTGTTTGCTACAAGATCATTAGATGGAGTGCAAGAATGAGTTTCAAAATGGGGAAAATAGGGACTGAATACAAACCAAGAAATCAGAATGAATCTTTATTGCAATGGAGTTCGCAAATGTGACGAGAGCACCAATTGATAGGCCCCTTCTACCAAACTCGGGCAGTCTTCTTGAAAACCAAAACCTAGTCGAATATCCTAATCATCTTCGTAACTCACTCTCTCAACTTGTCTTCAACACTCTAGTTTCTGAAACCCTAATTTCTGAAACTCTAACAATCTCTATTATTTTGCAGGTAATTGTGGAGATTGAGTGAGCTTCCATAGGCTCCTCACGCAATTTCGTAAGAAGTACAACTCATACCCCTTTGTTACTCTTATTTTCCCTTTTATAATTATGCATGTACATCATATGTGTCTATTTTTTATATGTACAGATCATGACAGCTATGTTTCCTTTATAATATATTTTCTATTATTCATGATAGCTATGTTTCCTATTCTGTTATGTAATCCTTCATCCACGTTGGATGTTGCATGTTCCGTACTTATGTTGTAGCATATTGTTCAGTCTGGTGTATCTTTTAAATTGAATTGAATCGTATATCACTATTTGATTTTTCTTTTAAATTTAAATTTAACCATATAATTTGGTTTGTAATTTATTCAAACTGAAAAAAAAAAAGCAGTGAGATTCTTAAAATAAAAGCACATTTTATCAAGCTTAAATTACATGGTTCTTATTACTAATGCAAATATAAACAATAATATTTAAAAGTAATTATTTACCAAATAAATATATAAAATTCATGGTGGAAAAATATTTCATTTATCATAAAACTATAATTATGTACTAGTCTCATTCTTTTTAATTATCCTGAACTCTTATCATATACTAGACTTAATAAAATTAGAATTTCCTGTCCCAATATAAAGAATAAATTTTAAGTGCTTTAAATTCACACATTATCTATTAGCAAAAGGATTAGCCCAAAGAGATTAAACAATCGATATGATTTGCTTACCTCGATGACTGGCATTAGGCCCCTACTAATGATATGATTGATTCGAAGCAAGATTCGTATGATATTTTTATTATTGGTAGAGATTAATAAAAGAAGAAGCGAACTGAAATGGCAGACCTTGTTTAGCAATTTAGATATGATATCTGCACAGTTAGAAATGATATATGCACATCCTGTTTTAGTTTCTTTATTGTAAGATGCACAAATATCATAAATGGGCGTGTAGAAGTCCACCTCCATGTGCATGTGTGTCTGTATATATGTATAACACACACTAGAAAGCAAAATTCAATAAAAATATAAAAGTTCACAAAGTTACTGCTGTTACAAAGATTCTTTCTATGACTATGACACAACGTCTAGAGAGATATAAGCAGGGGCCTGTAGGCTCTAGCTAAAGAGACCAAGGAAATGTTTGCACAAATGGGCAGCCTGCCAACGACCAGTTGTTTGAGCCTTGAAGAACACCCAGCAGGCTTTGGAGCTGATAAAAACATGAAAAAACAAGCCATAGTAACATCATTGAAGAGTTGTCTTGTGTTTGTAGATCAAACTTGGAGCAATAGTAAAAGGAAGATTACTTTGAAAATGTACCCCATCAAACCTGTTTGATTTTAGCAAACTATTGAAAAACCCTTGACATATGCTTTTTCTGAATATAAGCTTGGGGGCCATGATATCATGCTTACAAGTGTTTGCTTAAGAGTGGAGTCCGAGCAGAGGACGTTTTAGACGGATTAGATTCATTTCCTAAAACCATCTTCTCTTCCTGAGCTTTCCCCCATATGACTGCATAAAACCCGACAGCTATTGTCGCTGCTCCCATCACACTGCAAGCGAATTGCTATCACAAGTAATTACTTTGTCCAGTCAAGAAAGCATTAAGCATGCTGAAATTTAGGATTACAAAACATAACCCCCCAACGTAGAGTGCATCTCCGAGTAAAGAAACCCCCATCACTATGGCTATAACCATGCCAAAACCCCCAGAACTATGGCTATAACCATGCCAAGTGGTTTAAACATAGCAATGTACAATGGCCCCTTCCTATAGCATGCCAATAAGTGCACAGATTTTCTTATTGACATTGGAAAAAATAGCCTCCAAAACGATCAAAAGATAATGTTAGTGATAAGTAATCTAAAACAAGGACAGCATGTTGTCAACAAGTACTTCAGGGGACATGATTTTCGCTATTATTCATACCGAGTATACACAGCAAGAAACTTTATGTCCACCTTCAGTGTCCATGCCTCTTTGCTCCTCGCCATGATGAAGGCAATTGTACCGGATGCCATGCTTGTGGAAACGCAAGCACCGAGGGTAACAATCAGATTCACAGGGTATTCCTTCATAATTGATGTCTGATGAATAGAATTTATCGAATTTTAGGATCCAATGATTGGGAATATTCCACATGTATGATGCTATCGTTTTCTAATACCTGTAGGACAAATAAAAGCGAGAGCATAAAGGCAGAACCAGATAGGAAAATAGCGATCCAGTCCGACATTTGAGAGGAAAGAAAATTTCGAGTTATGGTTGCGGGGCCTGTGATCGGGAGGCCTTTGTAAAGAGTTACAATAAGTGCCCCTGTTATAGATACCAAAGCGCCAATAAACTTAGCTTGACTGCTTCGGATTCTCAAGTCCAGCTTCTCCATCCTACAAGCATTATCCATCTTTAGTGTGCAAATTGATTTATATGGGAAACTTACGTAAAACAAATTATGTTTGTCTTCCAGAAAAATGGAAACAAGAAAGGGTAAATGTCACATTTCTTATATGGATTTGACACAATTTTTTAACTATCTAAAGCATGGAATTGTCAGTCTACTACCTAATACCTACAAAATTTTCGAGATCCACTGTAAAATTGAGATTAATACATGAACTAACTCTGTCTAAGCAATTGCAAACAAAAATGAGTAGTTTTAATTTCTAAGAGTTAATTGCATGAATGGATAAAGTTTAGGTATCAAATATGACTGTTATAAACAAAAGCACAATCAAACAATAATAGCAAACATAAAAATAAAGAATATACAGATTTTACGTGGAAACCCTTGATGGGAAAAACTACCAATAGAGGCGAGAGATGAATCACACTATATCAAAGTAGGAGTATAAGGATTTGAGAAAATACAACTCTATTCTCTAGATCTCTCAAATAAACTCTCAAAAGAATGGAACTTTCTTATCTCACAAAACCCAAACTTATAACACACATATTTATATGTGAAAAAGCATTAAATGAAAACTGGGTTGAAAAGCTGAAGGCCTTCAAAGCGGAAAAACTAGCGGCTTTCTTTTTCAACCAATGCCGACACAAAGGCCGATGGTGTATAGATTTAGGCAAGCGACATTGATGCCAACTTTGCCTAATTCCAGCTCTCGGAAATTAATTCCGAGACGACGTCAAATTCAAAGGTCAGCTTCAAGGCTAGCGATGTAGATTTGTAGGCTGATGGTGTAGACTCAAAAACTGCCATTTTACTTGAATTTGAGTCATATTTTCAATAAATCTCCCCCTTAACTCGAATTCCAAAGTAAAAAATAAACTCTAAACTTTGATAAATACTACTCCACCTCTTCCACAAATCCCTGAAGGAAACAATCAGCAATTGATACTTAGCAAGTTCAAGCAATGCTCAAACTTTGCTATAGGAAGTGTCTTTGTCAACATATCTACAAGGTTGTCATGAGTACTCAGTTTGCTCACAGTGATATCTCCTCGAGCAACTATGTCACGCACAAAGTGATACCAAATGTCAATGTGTTTTATTCTCTCATGGAACATTTGATTCTTAGTCAAAAAAATCGCACTCTGACTATCACAAAATACTGTAGACGTCTTCAAATTACTAATCTTAACAAACAACCTTTTCAACCATATAGCCTCTTTAATCACCTCTGTAATAGCCATGTATTCAGCCTCGATAGTGGATAGAGCAATAGTAGCCTGTAAGGTAGCTTTCCAAATAGTAGCACAGCCACTAAAAGAGAAAACATACCCAGTAATAGATCTTTTTTTATCCAAGTCCTCGGCGAAATCAGAATCAACAAACCCAATGACCCCATCTCTAGTTCTCAAAAAATGTAGACAAATATTAGTAGTTCCTCTTAAGCATCTGAAAATCCACTGGACTACTTTTCAATGTTTCTTACGAGGATTCGCCATATACCTACTGACAATACTCACAACATATGCCAAATCTGGATGCGTACATATCATAGCATACATAAGAGAATCTATTACACGAGAGTAAGTGACATTTGATATATAATTAATTTCATCTTGCTGACTGTAGAGACTGAGTAGACGATAGTCTGAAATGATCTGCTAAAGGGGTACTTACAGGTTTAGCACTCATCATATTGAACCTGGAAAGTATCTTCTCAATGTATCCTTTCTGACTTAGATGTAATACACTTGCATTTCTATCTCTTGAAATTTCCATCTCAAGAATTTTCTTGGCTACACTCAAGTCTTTCATCTCAAACTCCCTATTCAATGTGCTTTAACCCTGTTAATCTCTCCCCTATCCTTAAGCGCTATCAACATATCATCCACATATGGTAGTAGATACAGAAATGACTCATCATCACAACGCTTGAAATACACACAACTATCATAGTTACTTATCTTGAAATCATGAGAAGTCATAAAGGAATCAAACCTTTTATACTACTGTCGTGGTGATTGCTTCAACCCATAAAGAGATTTCTTCAACATGCATACATGGTCTTCTTTTCCTAAGACCTCAAAACCCTCTTAGTTGAAGCATATAAATATCTTCCTCAAGCTCTCCATACAAAAAAGCAGTCTTCACATCAAGCTGCTCAAGCTCCAAATCCTCCATAGCTACAATACCAAGTAATGCTCGAATCGAGCTATGTTTTATAATAGAAGAAAACACGTTAGTAAAGTTAATACCTGGTATTTGACTGTAGCCTTTTGCAACAAGTCTTGCTTTGAAGCTGGGTTCTTCACTACTTGTGGCTCCTTCCTTTTTCTTATAAGCCCATTTGCAGCGAATGACCTTCTTGCCCTTAGGAAGTTTCACTAACTCCTATGTTCTATTCTTTTGGAGGAATTCCATCTCTTCTTGCATGGCAATCATCCACTTATCAGAATCATCATAACTAACTACTTCTGTGTAAGTGGATGGTTCTAAATTTGAATCAACATCATCTGCTACATTCAATGCATATGCTACTAGATCTGCCTCGCCATATCTCTATGGACGCTTTATCTCTCTTCTGGGTTTGTCTTTGGCAATAGAATATTGTGGCTGTTGAGGTATAGTAACAGGTTGAGAAGTAGGTTTTAGTGTAGAATCTGCATTAATATCAAACTCTTCCTGCACACTTGGTTTCTGCTGGGTTTTATCAGAAATAACAGTAGGATATAGATCATGCAACATAGCAGATTCATTAAATATAACATCCCTACTAACAATGACTTTCTTCAATTCAGGACACCATAATTTATACCATTTAACCCTAGTCTTGAAACCAAGAAACACACACTTTAGCGATCTAGGCTCAAGTTTACCATTATATACATGAGCATATGTAGGACATCAAAAAAATTTTAATTCAGAGTAATCTGTAGGGGTTCCAGACCATACCTCATGTGGAGTATTATTCTCAATGGAAGTTGACGGAGATCTATTAATCAACAAACAAGCTGTGGAGGCAGCTTCTACCTAGAAAGATTGTGGTAACTTAGATTTGGAGAGCATACATCTCACCTTCTCCATGATGGTTCTATTCATACGTTTTGCTACCCTGTTCTGTTGGGGTGTACTAGGAACTATGATATGCCTCACAATTCCCTCTGATTTGCACAAATCATTAAAATCACTAGAGCAGAATTCCAAACCGTTATTAGTGCAAAGTCATTTTACTTGTTTTTCGGTTTATTTCTCAATCATTGTCTTCCACACTTTAAACATAGATAAGGCATCACTTTTCTGCTTCAAAAAATATACCCAAACCTTTATGGAGAAGTCATCTATGATGGTCATCATGTAACTGGCACCTCCATTGGAGGGCACTCTAGAAGGTCCCTAAAGGTCAGAATGAATATAATCAAGAGTGCCCTTTGTATTGTGAGTATCTATGGTGAATTTGACCCTCTTCTGCTTCCCAAAAATGAAGTATTCATAGAACTTTAATTTGCTGATGCCTTACCCATCTAGAATTCCTATCTTACTCAATTCAGCCATATCAGCTTTACTCATATATCCTAGACGCATATGCCATAGCCTAGTAGCATCTTCATCTGACAAAGAGGAACCAACGGCTGTATCACCTGTCACAACAAAACCCTGCAAAGTATATAAATTAGTAGTCTTTCTATGTCCTTTCATCACCACAAGTGAACTCTTACTTATCTTTAGAACTCCAACTTCACATGTATACTTATACCCCTTCAAATCAAGCGTACTGAGAGAAATTAAATTTCTCTTCAAGTCGGACACATACATCACATCACCTAGTGTCCTAACAATCCCATCAAACATTTTTATCTTAGTTGTTCCAATACCTGCAACTTTACAAGAAGTGTTATTACCTATCAAAACAATACCTCTAGAAACTATTTCATATATTGAAAACCAGTCTCGATTGGGACACATATGAAAGGTACATCTAGAGTCAAGAATCCACTCTTTACTGGCTTGTGAATCATTGTCAAAAGCGACAAGAAGATCACCATCACTATGATCTTCAACAACATCGGCTTCACTCGTTTTCTCTAGTTGATTTTGCTTTTGATTCTCACCAGTCTTCTTATTTTTATTTTGCAATTTATAGCACTCTGACTTTATGTGGCCTTTCTTCTTACAATAGTTACAGGTTTTATTTCTATTTGTTGACTTTGATCTACTTCTAGAATTTCCACCAATCCTACGATCTTGACTCTTACAACGTGCTACTAAACTTTCAAATTGAGACTCAGTTTTAATCACAAGATGTTTCATCTTCTTAAAGGAGCTTAAACCAGCATATACTTTATCAATAGACAGAGTATCATGACTATAAAGAAGAGTATCTCTAAAGGTCGAATATGAAGGGGACAAAGAACATAATAAGATTAGACCTAAATCCTCTTCATCATACTTAACTTCCATAGTTTCTAAAGCAGAAACAATTTCTTTAAAGGTCGTTAAGTGATCATCTAGAGACGCACCTTCTTCCAAATGATAAGAATATAATCTCTGTTTCAAGTGTAACTTACTAGTCAAGCTCTTCGTCATACAGAGTTACTCCAATTTCAAGCATAATGCAGTAGCGGTTTTCTCCTTAAGCACGTTCTGTAAAATCTGATTCGATAGATGAAGATGGATTTGCAAAAGGGCTTTTTGATCTTTTCGTTGCTTTTCTTCTGGTGGCCAAGATGCAGGCATCTTGTCAAACCCTAAAAGTGCATCATCAAGATCTATTTGTGCGAGAATCGCTTGCATCTTGACTTGCCATAACAAGAATCTGGTGTTGTGATCCAAAAGCAGAATATCGTATTTCATGGTTGCCATTATCAAAACCTATGCTGTGATACCAGCTTGTTATAAACAAAAGCATAATCAAACGATAATAGCAAACATAAAAGTAAAGAGCACACATATTTTACATAGAAACCCTTGACGAGAAAAACCACGGGCAGAGGTGAGAGAGAAATCACACTATATCAAAGTAGGAGTATAAGGATTTGAGATAATACAACTCTATTCTCTAGATCTCTCAAATAAACTCTCAAAAGAATGAAACTTTCGTATCTCACAAAACCCTAACTTATAACACACATATTTATATGTGAAAAAGCATTAAATGAAAGCTGGGTTGTAAAATTGGCGGCCTTCAAAGTGAGGCGGCCTTCTTTTTTAGCCAATGCTGGCATAAAGGCCGGCGACCGTCCAAGTACTCCAGCGGCGTTGACGCCTACTTTGCCCAATTTCATCTCTCGAAAATTAATTCCGAGACGATGTCAAATTCAAAGGCTGGTGGTGTAGATTTGTAGGCTGAGGGTATAGACTCCAAAGCTGCCATTTTACTTGAGTTTGAGTCATATTTTCAACAATGACATTTCTAAATTGATTGGCACATGGAAACCTATACCTCATTGAACCATGAAGTCCAAGGTCACACATTATGTATATATATGTATGTAGAATGAATAACTGCAGCCTTAAGGGCCAGTTTCAGTCCTAGAACTAGCAAGTATTGTAGGTTGCACTAGTCTTGCTTATCGTAGCTGTCACATATAGTGTAGAAACTGAATGTAATTAACAATTCCTTGCGGAGTATTTCAATCCATCCATGATGAGAAGGATTGCATAATTGCATTCCATTAAGAAAATTTAAGAGCTTAACTGTCTTAAACAAATGGAATATAAAACAAAAACCTATTGTTCAACATAAGATATGTGACAAAGACAAAGTCACAGATATTGGGGACAGTTTGTAAGATCTCAAAGAATATATGCAGACCTGGAGATGAAGGCAAGTATGAAGGTAAAAGCTAGAGTAAGATCTTTCATTGCAGATGCCAGAGTTGGAGAACTGCACCCGATTCCTATATATGAGAACAGCTCCACAGAACAACTGCATCCACAATCAACTCCAATATCTTCATTAAACCATAATTTCAATATTATTGGTTTCACTTTATAGTAGACAAGAACTTTTAAGTTGTTGTAATGTATAGATATGCGCAAACCTATAAAATCGTATATCTAAACTCATATTTTAATAATGATTTTACACTTAAATGATTTTACATATGTTGTAACCACAAGAAGATTTATAGAATCATTAACTTGTAAAACCGTAAAATCAAATAAGTTAAACTCACGATTCTAGCAAGTGTGAATAACTTACCCAAGAAGCCCCATGAGGAATATCCTGGAAATTACTGAGAAATTCGGTCTAGGGGGACTTGTTACCCTGTAAATCAAAACATTTAAAGTGAAAAAAGAAGACAAATTTGGATTCATGGTCTGAATTGTATAATTCATGTGGAGAGTTGTGGGAGTACCTATAAACCAGAGGGAAATGGGGAAGGAGAATGAAGATGGGCAAACACATTCGAGTAGAACAACAAAGACAAAGTTGCTCATGCCTTTTCCATGGTTGCTTTACTTCAAGTGTTTAAACCTTGATCCAGGAACTCCACTAGCAGCATTACTAGTGTAACTCCTGAACCACCTTGAAACATTTTTCTTCAACAGTCAAAAAGTTTTCCTGTATATTCACTGGTTTGCAGAGCTTGTGTCCCAGCTCATGTATCAGGTCCGCTTCAATGGCTAATTGGCTATGTTATTGGAAATGATCTTCAATTTTTATTTTTTTTTGAAGTTTTTAAGGTTAGCTATTAAATTTTATGACGATTGATATGATGGCTGGAAGAATCAATTAAAGAAAGAAAGATGTTGACTCCATTGTCCATAAGCAACTGGTGATTTGTATTAGTCTACCTTGTTTTGTCTTTCTCCAATTGGTACGGATGAGACTATTCCTACACTGAAGGGGGCATAAATACAGCTAACATAAGGATGTGCGTAATTCTCCTAATTTTGTAGAACTAGAAAAAGGCAATGCCCTGGCTCTTCCAATAATTTTATCAGGTTGGTAACGAAAATTTGAGCTAATTAATGGTTGCAGCTTCTTTTTTGTTGGATAAATTATTAGAGAAAGAGTTCTATTTGAAAAAGAAAAAAGAAGAAAAAAAGTGGAAAGTATGAAATTTAGCATCTAAACTTTTTATGAAAATTTATTTTGGTACTTAAACCTTAAGATAGTCCATTTATGGTTGTCTGGATTGTCTAATTTCATCTATATCTTATCTATATCTTATATGTATTTATATTTTATTTGTATCTGATCTGTTTGATCTATTTATGTATAAAAATATCTGTTTTTTCATCTACTTTTGATAAATAATCTATTTAAAAATGACATAAAAAAAACCAAAATGACCTAAAAATGAAAAACCATACAGACCCTTAATACCCAATAAAACTTTTTGCATCTATTTTTATTATCTCATCTAACGTTGTTTCTGTTTGTTGACTTAGAAAAAATAGCTTTTTATTGCTAAACAATGTTAGAAGATATAGTAAAAATTCAATGAATTTACAAGTTTTTAATTTCTTTTTTTTGTTGAATTACTTCTCATTTCGTTTTTTTTCTTATTTAAGGATATTCCATATCCAACTTAATGCTAGTGGATATAGGGAGTTGGCCTCGGCTGTTTTTAGATTGATTTAATTTAATAGGCTTGAAACAAAATAACCGAACCAAATTAAGTAGTTGTGACCATTTTTAGATTGCTTGTGCACATAACAAGCCTTTCAATAGCCTCTTTTATTTTAATAAGCTTTATGGATCTATTTATAAAGTTATTGGACTAAGGCTATACTAATGATCCATAAGTAGTTGAAGATACATTTATGGAGGTTTTTCCTTGTCCCGCAGTCACTATAATGATCCAATGAATGCTTTGAGTGTCTCAACTTATTCATTGGTCTTTGGGGTCATTGGACGGTCAAGAATCAACACTGAAATCAGTAAATAGAGGACTTCCATTTTGAAGATTTGTGGAAATGCTATTGCGCGCCAAATGAGAATGCTGGAGGTTGGAGAAAACGATGACGTTTGCCAATTGGATTGGACCACGCGGTGTGCCTAGATGAAAGAAAAACAAAAGATTTATATCTTTCCCTTTTGCTCAATATCGAACCCGTAACCTTCCAATTCCATTACGTATGTTTTACCATTAGGCTGATGGTCTGCATCAGATATTAATTCGAACACAAATAAAATTTAACGCTTCAAACTAGGCCTAATTAATTCCAATCTATTTAATTCGATTCAAGAATTATATATAATTAAAATTTATACTATATTAAGCCAAAATTATTTATTTATAGCCTATATTATTATTTTTTAATCTTATTTTTTATATTATTTGAAATTTGGGCTCTATATAATATATATTTTTATCATATACTTAAAACCTTAATGGGTAAAGATGAGGTTCTATAATGTTAAAATTGTTATGTTAATATATATTTTTTTGCCATTACAATGAGGGGTTATTCGAACCTGGATCTCTCACTTGAGAGATTAGGAAGATGTCATTAGGCTATAATGCTATTGGCTGTTATGTTAATATATGATTCTACCAGTTTGTGATTTTACGAATTTTCCTTAGTTATAATTGATGCAAAATCATTTAAGTGTTTTTGTTCATTGCAAAATTATGAGTTTACGTATGCAATTCTATAAGTTTATTATTTTATAGATGGGGAGGCATGAAGCAGGTGCCTGTAAACGAGAAGGAAACGGAAGGAGAATGAAGATGGCAAAAGCGCTAGAATAGAACACAAAGACAAAGTTGCTCATCCCTTCTTTCATGGCTGCTTTGGTTAAAGTTCTCAAACATTCATCTAGGAACTCCACTATCAACATTAGTAGTGTAACTCATGAACTACTCTGAAACATTTTCTTCAACAAGTGAAAAGTTATCTGTATAATTAATACTACAAATGGTTATTAGAGCTTCTGTTCCAATTTAAGTGGCTATGATTATTGTTGATCATAGATTGATTATTAAAGAGGAGTAAATGGCGGGTGGTTTTTTGACCATTTAATTTTAGTTGTAACTTCTAATAAAAGTGTACCAAATAAGATTGTAAGACCATATGTGGTACTGTATGTAGGCCTGTAAAAGTTATATAATCTTATTTGGTATACCCTCAATACGTTAAACAGATCAGGAAAAAAAATAGAATAACAGTTTCGATCTTATCGTACCAAACTGACAGTATAAAAATATCTATTGTACATTGGTGGCAAGAAGAATCAAAGGACAGATGTTGACTTCATTGTTATGTGTTACACAAGTCCTCTAGTTAGTGCTTTTTATTGTACTCCCATCTGTTTTTTCATTGTTTTTTGTTTATTTAGCCTATTTTATTAGTTACTTTATGGGATTATTTCTTAGTATTCCAGTTTTCCAGTTATTGAGTTTGTTTTATTGGGTAAACTCTCATTTCCTTCTATTTTTCTAGATCAAATATCAATGACATGCAATATCCAATTTAATATAATTAATTGGCTTTTTGGCCTAGTGGCAAAACATAGGATGTTGGGCAATTAAATTTGAGGTTTTTAAAGAGATTGTAAAACTGATTTGGCTACTTTGGCCCTTTTCGGTTGTTGGCATGCATAACAAGAAAGCTCCTATATCCCAATAAGGAATTACAGGCCTACATATAAAGTTACTAGGCTTACGCTATATTATTGTTGTTAGGATCTAAAGTATGCCTTAAATGGGAGAAATCCAATGAGCTTTGTGAAGGGATAGGCTTGACACCATCTATTGCCCAAAACCTTAAGGCAATGGATTATGGGTCTTTTGTTCTTATAAACTCTTCACACAATACGCATATTTCCTATGTGGGATTCTCGCACTTGCATCCTAACAATCTTCTCTCAAGTGTGAGTCTCCACAATGGGGTAGGCCATACTCCTTCTTAAGAGCTTATCAAACTGGCTCTACTAAACCCACTTTGTGAGTGGTCCGACCTACTCACCATATATGGGTTTCACAAATGAGTCACACCACAAAGCTCTTCTTTCCACATGGTGAGCCAACCATGGGAGTTTCTCAGCCGAATCATCGGCTTTGATACCAATTGTTAGAATTTGGAGTATGCCTTCAATGGGGAGAAATCCAATGAGTTTCGTGAAGGATTACACAAATGAGCTTTTTGACACCATCTATAATCTTCTTATAAACTCTTCATACAATACCCATATTTCTCTTGTAAGATTCCAATACTTGCACCTTAACAATCTCCCCATCAAGTATGAGTCTCCACAATGGGATAGGCTATACTCCTCCTCAAAAGCCGCTTATTGAATTGTGAGTCGCCTACTCACCATGGGTTTCACAAACAAGTCACACCATAAAGCTTTTCTTTTCTTATGGTAGGCTAACCATGGGAGATTCCTAGCCGAATCATCGGTTCTAATATCTATCAGGATCTGGAGTATACCTTCAATAAGAAGAAATTCAATGGGCTTTGTGAAGGAATAGGCTTGACACCATCTATAACCTAAAACCTTAAAGCAATGGGTTAATGAGTCTTCTCTTCTTATAAACTCTTTACACAAACCCATATTTACCATGTGGGATTCCCACAATTGCACCCTAACAATATCCATCAAATGACCCATTTATATTAAAGGCCTATAAGGAGTTATCTATACATTTATGGAGGTTGCATCAGTTGACTAGGATGATCCAACAAATGTCTCTAATGGCTAATCTTTTCCATTAAGCTTTGGAGTCATCTGAAAGTTGAGACTATGCCTGAAAATCTACTAATAAAAGCCTTCAGATATTGAGCAATCCCATTAAGAAAGGTTAAATGAAGGATTTGATGAAAAATAATCAAGAACGATTCAAGATCTGTTACATATGTGCATGCTTCTAGCTAATTGAGATCATCTGTTCTTCCTCCAATGCTTTTTTCTTATCATAATGTGTCATCAATTGAGTCTTTTCATAGTTATTCAGCATTTAGTTTTGGCTTAATTAACTATTTACAGCACATCACATACATTAATTAATGATCAATAGTAATGAAGTATCCTTAAGCAAAATAAATGAGACAATTGGAGTCTCTATCTCTCACAGTATAATCTCAAAAGGTACTTACTGTATGGTATAATTCATTGAGAAATTAGTTTCATGAAAAGTGAAAACTAACATCTTGAATGGATTAGAATGATATTGAATAGAATGAGTATCATGGCCCTAATAGGGTTTGGTAGGATTGTTCTAATATCATGATGTCACGTGCACCTATACTTTTAGAAATATATTTAGTAAATTTTTTTCTTCAATTTTGCTGTCTTGTAATGTTGGTTTTCTTATGTAAAATATGACTTTCCTATTTTCAAAAAAATATGTTTATTTCATCTCATATCAGTCCAAGATATGTTACTCTTTTTATTTGGATTGCATTTTGTAACAAAAATGTACTATAAAAGGACAACGCTTATTAATCAAATTTTCTACTTCTTTACATTTTGCTAGAAAAGTTTATTTCCTTTTTTTAACATAGAAAAAAAAATGAATCAACGGTAGCATTTAGATTTATTATAACCTTATTTGTTAAAGATCTTCTTCATAGAAATGGAGGCCTATGCCCTTGATGACTTTTTTTCCCCATTGTCCCACTATTTTTAGTGCATTATTGAGACGCCCTTTGATTTGGGGCATTGCAAAAATTGGATTTTTCTCCTATCATGATATCTTTACTTGTGTTAGTATCAAGTTACTACCAACGCTATTTAATCTAAAAGCTGAGGTTTTGTCAATATAATGTGAGCTATGATACTTATTATATGATGTTTCCTCACTTGTGGGTTAAAACTTTAAATAAAGTTCATCGAACAAAAAATTTATTTTAATGGGTTTAGTGTCACGCCCCGAAGGGTACCCTAAATGTAAAAGTCTGCCGTACACAATACGGAAGTCTAGGAATGACTCCTTTATCATTCAAAGGCTTCTTGTATAATGTACAAGGCGTACTCATAGTTAGAGAAACCATGGGATTTAATGGTATCTATTTAAAGGAATGACAACCATGGAATAATAATACTATTAAAAGTCATCATATAAATAATAAAGGATCTATAATCCATAAAACATAATAAGTCCAAATAAAACGCGATGGCAGTCTAAGCTGACTAAAGTACATATAGGTAACTGAGCCTCTCAAAAGGAAGGAATAGCCTTCAGCTCTAATCTCACTCATCCATTCACCCCATGTGCTAACCTGTGGCATCCCTCGTCCTGGCTAGGTCCAAAGATAACCCTGCAATAATAATTCACTATAGGGGGTAAGCTACAACCAACTTAGTGAGCAATTTCCTCATATTACACCTTTCAAGCATGTTTTCAAGCAAATTAATTAGCACTCATATGCAATGCAAAACAACCATATGATCCAAATACATGCAGTCATCCGGAAACTGCACATAGTACGGATTTGCGCCCTCCGTTACCTGGGTTAGGAAATAATCTCCATTACACATCAGTTCCAGGAACCAACCACCCTAGGTCCTAGTGATAACTATCCCATTGATATGTTTATAATAAATAGTTCATTTATTGTAATAAAATGGCGATATACAATTATATTCCTAAAGGTGTGGTTATAATCCCCTAAGCGGTGGCATGCCGGCAAGACTCTAATCAAAAGGGCTGCATTTCCCGGTGCAAGGTAGTTCTCTAAAGTTCAAAGCAGGGCCCGTAGTCTCATGACTCCGATTGGCCACACCCGATCCACGGCGTGACGCTGACGACCTGCTTCATGCAAGTTGTGCAATGCGTGATCCATTTATTTGTTTAAAATCGTCTATAATTAATATTCGTTTAAGGTGATCAACCAATATCACAGACATGCCGAGTACAATTACTTTCTACTAATGCAACACACTGAATCAATTATTGAGTAGTTAAGAAATTTTCTCACAATCAATACACAACTCCATTTCACATGCACAAACCCATTCCCCATACATTTCATTTTATAACAATATATTATTTTTATCATGCAACTAATTATAAGCACAACCAAATGTAATATTCATAGGAAAAATACTCACTATGCCATATTGATCACTGATCGTAGTAGTCGTCCAGGAAATCAAGGTGTGACTTGGAATCACCTAAATAAAGGACAATGTATTTAATAAGTATAGGGTTTCATTTCACTAGAATGCTTTAGTAATTACTATAAAATCTTGCCATTTTTTTGTGGTTTTACAAAATCAGTTCTTACTTTTGTGATATCTCTTTCGTTTTAATTCCGTTTTCAACAATCTTATAGTCATTTTCATAGGTTTTTGAATGTTCTTTCAAGTGGTGTAATCAAATCTAGAATATAAGCTACCTAGGATGGTGAAAAATTGTGTTTTTGAGTCAGAACGCCCCTTTATTGTACCTTTAGTGCTATTCTTCCTCCTATAACTATGTTTGTCCATATTACGAGGTACCCAAGCACATTCGAAACACTTCACTTAATATTACATAATCTAATGGGTTCAGCTTTTAATTACCACCTAAGAGTTTCCCCTTATGCCTACCTCGTATTGTTGTTATTTATTTATTTTTCCATTTTATTTTATGAGTACACGAATGCATTTGTACACATAATAAGGCATATCTCCTTTAGAAACAGTTTTCATATTCTGCCAATCTCCCTGGGACAATTATTACATATGGATAGATATAACTTCTTGTGTTTTATTAGAAGATCATGTGTCTCTTACTATTGTCAAAGTTCTCCTGATGGTTTATTTCCTTGAAGATGTCTACTCAAGACTAATAGTTAAGATAGAGATAGAAGGGAATATATATACATACAGATATGAATGAATAATATACACAAAAAAAATAGTTATAATATTGAAGTTAATCCGTATTTGCAAAATCGTTATCATAATGGCTATCACTTCCATTATTGTAAAAAAAAAAAATGTTTATACATTTATATATTTGTAAGCTTATCCATTCATTTACTATTATGACCTCTTTTTATTATTATTATTATTTATTATTATTATTATTATTTTTTATTATTATATTTTACATGTGCACAACGTGTTTATTTTCTTGTCCTCCTTTTACTATTATTATATTACTATTATCATCCTCTACATGCAGGATATTCATATTCTAACTTTGCAATGGGCTTGACCAACACATACGAATCGTACAAGGAGTCTCCCTTTTTTTTTTTCCTACTACTTAAGAAGAGGATATCCATTTATACACAAATTATATTACTCCATTCATATGAGTATGAGTTCAAAGATATGTATGTATAAGTATAGAAGGGGATTTCCAAAGCTTTTAACTCCAGTATGCAATAGTATTACCCCGAAATTTGGTTAAGTCAAAATTTGTTCAAAAGGTCCCATAATGTCGACGTAAGATATCTAAAGAGCACAACGATACTATAATAAGGAGAAGTCTTATGTGTGGTTATCATGCTGCTATTAAAGGATTACACAAGATTTGTTATGAACATGTGATCAAGAGTAATATTGTGTACAAGGAACACATACAATTTGAGAAGATAGAATTTGAGAAGGAGGCTTATCTGAAGGTTGTTTCTTCCTCTCCTCCCAAGCTTGCTGCAAAGCCTATGTTTCTAATCCCAGCCTCCCTATGCTCGACAGAGAATTCAAGAACAAGGGTATTACTTATGGTAGATATAAGGGTAGACCAAGAAGAGTCATAACTAGTTTAAATGTACTTACAATTGAAGGATGAGTTTTGTTCCGACTTCGAGATTTGGTGGCAGTAGCCTTTGCCATTACACTTTATCACTTCGAAATTTCGTGGTACCTTAAAGTGCTAATGGTGGATGGCTTTATGATGAGGAGAAAGTAACAAAGTTGATATGGAGAGATGTAGGAGTTGGTAGTAGATGGTTATGTTGAAGACAACAACAGTGGTTAGTGGAAGAAAGAATAAGGATGGAGGTTATTCGTATTGATAAGGTAGACAATCCGATTGAGGGCTCTATGAGTGTGAAAAAAAAAAATAAGAAAAGTGATGATTAAATAAACTTTTGTCTTCTTTCTTGCTTGTGTTATCACTTTCATGCGCCGATTTGTGCAGATAACGTAGGGTGGCATGCATAATATGTTTCATAGAAATGTTCTTATTATTTAGCAGGTAGAGAAAATGTCTTATTTGACTTGCCGTAATGGAATTCACAACTCTATCTAAATCCCAGCATCCTTGATAGTTAGCATAAGGGTGTTTTCACGAAAAGGGATTCCTAGGATTTGTCGTAGGAAGGCTCTCCTTTTAACTTACATATATATATATATATATATGTATGTATATTTTACTTTTGATAACCCTACAAGTAGGGTGGCAGCATAAGGGAGTTAATATTTTTGTCCCATTCTCATAAGTTGGAAAAAAAAACATAAACTTATGTATTATTCACTATTTACTTAGAAGGCATAGTCTTGTGAGATAGTAGCTAGTATAATACTACTATACTATAAAAACTCATTTAGTTTAAGGGGTTCGAGATTTCTTAACGTAGAGTTGTTTATTTTCTCAATTCAAAATTAAAGAATATGTATATGTACATATACATGTCATTTATCTTATATTATTTTCTTGTTTCATATAGATGTACGCATATATTATCGTAGCTATTTTAAGGTTGCCATAGTTACATTAAGATTATATGGATGATGCCTAGATTCAACAGTTTGATTGCCCATTATTAATCAGAATATTTATAAAACCCTCCTAACGACTAAACTATATCTTTATAATTTTACGGGGTTTACATTTAGTGCGCACAGATTCAAATGCATGACCTCCTATCCTAATTCCGTGTACAATTGTAAAGGGAATGAATTTGCTAAAGTGATATTTAGGTTAGCAGAGCAATTATTTGATCTAAAATTTGTTGATATGGTGTGGACTATTATATTTACTGCATAACAATTAGTGCAAAGTAATCTTGATGGTGGCATCAGGCTATGAGTGAATTTACAGCCTAATTTATCTTACTATGAGTTTGTTTCATTTTCAAACTTGATGCTTCACATGAACATTACTTGTCAAAACCACACTGATGTTGTATCGGACAATGGATTACAAGAACAGCTCACATGGTGTAAACAGAAGTAGAGCAGTAAGGCATCTTGTTCAAGTGCCTTAGGATCCTCTCAGCCATTTGCTTAGTAGTTCCATCACCATGATGAAATGCGCTCACCAATGTTGATGGCAACACCCTGTCTTGAATTATAAATGAAGCCGATAGATCGCCTCCTTTGATCAAGAACTTTTCAATCATCCAAAATGATTTCTGCCTCAATCCTTCCTGCCTGTGATCCTTTACCACATTAAGTATATGAGGGAGTGCATTCGAACCATTTAAGATCATTACACTCTTGTCCACATCAACTTTGTCATCTAAAAGAGTGCATAAAGCCGATAATGCGGCTTCTACAACCTCAACATTCTCATGGTTTAAGCACATCAACAGCCGATCCACTGCCTTTGCATCAACTAAGCAGAATGTATCTTTTGAAGAACAAGCCCCTCTATGGATTGGGCATATTGGAACTTTCATAGTCTTCGAGGAACTAGAGGAGAGTGATCTAGGAAGGGAGAGGACTTTCATGAACTTCGGTTTCTTGACTTGGGGTAGTTTCGATAAGTTTATAGATTCTGCTGATAGATTCTCTAACCCGATTGCTGATAATCTTTGAACTTCATCACTTGATGTTTTCATGAGGAGCTCTGTGAAAACTGAAGTGAAATTATGCCTTCTAGCTAGAATTAATATCCGGGGTTCATATAATGTTGTTGTGAATCTGACCAGAATTCCTACGAGACCTTCTAAGTAAAGATTTATATACCGGCTTGCTCTTGTTCCACTTGCTTGTATTTGGTTAATCTTTTTAAGGACTTCAGGGACCAAATCTTTTTCCAAAATGGCCACATTAAGCGTGAGACTCTGATGTGGAAGTTCAGCTAACAATTTGGCTGAAATTGCTTGCCTTTCTGTAATTTGATTTGCTGTACTCTGGACTCGAATTAGGTTCTCGGGTAACCCTCCTGTTTTACAGAGCCGTTCCACAAGTGTATGCCCCATGTATGATGAGAGTGTCATCAGTAACTTGGTTGCTGAAACCGAAAGTTCATTGATCGGGCTATTGATGAGTTGAATCAAGATGAAGCTTGCATCGGTCTCTTTGACAACAGAAACAATTTTGGCTGATGATTTGGGAGACTTTAATAGGCATAGCAGAACCTTGAGAAGGTTGATGTTGAGATCATCTGGTGTTGTGTACTTCATCATTTTAATTATGTTGTACACCACATAATCTGAAGACAAAGTGTGACCGTGGGAGTTCACTTGTACTGTTTCAACATCAAGGCCGGATTCAATTACGTTTGCAACAATAGAGGCAGCTTCTGCTCTTGAGTTCATTGATTCATCATTGATTTGCCGACTGAACAACTCTTCAACCATGATCTGCAAAATTCCTGCTTCCACTAATGCTTTGCTGTTCGGGTGGTGAGTGGAGATCTTTGCCAGGGCTTTGAAGCCCACCCTCCTTGTTAGACCATTTCCATTGCGGACCATTGCAATCAGTGATGGAGCAGCTCTATCTGCCACATAAGTTAAGTTGTCATACCCAAGGAAAATGTCTGCAATGTGGTTTGCCATCTCAATCCTCATCTCTTCAGAACCTAATGAAAATTCAACATTCAAGACAAGAGTTATTACAAACAATAGATTGAAAGCTTTTTCTCGTTTGGTCCCATTAGTTTAATAACTATATATAAGGCCCTATATATAGGGACAATCAACCCTCTCCTTCACTTCTGATTGAGCATTTGATTAAAGCCTATCAGATGGACAACTTAATGAAATAGGGATTAGATCAATATGCATGGGAACTCAGGATCTCTTGCTTTGAAACTACAATAAATTTTAAATTCACAATGAGTTGATCTATCATACCTTCCATCAAAAGATTCAGAAGTGGTTCCATGTGTCCATTCTCTGCCATCAGCTTAATGTTACTAGGATGGCCCTCTAAGTTCTTCAGAATTTTATCTGCTTTTTCTGAAGCATAACCATCAGCATGGTTGTATTTGTTCGTAACCAAGATCAATATAGCTCCAGTGACAGAGCCAATATTCTCACATACTGTAATGGAAGTTGAAAGCTCTTGCAAAAGTTGCCATGTTGCATGTCTAATCTCCTGATGACTACTGGACAACATCTTGATTAATATGGACATATCCAGTTGGTTGGCTATCATTTCCTGCACCCATGATGGTAAAGTTACCTGAAGTTAGCAGAAGCAACAAGAACACTCCAAATTTATTACCACTAGATGGCATCCGCTATTACAGACCATACTATCATTAATTCCTAAACAAGTCGTGTGATGTTTTCTTCTCTTGATACCATTTCTTTTGCGTATTTTGCTCTTGTTTTATGTTAACTGTCTCTAGAGAGTCCCAACTAAAATAAAATGAAGCCGGGGAATTCTCTTTGCTTATTTTGTTGTTGTGATAAGTTCTGAAAACTATATAGCAAAATTTATACACTAACCTTGCCATCAGCATCCTCTTGAGCAAACTGTATCAGCAATCCTAGGGAAGCACATCTCACATTTCGGTCCTTATACTGCAGAAACTTGATAATTAAGGGAATTATTCCCATATTATAAAGTTGAAGTTTATCGTAAACTTTCCCCTGGAAGACACTTTTGAGATCTTCTAGTGCCTCAATTACCATGGTCGCTGAACTTGCCAAGGAAAGTGCAGCTCTGGCAGCTTTTAGCCTTCCAATTTCATTCCTTTCCTTCCACTCACCAATGGTTGTCTTTAGAGCTCTGTTGGATGTAATATCTTTAGAATCCAGCTTTTCCCCAGTGGTTGGACAGAAAATTTCTTCAGCGTTTGTGCACTTGTTGAACCAATCAACAATTGCTTTTCGTTCATATGTCACTCCGCTTTGAATGGTCACTGGATCATCCATGATTTTCTTTGTCAATGGACAGAAGAATGTCCTGTACATTGGTTCCATATATTCAGGATGTTGGGATGACTTTGTAGTGGATCCGCTCAAACTCCTGCGCTTCATTTGCACACTGGACGAATTGTGAAGGAACTCTATGAGTTGAGAAACATTTGAAGTTTGAGAATGCTCCATTGAAAATTCGCCACTGACCGGATAAATCCCTTTCATGAGTTGCCCTCTTGACTTGCTCCTGTTCCTTCTCTGCAAATTGCTCTTTATGTGCGGGACTAGCTTTATAGGGATTGTCCTGAATGGTTGTTTCAGCATGGATATTATGCATGTTCTGTGACAAGGAGTTAGATCCAACTGTATTGTTAATTGGTTCATTTTGCTCCTGCAACCAATTAAGATCAGTGGGCTGCTCCAGCTGAGATTCGATAACTCCAAAAGAAGCAATCTGCAATTCTTGTGATTTTCCAACCACTCCAGCTTGTTGAACATATTCTTCTTCCTCTTGTAAAGTTTCTAAACCACAAAATGTGGTTGCTTCTGTTAAACAATAAGTATAGAAACCACAAGATATGGTAGCATGTGTTAAACAATAAGTATAGAAACCACGCATGAACTGGTAGGCCTTGATTTTTAGATCAACTGGTTGCAGAGCTATATTTGACATTATATTAGAAAATGAGATGCAAAGTTTAAAAATAAATATAAAAGGTCCCCACCATATTTGTAGGCTTAAAACTCTTAAATCAAAAGATCATGAAACTAAAGATAATGGTCAGGATCTGGACTTACTAACTTCAAAATGAGGAATACTCTCCTCATGTGACATGGAATTGAAACCAACTGCAGCAATAGATGGTCCTTGTATCCTGTGCTTCTGTGAAAATTCCACTTCTTTCGGCTGTTCGGACTGAGATTGGGAAACATCAAAGTGAGCATTCTTCATCTCTTGTGCAAGGGACCTAACAGCAACTGCAGCAAACTTCTGGTCCTCAAATGCTGAAGCCGGAATCAAACTCAGGTCTTCTCCGAGGTGATTTATCACCTCCTCTAGCTGCGACATGATGCTGGTGATTTCTGGATTGGTGATTTGATTTATGATATCCTTCTGGAATTTTCTAATAAGATCTTTTGCCAAATCTATTTTCCTTGAGATAGACTTCAAAATTTCCATTGCGTTGCTTGGGGGATGCTCAGTAGCTTGCAACTCCATGATAGCATAAGATGTGCGATCTATGTAGCAAATTATGTTAATGATGTTCTCTCTTTCAATCTCTTCACATAGTATGGTTGCTGTTACCTCTGAAACAGATACCAAAATGGACTGAGCATACCTCACAATCAAAGCTTGGTCTTTCTTCAGCTGCATGGACACCATTGTTAAAGTGTAAGCAATAATTTCTCGACTTCATCTGTGAAAGTTAATCAAATTATACTTTTTTGCTTATGAGCTTAAATTTTTCTACAAAAGAACATCAGGGAGACATGTGACAGTCCATCTAGTTTGTTCCTATGATCAAATAGGGAAAGCACATTTCTATACCTATTTAACTTAGTATTTTGACAATTCTATCAGCAAAGTCTTCGATCTAAAATTGATGCATGACAATTGTAACATACTAACTTTGCAGAATACGCAAATAATAGATAACAAGCAAAAGGAAAGTGAGAATTTGATATGCAAGTTACGGGGTGAAAAATTATAGTTAATACTGCAAACAGATCACTATTTTAACAAATCGGGTACACGGTTCTCACAATCATTCATAATAGATTTACGTGATTATTCTCACACTCCCTAATACACATCAAAATATATATATAGGGAGCTGTAGAACCACAAATCCTAGCACTCACCATAAGAAGTTACTTAAACACCAAGAAAATGAAAAACAGGATACTGCAATAGCCTAGGCCAGGTTAATAGCCTCTTCTCCAATCACACCAGCTTTCTCTTTGTTACACCTTTAGGGATATGTTCCAATTTCAAGTCTAGGGCAAATTCATGACAGAACAAGATTATTGTTTGGATGGTCTGTTTTTCATCTGTATCTGTATTTGTATCGAAATAACATATGTAAATATATATGATTTGTATTTATATTTGAAATATTTTATATTTTCATAAGAACTGCCAACTTTTTTTTATCTTTATCTATTTCTTAATAAACAATTTATTAGAATAAAGTTAAAAAAAAAAAGTGTCTGTATCTGTCCAAAAAAGCTAAACAAATAAACTTATCTAAAGCTATGTTTACACGATAAATTTTAAATGTAACCCTCTATTTTTAATTAAATTGGCCCTCTTGCATGCAGCAAGAAAAATCTCCAATCCATAGATCATAATTTAGGCCATGTAAAGAAGATGAGTTAATACTGGTTTTCAGTTCATCTACTCAATAAAATTCATATTATAAAATTTTCTCAATACAAAAGCATGGAAAAGGAGTATTTTCACTTGAATGGAAATCCTCATAAAGCAAAGAATGAAATCCTTACAAGGCTTAGAACGCCTGCAGGACAACAGGCTTCAAGACTTTTCGGGTAGTTAGTAATTCGAACACAATGAATTTAAAGAATCATGATCTTGCAAATCAAGCAACAACTTCACTATGAATCAACATATCACCTAAAGCACGTGAAAAAGCTTCACTATGCCTTTCTTTTTGGAATAAACTTAGAGATGTGCAACCCTGGAAATAGAAAGTAAATAGGAAGAAGGGGAAGGCAGCCATACCGACATTCAACGGGGAGATGTGCTACTTGAGAGATAAAACTTGCTTGCTATGATTAGCTCATTCACTACCTTGTAATCAGTGGAAAAAATTAAAATGAAGAGCATAAATTCTTAAAACTTTCAAGTTGCTTGTCATTGAATTGGTCATGTATGTATCATTAAAAGCCAAGATCAATTGTTACATTAATTTTAATAAAGGTCAATAATGAAGAAAGCTTGAAGACTTGGTAAGACCTGGTAAAACCATCTGCTTAAACCTTTTTTTTTTCTGAAGCTCTTCAAATTTGATCCTAAGTTGTCCATTTATGATAATATAGGATAACATGACAACTGTATAATATATGTCAAATTACTATCATTAATTTAAAAACAATATAAGGGCCCTACCATTATGTCTACCAGAGTACAAGCTATCTTATTTTTTCTTCCCCATGAAAATTACTAGCAAACTAACACAGATTGACTTGGTAATAAAATCTAGGAAGCATGCTAAAGGATTAAAACCAAAGTAGATGAACTCTGTTGACTTTTATGCCTTGTTTATAAAAAGACTATTGGCGGTTGAACTATAATTTCGGCCATGTTGCTGATTTCATTATATATCAAATTGTAAGTTCCTATTTATTCAAATTCTATTCAATACATCTTACTCTTCATAAGATTCCATCAAAATACTTTTACAAGAAGACTCTAAAATATTAAGTACAAAGAACCATGCCATATCTACTGACTTTAAACTTTTAATCCAAATAACTATGGTGTTAATGTCTTTAGAATTAATAATATTGGTTTACTAATATTGGAAAGAGATTTTATTTATATATTGGTTGCATCAACAAGTTACATCAAAGTGATGGGGGCAATATATTTTAATTTAATTAGTTTTATTGTGACTGGGTTAAATAGTCTCTAAGATGTCGACAATTAGCCACAAACAATATGTTAACGTAACGGAGTTGGTTTCCTTTTCAGTGATACTTTTTTTCCTTCTCATGAACTTCTTGAAATAAGCATGCCATCATCATTTGGCTCTTCAGGAAGCATCCTATGAGTTGGATTCCGAAGTCTACGCGCTCTACGACGCGTTATAGCACCTTTAACTGCTCGACCTTAGTTACATTTGGTTTACTTGAATAGATTGGAATGGAATGAAACTGAAAAGAAATAGTAATTTTTTATTTTGATTAGAGGTGTTTTTTTAAACAAAACATACTTTTTATTGAGAATAGTCATCCCTCTAATGAAGGAAATAAATAATTTTTTATTTATTCTCTATTACATATGATAAATTTTATACAAACCAACGAGAAAATAATTATTCCATACTAATAAAACGAAATACTAATTTCATTCCAATAAACCAAATAGAACATATCCGATGTGACATGTCAAAACAATAGCCCAACTTAACCCCAAAGTAACTAGATATTCTTAAATAAAAGAATTGGGTAAATTACATGGAGACAAGTTCGATTAAGATATTAATGTTTCAAGTGGTTAAAAAAAATAATCAATGTTTGGGGATTAATTCATTCAAGGCATCAATGTTTTAAATGGTTAAAAAGAGTATTAACATTTTGCAAAGTAAGTCAAATAATGTATTAATATTTGATCATTAAAGAAAACTATGGAAATTTAATTAAAAATCAATCCAAATATTGATGACTTAAATAAACTTTACAAACGTTGATATCTCATTTGATCCATTTTGTAAAATGTTGATTCCTCTTTTTAACCACTTGAAATATTGATATTTTAAATGAATCTATCATAAACGTTGATACATTTTGGCGTAATTAATCCAAAAAGAATTTCTAATTTGACGGTAAGTCTGAGGTTGAATATAAAAATAATAAAAACTAAGTGTTCAACTATCGTCTAAAGCAGTTTCATCTGGCAAAATATGAAAACTTTTGAGTGTGAACTATTTTAACTACTAATTATGAAAATTAAAAGGAGTAAGTTGAATTCTAAAAATTGAAGTTTGTGCTTAATCTTTATGGCAGCATCAATTATGAATTACACAAAGCATTTTCAACAGTGAGTTAAAGTTAGTCGCTTCATTTCCACTGATTCATAAATATGTCAAGCTATTTACTTTTAGGCCACGGTAAACCTGACTACAAACCTACTATCTGATGCATTGGATGGTGGGAAGTTGGTTTATTTCCATTAGATTCCAAGAATCACTAAAGGATAGCATATCCATTAGGATATTTTCATCTTTGTAAAACTTATGATGGGAATACTTTACTAACCGAATCACTCACAATTTGGATTTTGTAAAAAGTTTCAAGACATATTTTACTTTTCAGGCCTAGATAAGGAAAAACATTCAACTCAAGTTTTGTAATGACTAGTCTGTCAATAGAGAATAACAAAGCCATCAGGTGATCCAGGGCTTCTTTTAATCACTTAATCCAAAAGTTCTAAAATCTGTTCATGTAGTTATTACTAACTTAACCTTATATACCATTATCATAACTTGCCAATAACCAATACAGGACAGACAATCAATGGGATATCGCATCATCCCCACTTATTGCATCAATGATACATCAATGCCATCGTTAGTGTAGTTACATATACCCATGGCTGGACCATATTAGGAATCACTAAGAAGTGTTTCCCTACAAGTTTTAGAGGGTTTTCATATTATAACATTTTGCTTCACAAGTTTAAGAGGATTTCCATACTACAACATTTTGCCCTTTGTATAAATTAGCTTTCGTTATTAATACCACTTTTCCCTTTGTAGCATCTAGCTTTCCTCATCCATTTAGGCTCAGAAGGTGCCCTCATACATCAACACTTAACACCCATAAAAAAATGATTAAATTAACATGTGATTAGTCTTTGTAAGCTCAAAAGATGTCCCCATGCATTAATACGATTGAATGATCATGAATAATCAAGCTAATGGGTGATTGTTGGATAATTTCAATTATTTGAACATCATATACCTAATTAATGTTGACTTAGTATTCACAACCTTCACCTCGTATGCCACTATCACCACTCTCTCCCAATTGATGTAGAGGACAACCACTTAGAATACCTCATTGCTGCCTCTAACTTTAATGTCCTTATTGGTGTATTTACATATGTCTGGAAGCACATTAATTAGGAAATAACTCTAGAGATGCCCTATTATAGCTCAAGAGTTGTTTCTGTAGTAGTGCATGTCATCCTGTAGGGTAGTTAATTCCTCATATTTGGCTAGTGAACTACTCTAATAATGAATTGCCAAGCCAACAAATGACAATTAAATCATTTCAAACGGTTAATTCAAAAGTTTTTATGTTTACTTATTATTCACCCCCTTATCTTGCATCCCATATTATTACACTTCTATAATTGGTGTAGGACAATCGCTTTGGATATTACATTTCCCCTCCTTCACGACACTAAAGTCCTTATCTGTATTAGTACACATGTCTAGGTCTAGGGCTGTAAATGAGTCGAGTCGAGCCGAGATGAGCTTTTAAAGGCTTGAGCTCAGCTTGTTTAAAATTTAGCGAGCTCGAGCCAAGCTTTTTAACGAGCCTAAAATTGAGGCTCCAGCTTGGCTCGTTTAGTTAAATGAGCTTAAATTTGAGCTTGAGCTCGACTCATTTTTGAAATGAGCTCGAACCAAGCTAAGCTGTTTATCAAGTCTAATGAGTTTTTATTGAGCCTAAAATTTTAGTCCATGCTTGATTCATTTAAATAGCCTGTTTTCCATTTTTTCAACCTAAGATATAATATAATATATATATATATATATGTATAAGTGTTGCTATACTAGATATACATAATTATTAAATAGAGATTAGTTTTTCTTATTTTTTATTATGTAGTTATAGATACTATATTTTGCATAAAAAAATTCACTATCCTAACCTTTTATGCATGATTTAAATTTCATTTGTGTGTGTGAATATATATTGATTGAATTATATGTGCAATTATGTTAAATGTTTAGTTCGACAACATTTAATGTGTTTGTGTAGTTTAGAATTGCATTGTAATGTTGTTAGTGTAAAATTAACGCCCAAGTTTTTAAATAAAGTTAAACCTAACCCAAACAGATTTGACCCTAAATCAAACCCATCCAAACCTAAGCTTTTTCTTTCTCTTTTCAACTGCCCCTAAAGTCAAACAAGATATAGGATAATATCAACGTTAACTTTACAAAATACAAGTCTAAAACAGACCAAAACCAATGTTTCACAATCCAAAACAAACCTCTAAACCTACATTTACAACAACTCAAAACAAATCCCAAGTTTTCTTCTGGTAAACTCAAATAACCCATTTTGAAGCTCATATCAAGACTCATGTTCAAGTTAAAGTTGTTTAAGGTAAGTTTATATGCTTTTTATGATCATTCATTACTTATTTCTTTCACAAATTCCTGTCAACTTAGCTTTTTGATGAGTTGCACGTCATATTGGTGTGTTAAGTTGGTTTCAAGATGTAGATAGATTCTTGAAATTGTGGTAGATAAGTTTTTGTAAGTGCTGAAATTGTTTTGAGTTGATGAAAGAGTTGTTGATGTTTGCGAAGTGTTTAAATGAAGTTGTTGGAGTTGTTTAAGATTGGGAATGTGGAGTTCATGCATGTTTGAAGTTGATAAGTATATGCATTGAGTGTACATAAGCTTGTAAAATTGAAAATTTGATGTTTAAGTTTCAAAATACATATGCCCTATTTTTTGAAAATAAACACAAGGGAAACATGATGAAGTATTTGAGTTGTGTTTAAGTCCTGTATCTTATTGAGTTTGAAAATTAAACTTATCGACTAGAAACCGAGGGAAACATGGCAACGTATAACCCACTGTACTTCTCACTGTGATTCGAATGAAGAAGAAATCTTGACAGCATGGATGGAATACGATACCATGCACACTGCCATGCTCCTTACTATTTACGAAATGTATTTGATTAAATTGAAACATGACAAGAACACATCATGAGTTAATGTACCATCCTTCTCATTGATTGTTGGAGGGTTTTTGTAAATGTGAAACATAACATAATACACATCGAATGTTTTTTGATGTGTTTCTCATTTAAAGGAAATGGGGGGCGTATATAGTCATGTATCTAGCCTTGTATCCTTTAAAAAAAATAAAAATACAATAAGTTAATCAAATTTTCAAATTTTAAAATAAAGAAATGTATTATATTTATGTGTGTATAAATATATAATTATAATTTAATGTGGTTTTTTATTCAAGTTTTGTATTGAATAAATGATGAATGTATTAGTTATGATTGTAAATTAATATCAAGTTTTATATAATTTGAATTCTTTAATAGATACCCTTTGTCCGTTAGATTTGTTTTCTAGTTTTCAATCAAGGACATCAATATCTCAGGTACGCGGTAACTTAGGTGTCGTTTGTTAGTTTAGGCACATCTTAAATTGATTTTAAAAAAAGATGGCTTTAAAAGTGATTGAGCTATTTGTGCGTGTGCCATTGAATCTGGTCTAAGGAACGGCAACCCAGTTCATGAGGTTAACATGGTAATTAGGCGCTTAGGCCACCCTAGCCATGATGCAATTATCTCATAATTGGCTCGGTAGGTAATTGATGGGCTAACAATATCAGCATAATGTTTACTTATTCTCAAGAGGAAATAATATGATTTAGTTCACGTTTATGGGATCGGTTTAACTAAACGATATTATGGATTAAGTTAATAAAGATGAGAAACGGCTATGATTCTTAGAGAATACTACTATTCTTTTTCAGTTAGATATAGGGAATATAAATATTCGGGCTACACAAATCAACCTCTTGAGCAGCTGGTGTTATTCAGGACCCCTAGATTCCCCCAAGATTGAAATCGGAGTTTGACGCTCTAGTGTTGATTTGCTTACTTAATTAAAGATAATTTAAATTATTGGTTGTTGCATTGTATTTTCTCTAATTGTGCTTGTCACTTTGTATTTACTTGTGTTATTTACATATCGGGCCTTTGGCTCATGTTGCTGCTTTGCAGGTATTAAAGATGATGAATTTTTTTCTCAATTGGGTTATGGGACTGATTTCGAGGACTTTCTGGATCAATGGGATGATTAGGAATCCCAACCTATGTTTTATAATAGATTTAGAAAAAGGATGTTCTTATGGTAAATGTAATAGATGTTATGGACCTTTTCAAACTACAATGTATTTTGTTATAGGCTTGAACTTAAGCCTATGTTTTGCAATATCTATGTATATATAGTTTTTAAGTCATTTATCTTGTGGTGAAACGATAGCAAAGTTTTGTAATATTATGTATGGTTCTTCTCTTAATGAGATTTTTTTTTTTTTTTTTGGAATGATTCTTATGACTTGTTTAGACAAACAATTATACAAACGCTTTCTTTAAAGACAAATTTACATATAATACTACGGGATTACATGTGGCTAGGGATTGGATATGTCTATTTTAGATATGTGGTGAATCTGGTCTTTATAAATTAGTATCAGAGCAATGTTTGCACGATTGTTTGCATAAATGTGATAGATTAAGAGTGACCTAACCTTAGATGTGGTGAGCTTAGCATAACAATAGCAAAGGTTTAGGATTAGCTTGAATGATTGTGTTTTGCATGTTTGCTTTAATACTAAAACAAATTTAATGAAATTAAAACATGACTTAATATGTATGTATGTGTGTTATAAATGTTTTACATGTATATGTGAAAGATGGATGGGTATTGAAGACTAACACGACAACAATCAAAAAGAGAGAATATGTCTCTTACGCTACCACAGTCATCTATACCAACTTCTACTTCATCTACTGCTCCGAGTTCTACTAGTACTCTATCTCTTGCATTGGCTTCTACATCATAGATTCCACATAGTTACAATATCCGCTGCAAACATAGAATCCTCAGCTGCCACAAATGCCACATCTTCCCCCTATGCCACAAATGCCAATAGACAATCCAACCACAATGTATACAATGTTCAAATATATGTTCACCATGATGCAGCAATATCAGTACATGATATATTAGCAACAACAACATTTCATGCAGTAGTATGGTCCTCCTATAGCCAGACAGGGTAAGAAACGATCAAGGCATTCAAATAAAGTTACATGATTTTAACAAATTGGTCCCAGATTTTGATGGAACTAATATAGATCCAATAATGGCTGAATGTTGGATAGAGGAGTTGGAGAAAGCATTTGTAGCTTGTGATACTCCAGAGGAAAAGAAGGTAAACTTGGATGTATACACGTTGAAGAAAGAAGCATATAACTAATAGAGATTAACCAACGAAAATATGCAAAGGCCTATCACATGGACAAGATTCTAAGATGCATTCTTCATTTAGTACTTTCTAATTACAATCATAGAATAAATGATATCAAATTGGTTGAGTTTGAGATAGGGGAGTAAATCAATTAATGAATACCATGCAAAATTTTGTAGACTGTTACGATTTGCTGGTGGGGGATATAAAGATGAAAGAATGAAGGTGCAAAAGTTAAAATGGATTGAATGATGAGATTAAAGGCGAAGTCAAAATGTTTCAACTTCATTCCTTGGCGTTATGTTGCTAAGGCTAGTTAGTTGATAGTTATATGACAATAGAGCAAAGAAGGCTACAACAGTTGCTTATTTAGGGAAGAGACCCACGTCTTGTACATCATTTGGAGGTTATCAAGGTACCATTTGAGGCACGGGTTATCAAGGGAAAAGCAAGAAATTGTTATTGGGAAAGAAGACGGATCAAGAAATAGTAACCAAGACTCCTACCCCTATTTTTGAAAAGAAATGTATTAGATGTTGTGGCCACATGAATTATCCGAACGTAAGTGGAACCCAAAAGCTTGCTTTGCTTGTGATCAAGAAGGGTACCAGGCTATAGAGTGCAAAAATTCAATATTGCAATCTATATTTTGTGCGTATTACAAATAGAGGGGATGTCATATAGCGACCTGTAAAGATAAACCAAATAACAACAAGCGTGGACTCAATTCAAAAAAAGAAAAAGTAGCAGCAAGAGTGTTCACTTTACAACAAGTTGAGGAAGCTCCTTCTGTAAACACTTTGGTAGGTACCTTGTTTGTTTCTAAATGACATGCTTATGTCTTGATTGATACGGGAGCTATACAAACTCGCATATCTAAAATGTTTATGAATGAGTGTGAGCTTGCTTCTGAAATTTTGCTTGATCATGTGATGTTCATTAATACTCCATTTAGTGTTGAAATTAGGAAGCCACGTGTTTATAGAAATGTTAATGTGGTGATTTCTAGTATAAATATGCCGATTGATATGATGGTTGCGTCTATGTCTGATTTCAATGTAACCTTGGGGCATAAATTGGTTAAATATGTACAAAGTTACAATAGATTGTAACAAGGCATAATTAAGTTTTAAATTGGAAGAAGGTAAATTCACATATGCTCTTGAGAGACAAAGACCAAGAAGTATGAATTCTATGGAGTTATGGGAAAAATTTGTTGTAGCAACAGTTAATGCCGAAGAAGTGAATATCGGTATGGTACTAGTAGTGAGAGATTTTACTGATGTATTTCCTAAAGAATTACCTAGTTTACCTCCTAATAGAGAGATTGAGTTTGGGATCGATGTAATTCATGTAATAGCACTTATATCAAAATTACCCTACAAAATGGCACCAAGTGAATTGAAGGAATTGAAACAACAATTATAAGATTTAAAAGAGATTAGTTTTATTAGATCTAGTATTTCTCCATGGGATGCTCCAATTCCATTTGTAAAGAAGAAAGATGGAAGTTTATGAATGTGTATTGATTATAGGGAATTAATTCAAGTTACCATTAAGAACAAGTATCCTCTGCTCAGGATTGATGATTTGGTCGATTAATTAAAAGGAGCAACAGTGTTTTCAAAAATTGATCTAAGATCTGGATATTATCAGCTTTGAATAAAACCATAGGACATTCCAAAGATAGATTTTTGTAGCCGGTATGGACACTTTGAATTTCTAGTCATGCCATTTGGGTTGACGAATGCTCCAGCAGCTTTTATGGATCTCATGAACAGAATGTTTAAGGATTATTTGGATTTGTTTGTGATAGTATTTATTGACAACATCTTAGTATATTCTTGATATAAAAAAGAACATGAGGAACATTTGAAGTTAGTACTCCAAAGGCTCAAGGAAAAGAAGTTATATGCAAAATTTAGTAAATGTGAGTTATGGCTTGAAGAGGTAGCTTTCTTAGGGCATGTGATATCAAAGGAAGGTGTGTCAATTGATCCAAAGAAAATTAAAGTTGTGATAGAATGGCAAAGACCAACAAATGTTATAGAAGTGAGAAGTTTCTTAGGATTTGCTAGCTACTATAGAAGGTTTGTTGAAAGATTCTCAAACATTGCATCTCCTTCGACTAAATTGACATAAATACATGTTAGATTCGTATGGAATGACAAATGTGAAAGAAGTTTTCAAGAAATGAAGGAACAGTTGGTATCAGGTCCAGTACTAGTTTCATCGGTTAGTGAGAAAGAATTTGTGATCTATAGTGATGCTTCAATTCAAGGTTTAGGATGTGTCCTTATGCAAAATGGTAAGGTTATTGCCTACATCAAGATAGCTAAAACTGCATGAAAAGAACTATCCTATTTATGATCTAGAATTGGTAGCAATAGTTTTAGCCCTCAAGTTATGGAGACACTATCTTTTTAGTGAGAAATGCAAGATTTACACAGATCACAGGAGTTAAAAGTATATTTTCACTCAAGAGGAGCTAAATATGAGACAAAGATGGTAGTTAGAGTTGATAAAAGATTATGATGTTGAAATCTTATACCACCCAAGGAAAGCAAATGTAGTTGCTGACACTCTAAATAGAAAGAAAAAAGTGAATATGGCAACTTTGATCATGGATAAAAAAGAGATACAAGAAGATTTCCGAAAAATGGATGTTGAGGTGACATTGAAGAAGATTGATGTTATGCTTGCCAATTTAACTTTGCAGCCTATAGTTATGGATCAAAACAAGCAAAGTGAAAAAAGAAGATTATAGAGTGAGAAATTGATTTCTTCTGTAAGAAATGGGAAGAGGAAAGAGTTAAGGTTTGATGATGATGGTGTTATTGGACATGGAAATAGAATCTATGTGCTAAAGATTTATGATTTGACGAAAGAAGTTATGAAAGAAGCCCGTGCTTCAACTTATTCCATTAATCCAAGAAGTACATGTATAAAGATTTGAAGAAAATCTTCTAGTGGGATAATATGAAGCGAGTTGTAGCTGATCATATATCGAAAATGCTTGACATGTCAACAAATTAGAATTGAACATTAAAGACCAGGAGATAACTTACAACCATAACCAATACCAGAGTGGAAATTAGATAATGTAACTATAGATTTTGTGTATGCTTTACCAAGAACATTAGCTAGACATGACGTGGTATGGGTAATAGTTGATAGATTGATGAAATCCATGCATTTTATTCCTTTGAGAGTTAGATGTTCACTTGAGAAAATGGCACAAATCTACATCAAAGAGATAGTGAGGCTGCATAGCGTACCAATATTGATTGTGTCCAATAGATATTCAAGGTTTGTTAGTCAATTCTGGAAAAGCTTGCATGAAGCTTTAGGTAGTTACCTTCAGTTTAGTACTGCTTTTCATCTAAAGACAGATGGGCAATAGGAGAGAACCATTCAAATCCTAAAAGATGTGTAAGAGCTTGTGCATTAGATTTTGGAGGGTGATGGGATGACCATTTCCCTTTGGTTGAGTTTACATATAACAATAGTTATCAATCAACCACACAAATGGCTCCGTATGAAGCTCCGTATAGAAGGAAGTGTAGATCTTCTCTATACTGTGATGAAATAAGCAAAAGAGCTTTAATCGGCCTAGACTTAGTGCAACAAGCTATTGATAAAATCCAGATCGTTACGTAGAGGATGAAAGCGGCTCAGGACAGGTACAAAAGCTATGCAGACATGAGATGAAGACCTCTTGAGTTCAAAATTGGTGATCGTGTATTCTTCAAGGTATCTCCAATTAAAGGAATATTTAGATTTAGAGTTAGAGAAAGTTGAATCCGAGATATATGGGTCCATTTGAAATATTGGAAAGTAATGGACCATTAGCTTATCGGTTAGCATTGCCTCCTAATTTGTCAGATGTACACAACGTTTTTCATATATCATAGTGAAGAAAATGTGTTTTGGATTTAGATGGTATCATTAGTGTTAATCAACCAAAAATTCATCCTAATCTAACTACAATTGAGAAACCTATTAGAATCTTAGATCAAATGGATAAGGTTTTGAGAAAGAAGACTATATCCTTTATAAAAGTTCAATAGAATGGTTAGTCAGAAAGGGAAGCTACTTAGGAAACAGAGAGTTTTATGAGAAAAAAATATCCAAGGTTGCTTGATAAGTGATTGAGGTAAGTTTCAGCGGATGAAACCTCTTAAAGAAAGGAAAAGTGAAATATCCGAACCTTTTATGCATGATTTAAATTTCCTTTGTGTATGTGAATATATATTGATTGAACTATATGTGCAATTGTGTTAAATGTTTAGTTAGACAAAATTTAATATGTTTGTGTAGTTTAGAATTGCATTATAATGCTTGTTAGTGTAAAATTTAAGAACAAGTTTTTAAACAAAGTTAATCCCAACCAAAACAGATTTTGAGGTTCAAGCCCAAGCTTGTTCTTTCCATTTTCAGCTATCTCTAAACTCAAATAAGATAAGGATAATATCAACTTTAACTTTATAAAGTAGAAATCTAAAACAGACTAAAACTAACGTTTCACAATCCAAAACAGACCTCCAAATTGACATTTATAACAACTCAAAACAAATCCCAAGTTTTCTTCTCAAAGACACAAACAACTCATTTTGAAGCTCATATCAAGACTTGTATTCAACTTAAAATCATTTAAAATAAGTTTATACGCTTTTTATGATTATTCACTACTTATTTCTTTCATGAATTTCTATCAACGTAGCTTCTAGATGAGTTGCATGTAATATTGGTGTGTTAAGTTGTTTTAGAAAAGTAGATAGATTCTCGAAATTGTGGTAGATAAGTTGTTGTAAGTGCTAAAGTTGTTTATAGTTGATGAAGGAGTTGGTGATGTTTGTGAACTGTTTAAATGAAGTTGTAGGAGTTGTTTAAGGTTGGGAATGTGTAGTTCATGCATGTTTGAAGTTCATAAGTATATGCATTGAGTGTATGTAAGCTTGCAAAAGTGAAAATTTGATGTTTAACTTTCAAAATACATATGCCCTATTTTTCGAAAATAAACACGAGGTAAACATGAAGAAGTATTTGAGTCATGTTTAAGTTGTGTATCTTACTGAGTTTGAAAAATAAACTTATTGAACAGAAACCCGAGGGAAACATAGCGACATGTAACCCACCGTGCTTCTCACTGTGATTAGAACAAAGAAGAAATCTTGACAAGATAGGTGGAACATGGTACCGTGCACCCCACCGCACTTCTCACTATTTACGAAATGCATTTGATTAAATTGAAACATGATAAAAACACGACATGAGCTAATCCACTATGCTTCTCACTCATTGTTGGAGGGTTTTTGTATATATCAAACATAACATGATACACGTCGAATGTTTTTAGGCGTGTTTCTCATTTAAGGGAAACACGTAGTGTACACAGCCATGTATCTAGTCATGTACCCTTTAAAAAAAATAAAAATAAAATAATTTAATGAAAATTTCAAATTTTAAAATAAAGGAATATATTATATTTATGTTTGTATAAATATATAATTATAATTTAATGTGGGTTTTTATTCAAGTTTTGTATTGAATAATGATGAATGTATTAGTTATGATTATGAATTAATATCGAGTTTTATATAAATTGAATTCTTTAACAGGTACCCCATCTCCATTAGATTTGTTTGCTAGTTTTCCATCAAGGACACCAAATATCTCAATACGCAGTAACTTAGATGTTGTTTATTAGGTTAGGCATATCTTAAATCGACTTTAAACAAAGATGGCTTTAAAAGTGATTGAACTATTTGTGTGTGTGCCTTTGAATCCAGTCCGGGGGGCGGTAACTCTGTTAATAAGGCTAATATGGTAGTTAGGTGCTTAAGCCACCATGGCCATGATGCAATGATGCTTATGAGTGGCTCAGTGAGTAGTAGATAGGGCTAACAATATCGGCATAACGTTTACTTATTCTTAAGAGAAAATAATATGATTTAATTCACGTTTATGGTACTGGTTGAATTAAGTGATATTATGGGTTAAGTTAAGTAAAGATGAGAAACGGCTATGATCCCTAGAGGATGCTACTATTTTTTTTTTCAGTTAAATATAGGGAATATAGATATTCGAATTGCATATATCAACCTCCTAAGTAGCTATTGTCACTTAGGATCCCCATATTCCCCCATTGAAATAAGATTTTGGACACTCCAGTGCTAATTTGCTTACTTAATTAAAGATAATTTAAATTATTGGTTGTTGCATTGTATTTTTCCTTATCATGCTTGTCACTTTGTATTTGCTTGTGTTGTTTGTGCAGTGGACTTTTGGCTCATGTTGCTGCATTGCAGGTGTTGAGGATGATGAATTTTATTCTCAGTTAGGTAATGGGACTGATTTCGAGGACTTTTTGGATGAATAGGGTGATTAGGAATCCCAACCTATGTTTTGTAATAAATTTAGAAAAATGATGTTTTTATGATAAAGGTAATAGATGTTATGAACTTTTTCAAACTACAATGTATTTTGTTATACGCTTGACCTAAAGCCTATGTCTTCTAATATCTATGTATATATAGGTTTTACGTCCTTTATCTTGTGTATGAAAAGATAACAAAGTTTTGAAATATTATGTATAATACTTCTCTTAATGAGATGTTTTTGGAATGATTCTTATGGCTTGTTTAGACAAATAATTATACAAACTCTTTCTTTAAAGACAACTTTACATGTAATACTGTAGGATTACACGTGGCTAGGGATTGGATACATTTGTCTTAGATATGTGGTGAATTCGATCTTTACAGGTAATGAGCTTATTAACGAGTTTAGTAATGAGCCTAGTCATGAACCTATTTATGAGCCTAAACGAGTTTGTTCACGAGCCAGCTTGCAAGCCTAAATCAAGGCTCGAGCTCGGCTCATTTACTAATCGAGCTCAAGCTGAGCCAAGCTTCAATTACTCGCCAATACTATTTAGGACCATTCCAAGCAAGAAGGATTGACAGGTGTCTCCCTATTGACTTAAGAGGTGTCACTATAAATTCTAGCAATTTGCTTTGCAAGACACTCAACTCCCCCTTTTCAACCAATGAAATGCACTAACACCACTAGTAATGACCTAGCCTTATTATAGTGAATGCTAATGACTGTTTAACTTTTTTTTTTAAGCCATTTTACCCAAGAGTTCATAACTAGTGTTGCCTTAATATTAATTACCTTATATAGCTAGTATTGGCTTAATATTACCTACCTTAACTTTGCATACCACTATCACTATTCTTTTAAGAGAGACAAACACTTAGGATGCCACAAATTTTTCCAAAGCATTAGTTGAAAACTTATTACAGAAATTCTAGAACACAAGCTTAAATGAAAGGATGAGCCCACAACTAACTTAGCTACTCGTGTTTGAAATAAATATAAAAAATAGTTATAAAAAGAAATTTTTTCCATTTTTGAAAGTAGTAATAAAGTATTAGTAATGGAAGTAGACTAAACTAGATAAAACTTAGTTAATCTATCATTAAAATCACTAGTTAATACTAAACAAATTTATTTAAAAAAAAAAAAAGACTCTAGAACTTTATAAGGACTCAAACATGAAAGCTAAAATTGTGAGGGCTTGATAAATTAGGTTTTTTTTAGCCTTGCATTTGGTGAAAAAGGACTTCACTCGATTGCTAGGGAGGGCGTTTAAATGAATATCAATAAAATGCCCTACTTTTTGTTTGGAGTGCAATATTTGCTCTTGTGCTCTTCCTTCACCAGATATTGGAAGGACATGACATGAAAGGAGGGAAGGACATGCCATGAAAGGAGGGTACTGCATTCGAACAACTCGAGATTTGGGTAGCTTCCCTCGATCTCTTCATCGTGACCATTTATGCCAGGAAAAGGAAAACAATAATAATACCTTTTTAATAAAAAAAATACGCAAAATGATACCTTATAAAAAATAATCCTAAGTATTGGTATGTTAAATGTATCTTTTTAAGAGATGAGTTTAAATTGTAATAAATACATCTTTTCAAGAGACAAGTTCATTTATTAACTGAACTTGTTTTTTTGAAGAAATGAGTTTAAAATAACTCTAAAGAAATGAACTGGGCTCATGAAAATACAAGTTTAAATTACCTATTCTTGAAATTATTTATCATTTGGCATCAGTTTGTAATTTTTTTTTAAAAGATATATGCTTTCTTCTTTTTCCCATTTAGGCCACTTTGCTTGAATACTTTAACACTTTGTTTGGCATGATGGAATGAATTAAGAAAGAAATATTATGGAAGGAAAGAAAGTAAAAGAAATGAATTATTAGAGGATTTAAATCCTTTTATAATTTTGGATAATGATGGGGAGGAAAATGGATAAAATCTTAATAATTATAAAATAGAAAATACGATAAATGGTAAATTACTTATATAGCTCTAAAAAATAATAAGTAATTTAAAAAAAATGGTACAAGAGTAATGTAAAAAACAAAATTCTCTTCCCTTCTAATTCTCTCCATTTTAAAAGGAATAAAAAAAATGATGAGACCCAGGAAAATATTACATCAATTTTTCCTTCCCCGATCTTTTCCTCTCAAAACAAACAAAGGGGTGGAATTCAGTCCTCCCTCATTTCCTCCCCTCCTTAATTATTCCCTCTCAATTCTCTTATACCAAACATTTGAACAAAGTTTGTGGACTTTGATGCTAATGGTAATAGCTCTTTTTGTGCATAGGTCTATTTGGATAGTCAGTTTGGTTTTGTTTTCAAAATGAACCGACAAAATCAATGCATATATGATACCGATGAAAATTTGATAATTTTACTCATAAACTGACCAAACCAAATTAATATTGATCCAATATCGATAAGTTATCGATATAGATCCGATACAGATAATAATCTAACAATCAAAACAAATATTGATTCAATATCGATAAGTTATCCATATAGATCCGATATAGACAATAATCTAACAATCAAAACAGGCCCAAAATACATAAAGCACATTAGATAGAGGTGTATAAAGCTGAACATTTTCATAAGACAATTGTTGTAGTTAAATACAGTGATTGAAATCGTGATTCAAATATATAATTCTATGAATTTATAATTTTATATGTTTTTTCTTAATTAAAATAAATGTAATATAGTTTAGGTCCAAAATTTAGGTGAAATTATTAATATAAATGTATCATTCTATATGTTTATAATTTTATTAATTTTATCTAAATTTATATGGTTCTTTTGATTTTACATATTCCAATAAATAATAAAACAGAAGTTGGCAAGTCCTAAACATAATGTCTACTCATGTATTTGGCGTTAATTTACAAAATAAGTAGATGTATTAATAATTGGGTTCTGTACAATGTAATACTCAAAGAAACCAAAATTTTTATTCGGACTATGGTTTTTCCAATTTTATATCCATCGTAACAAATTGGGTCCTGTTGTAAAGTCTTGGAATTCAATTCGGAGCCCAAATTGGCCTTCTGAAAAAGTGCAGCAAAGAATTGTATATCTGGTATGGGTCCTTTTGTTTCATATTTTTCTGGCCATTTTGACATTTTTTTAATATTTTTAAATAAATATTTATAAAAAAATACAGATAAAAAATAAATATTTTTATCTATAAAAATATCAAATAAAGCAAATACAAATAAGATACAAATACAAATCAAATATAAAAATATAAATAAAAATCAAACCATCCAAACAAATACAAAATGGCCTGAAATGTTTTAATAAAAAATTACAGAGCAAAATACACTAGATGGACGTTTTTCTTTTTTTTTTTTATTTTTGTATTTTGGGACCTAAGTTTTCTTTTTTCCTCATTTTATAACCTGTATTATCAAAAATAGTCAAAATACGACCTTAATCATTCTCTTACAGATATAATCGTTAAAAATCAAGTCCTAAACATAAAATACAGGTCCTCAATTAATAATAAATAAATAAATGGATCCTAAAACGACATAATATTAAAACTTTAGGTCCTTGCATTGTTTCTTAGTTTTTTTTTAACCTATCTTTTTACTATTTTGCCATTTCAAAACCTATCTTTAATAAGGAAAAATTACAAAAACATGTCTTATATTTTAATAATTTTACAAATAAGTAATCTGAATTTTGATTTTTAACAGATACATTACTTCTATTTTGACATTTTGACAAGTGACCTAAGTTTTATTTTTGGCATATACATAACTCATGTTTTATACTTTTGCAAAAAAAAAAAAAAAAAGAATTGAGTTTTGTCTTTTGACAAATAGATGGCTTATATTTTCACGTGTTTCTTATTTATTATTAATACAAAAAAAAACAGGTCATATATTTGTCAAAAAACAAAACTCAGGTCATATTTTTTGTAAAAACACAAAATATGGGTCATCTCTTTCTCAAAAATAAAACTCATGTTATTTGTTTATCAAAATGCTAAAATGTAAGTCATATATTTATCAAAAATCAAAACATAGGCCACTTGTTCATAAAAATACTAAAATACAAGTCGTGTTTTTGTAATGAACCCTTTTAACAATTTGAGAGAAACCTTATTAGTTAGGATTAAACCTTTAAATCCCTAAACTCAATAACATATGCAAGATTAGGGCACAAACATATAAAAGTAATTGCGGAAGTGTACCTGAATATACGATACGGAAGATGCATAAAAGCCTCTGTAATTGGATGGTCTTGTCTTTCAATATTACTATAATGCACAGCCCAGTGACAAAATTTTGCAGTCAAATCCCATGATTGGATGCCTCATAACAGGATATAAATTCTACCGCCATGGTAGAAGAAGCCATAAGTGTCTGCTTACATTTTTTAAGAAATTGCTCCTCCAGCAAACAAATAAGTATATCATGATGTGGATCTTAAGCTATCTTGGCATCCAGTGAAATCAAAATCAAAATACCCAATGATTTGCAATTGATCTGATTTCATATATGTAAACATATAATCCTTTCTTCTTTGTAAACATTGCATGACTCTCTTGGCTGCTTTCTAATGATCCACCCTAGGATTACTCAAATATTTGCCCATCATTCCAACAATGTATGTAATATCTAAACACATACATACTTGAACATATATAAGGCTCTCTTTACAATCAAGATCATTCTTGGGACATTGACTTAAACCAAATTTATTACCTTTAGCAATAGGAGTACCTCCTGGTCTACATCTTGGATGCCAAACCTCTTGAGCACTTTCTTAATATAGCTCTTTTGTAATAATTCAAGAATACCTCATGAACTGTCACGATGTATTTGAATTCCTAGTACAAAAGAAGCTTCACCAAGATCTTTTATTTCAAACTTTTGTGATAGAAATCTTTTGGTTTTTATAATAGGCTCATATTATTTGTGGCAAACAATATGTCATCCACATATAATACCGGAGAAAATAAACTTGCTCCTACTGAAATTATGGTATACATAATCATCTATAGCATTTATCTCAAAACCATATGAGACAATGATTTAATGAAATTTATGATACCATTGTTGAGAAGCTTGCTTAAGCACATAGATGGATTTCTTTAACTTGCAAGTCATTTTCTTTAAATCTCTTGATTCAAAGTTTTCTATTTGCACCATATAAATCGTTTCATCAATTCACCATTGAGAAACGCTATCTTTACATCTATCTAATGTAACTTAAGATCAAAATGCACTACAAGTGCCACTATAATCCATAAAGAATCTTTCAAAGAAATAAGAGAGAAAATCTCTTTACAATCAAGGCCTTCCCTTTGAGTGAAGCACTTAGCCAAAAGGCATGCCTTATACCTCTCTATATTGCCTTTCGAATCCCTTTTGCTTTTAAATATTCACTTGCAACCAATGGGTTTCACACCTTCAGGCAATGGTACAAGGTCCTAAAAACTTATTATCCTTCATGGACTTCACCTCTTCCTTCATGGCATCTATCTACTTTTGAGAATCAAAAACTTTCCATGGCTTGATGGAAGTTGATCATATTTTCTTCCATCATTCCAATGTCATCCTCATGTTCTTGGAGAAATACAACATAATCATCCGAAATTGTACTTCTTCTCTCTCAAATGGATCTTCTCAATGGCACTAGTCCTTAAGGATTTGAAGTTTGTTATTCTGGAGTTACTTGAATTTGAATAGCAAAGCCATTTATGTTACTTTGTCCTAAATATGCTTTTGGAACAATGTCAGGTACTATAACCTAATCCTAAACACTGTCAATAGCAATTAGAGGGACATCAATATGTTCACCTTCAAGGATAAATTCCTTAACCTTATCTCCCCCGACAAACTCAACATCCTCAAAGAACCTAACGTTAATTGTCTCAAACAATGCCTTAGTAGTAGGATCACAAAACTTGTAACCCTTAGATCTTTCAAAGTATCCTATAAAGTAACAACTAATGGTCCTTAAGTCCAGTTTCCTTTCATGTGGCCTATAAGACCTAACCTCAGCTAGACACCCCCAAACATGCAAATGTTTTAAATTAAACTTCTTACTTGTCCAAAGTTCATATAGGGTCTTGGTAATTACATTGGTTGGTACTCTAGAGAGTAAGTATGTTGCGATTTTCAATGTCTCTCTTTATAAACATTTGGTACCACAAAAGAAACAATCATCATAATCTAGTTCCTTATATTGTATCTTTTGTGGTGTCTTTATTGCAACATCTTATCTTTATACCTTATTAAGACATACTTTGCTAAGAATGCACTAGATACAATCTTTTCATTCTTAGCAACCATTTTCTCAATATCCTAAAGGTATTCTTATTTGTCCCAATTTATCAATTTAAGTAATGATGGCAAAAATATTTGAAGTAGCACTAATAATTGAACAGAGAACAAAACAATCAGAAACTAAATTATGCTCACATTCATACTGAAAACTATACTTTATAATTCAAATAATTGACATAACCTATCACAAGAGACCCAGCACAACATTTACATCTAGTCTTTGGACAGAGATGAAAACTTGTAAGTGGTACTCTTGGTGCAGTGATCAAACATTGATAGTAAATTTTTGTTAAATGATTAAGCCTTTCTTTGGACCGACTAATCATTCACATGAAACACTGAATAACCATCACATATAGTAATGCTTTTGTTTATTTTTTTAAATTATAATGTCGGATTGTCAGATATCTATTGGGTATATTGTATGATCTTAACCCGACTCTATAACCCTATAGAGTTTTTATTATATATTCATACCCGACCCAAAAATATATAAGATTGAATCCTATAGGACTTTTAACTGATCGAGCAAGTCAGAAATCCTATAACAATCTATTCGATTACATCCCTAGTAATTTATACTGTAAATGAAAAGTTTAAGTTTTTTCATAAAAAGCACAAAAATCGCATGTATAGCTGCAAACTAGCCGCACAATTCACGATTACTTGAGCTTAGTTTGTTTCATGCCTAGGTTGACTAGGCTCATTTAGCTAAATTAGTCAAGCCTGAATTTATCTTCAGATTCTTGAGCCATCACACAAACAGGCATATTAAGGACTTGCAAGCTAGGCTCATGAACAAACTCGTTAAGGGCTTATTTAACATATATAAAACATATTAATATAATATTGTTAATATATACTAATAGAATATTATATATAATTATTTAAACGAGCCCAACAAGCCAAGTTTGGATTCAAAAATCTTTAACAGACTCTAGCTTGAGCCTACACATTTCAAGCTCATTAAGAGCTAGCTCAGTTCGAGCTCGTTAAGAATTTAAACGAGCCAAGTCCAAGCCAACAAAGGCCTAGGACAGCCCATTTGTTTGCACCCCAATCACATGTAAGATATGTAACATTCATGAAAAAGATAAAACACATCAAATATGCGGAAATTTACATAAGTATTTTGCAATTATTTTTATATAATTAGTATTTATATGAATAATTTTATAATAAATTGATAAACCGATAATTTTCTCAATTATTATATATATTTTGAAATAAGCATCCTCAACATCTTCCGTAGTACTACTTCCATCAAATACTGGCCATATGTTCTCTTCATTCAATCTATACGCATAGGATGGAAACTATCACTTGAATCATATGTAATGATCTTTGGGAAAACAGTGGTTTCATTACACTTTCCTAGATTTGACGGAAGACATGTTACGAAAACTTGTCGAAACCCATGATGAATTGAAAGTTGGATCAACATTAAATCTCACACGAATTTCCGTATCTATCATTTTAAGGAGGAGTTTTAGTGTATAATTTTGATTCCTTATCATCACTGAGCACGTGAATTCTCTCTCACACCCTTTAAGATCTTTGTGCTAGTCATGGGCTGCTTTCGTCATATTGTCAGGGGTGACACAAGTATGAGTTAACCCTTAGTGAGAGATTTTGCTTATTTGTGACCTTTAAAATAAGACGACCTAAGCGAAGCATTCGCTATTTCGCAAATTCTGATATATCTATAAAAGAGGAATATATTCTTCAAGAATTTGCAATTCTGTTTCGACTGTTATCACCACTGAAGTAGATTAACCATACGAAGCCTTGTGATTTATAGGTGTGTTTATGTAGCAACAAGTCTTATGCTATCATAACCATTTGAAGAACAGTGGAACTATTACCATCAGACTACCTAGACGTGACATATTGCACAATATAAAGTACGTGTTTTGAATAGATTTCAGTGTCGCATCCTATACTCAAAAATATGTTAAAATTTTGGAACCAAAACTATCCTTTAGTGTCTAATAAGACCAATAGGTCAGCTCAACCGTAATGGAGTTTAATAAGCAATGTTGTCAAATTTGGATTGATCTCAGTTTAATCGGTTGAACTTAATTCTTATTTGAAAACGAATTATTCAACCGAGTCTTAATTTCCAATTTTATCCGTTGGCCTTTATCCTTCAACAAATCTAATCGAAGTTTCAGATTAAATCTAATAACATTATACAGGCATACATGAATCAAATTTGTTGATCCAATCTTGTTGTTTCCATTGTAACCTGCAAATAAACATCTAACACATATTATGAAATGTTTTTTATTTTAAAGATTGTTTTATTTTTTAAATTTATTTAGTAAATGTCAGTTATTTATTTGTGGAAGTAGAACGGGGATAGCAAACTCATTGTGATACCACATATTGACATTGGCAACTGTATTTGGCTTTTTAAAACCACTTTGTTAGTTTTTATTTTCATAGAAGTTCATTCTCATGTAGTTTATTGGCTGGGATTGGTCTCATTTGGTCTTCAAACAAAATTTTAAATGAAATGGTGAACAATGTACCTGTAATAATAATATGTATGCATACATTCAAACATCAAAGGCGTGGAACGTTATATAACATGTGCAAGAGTCATGATTAAAATTGTACAAAAAGAACTTACACGTAAAAAGTCAGAGAACATTTACAATTCTGTCAGCGGGGATCGTCTACTCAATCATCTAATTGCTAAAATAAATATAGTAATTTAATTATTAATTATTTTACTAATTCGATACGGTTTGATATGGTATGAATCATTGGATGTGATGGACTAGTCACATCAAAATTAATAACGAGATCATAAAATTTCAATAAAAGTTATTAAAAATATTGGAAAAGTATATGTAATTACTGTTTCTTTTATGAGCTTTATTGTCCAGCTACTTGCCATAAATCGACAACATAATGAATTAATATTGATCATCCGAGTTAGTATATTATAATAAAGTGAGAGTTCCTCACATGAACAGCATTGTTAATTGAAAAAATCATTTGTCTTCATTGGATAAAATTAATTAATATATGTTCTTCCCGATTGCAATCCAAGTTTCTACCAATTATCTGCTTTAGAAAGGCTCATATACTATGAATATCCTAACGTTATTTGTTAAGAGTCCGAATAAAGTAATTTTCACATTTTTATGTATTTACCTTTTATATAAAACATATAATCAATATAAAAAATATTTAAAAATCATCTTCTTAGTTTGTTAAATTTATATCAAGTACCTCAACAATAACCTGCCACCATATATTAAGAGCCCAATGGTAACAAAATTAAATGCACAAACATCACCGAACTTTCCACTAGACCAATTTGGCTCCAACTTCAGTAGTTAGCTTTGGCTCCTTGGGATGTAAAGCCTTTTATAAAATTCCATAAGGACTTAACCTAAAGAACACATTGGAATTTGTTGAAGGACCACATGGAAAGTGCTAACAACGTTTTGTTTTTTTGTAAATTTAATATCGTCATTAGGGATACGAGTTTAATGATTTTTATTTCAGAGAACATGCTCTGGCAGTCGGCATAAAGGAACGATTCAACATTTTAGCACAATTTACGATTCAAGAATGATTAATTCCATAATAGTCGGTTTTTTCACAACTGATGGTTTTTATAGTTACAATGTAAGTTTGCGACAGGCACCCACTGAAAAAGGTACTTGGAATAAACGCCGTCTGTTTCTGATTTCGGAATTCCTGACAAGGGTTGTAATATTTTTGGAAAATATTAACGTTTGAATCCTGGGGTTTGGGTGGGGGGAAGGAAAAAAACTCTCATGAGATTCAATATGGCTTTTATACATTCCTAACTAAAAGTAATGATATAAACAAGATGGAGAATGGACTATTTTTTAATTCTCGACCAACAATTATAGCAACATCGTTACAATATGTATATTAGATAATATAATAAAATTGATCTTTGTTCACAGAAATTTCATGAGTAAAAATTGATAAAATAAGTTATATCTTTACAAATAAAATTAGGAACAATAATTTTTATGATAGAAATTTATATATAGAGACAGAAAATTGTCTTCAAAACTCAGTTTTCTTACAGTAGTATAGTTTAGTTGAGTGACTTAAATAAAATAGTAAATGCAATGCTTTTATATAGGGATAACCAAATTTTGTAACCTTAGAACAATAAAAAAATGGGTTAAGGAGATAAAAATAATATTTTTAATATAAAATTACAAAAATACCACCAAATGAAAATAATTCAAAAGATAGTCAACTTGTACTCGTTTCTTGCTTAAAACTCGTCTCTTCAATAGGATAAGTTATAGACGAGTTAAATAAAGATACATTATAATCGCATCTTTAGGAGACAAGTTTGATAGTGTGTTGTGAAAGGGTTTGTGTTATGGTTGGGTGTGCACCTCAATGAATGTTTAGTTGGCTTGGTGGATGATGAGTTCAATTGGGGTTTGTTGAGATAGTACGGTAAGCTATATGAGTTAATGAAGGTCGTTAGTTGGTTCTATTGTGGTTGGTGTGGAGAGCTTGGCATGGATGTTGAGCTATGGTTGTGGCTGCATTGGTGTTTGTGAGTTACTCAGCAAGTTCGGTTACTGAATTTAGGTTCTACAAATTAGAGTCGGATTGATGCTTATAGTTGGTTGGTTCAATGGAGTGGCTATGTGGTTCATATGAGTTGATTTAGTTGGGTTAGAGATGGGCATGGAACAGAAAGCCTATAGTGGAGATAGGTTTCAATTAAGAGAGAGATTGCATGAGGAAGATTGAAGCTGCATGTTTGTTTGTTCTTAATTTCCTATCATTAGACTCATTTTAATCTAGCTCATTTTGTTACTATGTGTTTGCTTGTTCTTATTTTCCATCGCAAGTTGTAGGTGACATGTTTTTTCGTGCTTATTTTCTATCACAAGTTGCAATTCACAAAACACTGACAATATAAAAACAGTTCATTGAAATCTCTTTCTTCAAGAGATGAGGTTAGTGCAATTATTTTGAACTTATCTTTTGAAGAGATGAGTTTATATCAATCGGAATTTGTCTTTTCTTCAAAAGACGAGTTTAAGTTTCTTTATCTTGGGATTATATTTTACTCCATGTCATTTTCATAATTTTTTATTAAAATATTTGTTTTCCTTAACCCAATAAAAAATGGTAGGTTGTCGTTAACTATTTAAAAAAAAAAAATAGTTTGAAGAATTTAAGGAAAATTTCAAAATGATTGTATAACTTGGCTACTATATAATATACCCAATAGGGGAAAGAAAAAAAACTACTATTTCCTTAAAAATTACCAAGTATCCTAAGTTTTTTACTTTATTGTATTTCCTGTTCTTTGCTCTTTTCAGTTAAAAATCGCATTATATATGTGTGTGTACTATAGAGTCGAATAATATGTTTTTAGTTAAATAATACAAAATTATAGATAACAAGACTTTGTTAATAAAGAAAGATTCGATGTCAAAAGCATATACAATTATAAGGGAAATAGGGATTGGAAAAAAAAAAAAAGGACATGATAAATTTATAGGATTTATCATTTGTACAATATTATACGTATTACCAATTGTTAACTTAGGAAAATAATTTGTTAAAACAAGTTAGTTGAGCGACACACTAGCTAATTGATAAGTTTGTAAGCTGTTTGAATTATCAGGTTAAGCTAGACAAAATTGAAAGGACAGGTGCTTCATCCAAATGGTGCTAGCTAATGATGCCTATTTCGCATATCCTATGATTTGAAAAGTGACTAAAATAATTAGTATTTTAGGACTAGGCCATTTCACTTGAACAAATTGATTTTGTTTATATAAGATGCTTCCCATGTGATATTTATCAGTTTTCTAATTCTATCTTCTAACCAAATTAAGGTCTGTTTGTTTCATGTGTTTTAGACGTTTTGATTTTTTTTTTTTTAAACAAATATTTATTAAGAAACAAATATAGATGAAAATATATATTTTGCTAATAAAATATTAAACAAATCAAATATATAAGATGTAAATAGAATATAAATACAGATCAAACATAAATAAGATATAAATAAAAATCAAACAATCAAACAATCCTGATTAAATTCGTCTATTTGAACGAGTGGACATCTCGAATAATGTATAAGTGTAAAGTTATGCTTGAAATGATTGTTAACGTATTAAAAAGGAATAAAAAGTCATATATCACCATAGATTGTGAGTATAATTAACTAACACTATTCAACTTTTTTTGTTTTTTTAGAAACACCAATACTTTTAGCTAGTACTTCTTTAGTACATTTTATTTGAAAATTGATTCTGTCGATCAAATATCTAAGCTTAATTAATTATTATTCTGGAAAACACTGTCAACCAAATTTCCCTTAACAAATTATATATGTTAAATGTTTTTCTAACACATGGGCATAAGGATGGTGGTTATTTTAAAAACTATTTACAACATTATTTATATATTACTAAATTATTAAGAGTTAAAGTGTACATCCATGTAGCGTGTATCATCAAAAAAAAAAAAAATCTTTGAAAGGGCTCTCTTAAGGATAGTAAGTTTGCCGTGCCTCTAAATTATTGTGCTACTAGATTTGTCTTAAGCTATTTATTGTACGCACCTAATATAACTAGAAAACACATTTAAAATTCTTCTCCAACTCCACACTATCTTTACTTAGAGCTATCTGTTTTTTTTTCTTTTTTAATGTGAAATATTCTATATCTGTACAATGTTGGTTTTATATGTATATAATCCATCCTACCAAAACTATCTTATCTCTATATTATAACCCGTGCACTTTTCCAAATGGTTTTAAAAAAATTATTTTTATATAATAAAAAAATAAAAGGTCAAATATTTCCTTTTCTTTTGCTTTGTTAATTGAGAAAAATACACGTAACATAACGTGCACATGGCAACCTCGAAAATTCCAAGTTTTCTTGTTGATTAATGCATGGCGGCAGACAGGCACAAAACAACGTAGCTTCCGTTCCACGTAAATGTGCCGACCCTCTCTCGCTCACAGCAAAAAGGTCTCTTGGACCAGCTCTTTCAAACTTCCATGGAGCCTGAGTCCAGTGTGAGTGTGTGGTCACACCTTTACCTCATGATTTTCTCCCCTCTGTTGGATTCCGAGCATACAAACAATGCAAAAGGAAAATTTTACGACAATTCTCAGCGACCGGAGCTACTTCGAGATTTTCGTTGATCTAAACTAGACTGACACATGTTGTGTGCACAACCTTTCATGCATAAAATTTTAATATATGGAAAATTACTTGTTCCCATGAGTCTATGACTCGTCTCACTCTTTTTGTATACTTATTTTTCCTAAAATTTATAGAACATTCAAAAATTTATATAGTCCTCTTTTTACGTGTTTAAAAAATTAAAAGACTGAAATATAACAAAAGATTGATTATTAGGTGTTAATATGTTATATGTTATATATATATATATATATATAGCGTGAATACTATCATAATTTTAATATTTAATGTATTCATAAAACCTAAGTATAATAGTTTAAAAACTAACATTACCACTATCAAGATAAAAATTATCAAATTTTTATTAGTGGATATGAGCCATTTATCCATATATATATATATACATAGTGTAATATCTAATAAATGATCTTTAATAAAAATATGGAGGATTTGCAAATTCACCTCCTAAACTTTCTTTTATATACAAATTCACTTCATGAACTTTCAAAGTGAGTATTTTGACTCATTAAGCTTTCAAAAATTAGTACAGTTAAGCATAGTTAATATTTCTATGAATTTAGAAGGGTAAATCTGCACATAGACAAAAGTGAAAATTTAAGAAGGTTTAAACCTTACTTTGAAAGTTCGGGAGTGAATCTGCATAATATAAATGAAAATTTATAGGGTGAATTTGTAATTTCCCCAAAAAAAGATATAATATTTCATAGAATTCAATTTGAATTTTAGATTTTGTGTTTCAATGAAACATGAAATATTTTTTTTTTATAGAGCAACATAGATGGTATTTTGATTTTAATTTTTTTAATGTTTTCCTCCTAACCAGCACATATATAGTTGAGTCCATGTAATATTGACTCTCCGCTTGGTTTGAATTTCATGACCATTGATAACGTGAATCTAGAAATCATAAATGTACTTTAATGAATCATTGGCTTGCACACAATTCTTTTTTTTTTTTCCCCACCTCCAATTAAATATATCATTACAAATCTAATATACCTGTTGAGTTATAAATCTCTGAGAATTTTAAACGAATATGAATAATAGCTAGTTATTACTCTTAGACAATATGACATATCATTGCTTTTAATAAGCAGAGCAAAGCCTTTGTATCCGGTGAGGACATTCTCTTGCCTCTAAGACAAGAGCAAAGATAAATCTTGTAGATATATTATTAGCACCGCAAACAATTTGAGTTGGACAATATAGTACTAAATTCGAGATAGATAATATTATTAGCATTGCAAACAATTTAAGTTGGAACCATATAATACTAAATTCGAGATTAAGCTTCATCTGAAATTGAAAAATATTGAGCAGCTCAAATTTAGTTGAATTTAAAATTTTAAACTCTAGTTTGATTTGAAGTTGAATTAAACAAATTTGAATTTGACTTGATTATATTGGTTTAAACTCAATATACTAAAAACTTATTTTTACATTAAGAATACAAGCTACCAATTATCAATATCACATATGTCATATTTAAAAGAAAAAGAGAAAAAAAAAAAAACAAGGGTAAAAAAAAGAGAGAGACTATTTTGTGGTTGTAGGTGCAATAAGATTTTTTTTAGCTTGTGAAAAGGTAAGAAAGAGTTCAATCACTTAAAGCATGAACAACGGTAAGGACCTCATTTAGTGTTATTTGGTATTATTCCAGCTCTGCAATGATCTCTTCTTTATTAAGATAATCTATCCTGTATTTTAGGGTACTCATAAATAAATTGATATCCTAAAATATTATCTTTTATTTTTCTATTGGTTTATTCTAATATTTGTTTTAAAAAATTTAGAAAAATGAAACGAATTTTTCAAAAAATTGGAGGTCCTTAGCATAATATTCTATACTAAAGACCTACTTTTGGAGTTTATTTACCAGTGTAATTATAATGTTCTTTAATTGAAGACCCAAAATGTTGTTTTCTTTTTAAATTTTTTTTTGCAAATATCAGAGTAAATAAATAGAAAAATAAATAATATCTAATCTATTAAATGGTATCTAAAGACAATAAAATGAAGGGCTCAAAAGAAATGGTGTTTTAACCATTAAGGATCTGTTTCGATGGAATGTTTGTCATCAATATTTGTATTGCTATCTGTTTTATATCAATATCTAGATTATTTAATCTGTTTATCAATCAAAATGTGTATTTTTCATTGGTATCTGTTTTTAACAAATAGTATGTTTAAAAACAATAAAAAGATAAAGCCAAATTGATAGAAAGATTACATGAGGAATGAACCATTTGCTTTGGGGAAAAAAAAAGAATAAGAATAACATTTTTGCAAACTCATTTAAAAGCAAGAAAATTATCTTAATAAACTTCATCGCATTGATAATTGTTGTTACAATAAATCGTTCCCACCTTCATCAATTTTCGGGATGCAGCATGCACCGTTGATATGCCATAAGTAAGCCATATTTTTGTGGAATATATTAAGGTTCCCAAAAAAATTAGAACTCAATTAAAAACAGCTGGTAGCTATATTTAGCCCTCGTATATCGTACGTAAGTTCATACACACATGGTTCATTTGCTTGGAAAGTCGCACATGCATCGTCCTAAGCTCGAGTGACTCCACTATAAATTTTATGTGAGCTCTAGTTTATTCCTCTCTTCGATCAACTATAAGCACACATCTATATAGTATTAAAAAAAAAAAAAAAAAAAAAAGTGAAGAAGAAGATGATGATACAACGTACGAGATTCATATCTTTCGCAATAATATTGTGCACAATCATGCTCTCTCTTGCACATGCTCGCGAGGGTAAGTATTAATTATTCATTCTTGATTTGTTACATTCTTAGTTCAACTATATATCTATAATTACTTTCCAAAAAACAGTAAGGAAAATTCTATATTTTTGTCCTAGTTTTAATACGATCAGTTCTATTGGTTATTAAACGATTTAAATTTATATTCAACCATAATTGTATAACTAAAACATGTAATATATTGTATAACTAAAACACGTAATATATTAATATCAGATTTATTTTAATGATTATATAAATTACTAAATAGTAAATATAATGGAAATTCCTAACCAAGTCCTTTATGCTTTGATTTAATTATTGCTCTCAAATATCATGAGTTAATCTAAAAATTCAATCAATTTAAAGCTATCCAAGTTCTCTAAGTGATAAGTTATTAAATATTTAGTTTATATTGACAAGGCAGTTGGCATTTTATGATTGACCATTTCAGTCGAATTGCAGGACTGCCAACACCTAAAATGGTGCCAGCTGAAAGAAAGGTATGCTTTCTCACTGCGGTTTTAATGGTATATATATGAGGCTTCATCAAAACTTTTTAGATATAAATTGAATATAAAAATTATTCCATTAAGTATACGTTTCAAAATGGAGTAATATATGTTATTTTCAAGAGAGATATGAGGAAATCAATGCTATGTTAATGCATTGGAGATCTTTTAAACGTGACATGTTAATTTAATGATATAATAATAGCATTATAGAGATATGATCCTCTATAAACTATTTATTATAATGTTGATCCTTTATATTAATCATTTAAAAATTCAATTTCTATTTTGACTTGACTTAAGGGATGATCCCCTAGTTAATTTGTAACTTTTTTTTTTAACATGAAAATTCATTCAAATCATACTTTTACGATTTATTCTCCACAACTAAAAACATTTTCCCCTTTTAATTAAGTGTTTTGAAAACATTTTTTTGAACAGATTTTGTAATGTCTTATATATATATATATATATATATATTGGCCCAATTTGTAATGTCTTATATGATACCTAAAACCTTGCTCATTTTTATACTTAATTATCTAAAATTTAAATGTGTTAAGTTATTACCTGTAAATTATTCAAAATTATTTACAATAGTTTAATTAAATCTATTTAAGTATATTATTTTCAAATAAATCTGTTGAAGCATTTTTAATGCAAAAATGAGCAAAATTCAAGTGCTTAGTTGCAAAATAAACAAATTTTAGATACCAAAATGACAATTTTAAACCTCAAATAATCAATTACAAAAAATAACTCTATTACATTCTTATAATTTTTTATTATCGACATCAAAACTACGTGTTGTACATTGTTTTCAATATTTTTTTTAGCAGGAAAAATTAGATGTTCAAAGTGCTACAATGATTAATAAATCATTTGTGGCAAGAAAACTGGCGATAGAGAAAAATGGAGGTAAAAAGAAGGCCAATCTAAACTTCGGTGTGGCTTCTGAGGTATCTGACATTGACGATGGTGAAATGCTTGGGGGAGGTGGATTTGTTGCTTTCAACGCAGATTATCATGCCCCTAGACTCCATCCACCCAAACACAACTGAATCAAATATATATATATATATATAAGTACTCTTGCCTGATCATAAGGCACTTATATTAACAATAAACAAAAATTACCTTTCACTCTGGCATCTTTTTTGGCTTTTTTACACGAATGTGTACTTTCTTTGAAATTTTGAACAAATGTGTATGTGTTCAGTTTTGATGTTATATCATATATACACAATTAAGGAATGGTTGATTTTTCTATTTCTAATTCGTTTAGGTTCACTCCAGTATGTATATATATATTATTTGAGTTATTGTCTGCCTCAACTTCCAGCAAGTTTAAAGTAGTTGATTTAATTCATAATAAAATTTTAAATTTTCTGCTCCACTTCAAGTTTTATAATTTTTAGTGGATTCAAACTTAATCTTAATATTAAATCATCTCAGACTCGACTCATTTACACCCTCATTCTATGTGTTTCGATCAACAAACATTGTAAGAAAACTAACATTGGGAAATCGAAATTCTGTAATAAAAAATTGATAAGATAAATTATATTTCTATTGATAGAATTAAAGGTGATGATTTTTACTAAAAATGTATATTCAATATAAATTTTATCCCTAAATTTTAGTTTTCCTATGATGAAATTGACCTAAATCCAAATATCTGATGCGAGTGTAGACGTGCCAATATAATTCGGACCGGATCATAGTTTGGGACCCTCTGATGGTTGGTTGGGCCGGATCCGAGGCCTAACTCTAACCTTGTTTGCAAAATATTCCGTACCTTTGAGGAAAATAGCCTTACCTTTCAGCTTTCACAAAAGTTCCGGTTCCATGCTTTCACGGTGAACACCGAGTCCAAAAGCTCTTTGCAAGGGCTACTCCAACATTTTATAGAAAGGTCTAAAATTTTTTAGGGAATAAAGCATTGAATTTCCTTCTGTTAAAGAACCAAATAAGGTAAAAACATAATTAGAGTTTTTAAAGAATAAAATAAAAAGTCTGAGATCTTAAGGGTGTGTAGTATTTATATAAATTTGGAGGATAAAAATTCAAGAAATAGCAATCTTTTGATTCTATAAAGAAATTACTATGCCTTATTTTTAAGTAATAACAATATCATAAAATAACAATTCTACTAATCAGATACTAAATAAATTTATGAAAAAATAGTTTCCATTTGATTTCATTATCGTGAAGTGAACAAACTTAATGTTATTGTCAATTGTTTTTAATCTAACAATTTGTCTCCACAACATGAAATAAGATGGTCGCCTTGGGCACTTCCTGATTAGGAATTGCACTGAGTGTAACCAGTTAGAACTAGATAGAAACCTATCAGTTCAAGTATATCTAACCTTGATAGCCAGTCAACTTATGGGTCAAGAACTAGTTTATGGAATCGATGGCTCAACATGTTAAGATGGTTCTATAAAAAAAAAATAAAAAAAGAAAAAAAGGGGGAAAATAGAGAAAATTAGAAAAAAAAATGTAAATTGGAAACAAACACTTCAACTATTTCTTATGTTAATAGTATAAATTTATTTCCTATTCATGGCATCTAACGTATTGTTATTATTGATAACATAAGTAATAAATATATCTAAAGATATTGTTGTTAGATTTATATAAACTTCTATTTAAACTAAATTCTTATTTCTCAACAATGTGAGTTTTATTTTTATTTTTATCTTTATGGGACTTGTTTGTACCTTCAGTATTTTGTAGCCCCACATTACTAACTTTACAACTAAAAATGGAATTAATTGTGTATAAATAAATACAATTAAATAATTTCCTCCAATAAAAAGGTTAAAGACTAGAGCTCAGTAAGAATTAGGTCAGTCCCATGAATCAACCGACCAAACACCTATGGGCCTAACATGTCGGCCTAGCCTGGGCGTATGGGTCATGACCTAGACCTAATGTGATGCATGTTAGGCACGGATTTGCAATTTTCTAGGACTCTAAGAATCAAAGCGGATCTTAACCCGATAAAAATATCCAAAATTAAATCTAAAATTCCATAAACCTTGATATGAATTGATGGAATGACTTTAATCCATTAGTTGAGTAATCTTGAGAACCTTGATATAGAGATCTTGACCCTATAGGAAATACTGACCAAGAACCTTGGTATAACGAAGAACGCAACAAGAATTCAAATTCTTGAAGAATTCACAAGTTCTCAAAAGAATCCAAAGAGAAGAATTTCTCTCAAATTTGATTTCAATCAAACGGTAATATGTTCTCCCAAAACCCATACAAAGGACTATATGTAAAAACATAAAGGAAACCCAAAAGACATAAAACAAAACAAGTTTGTTGGCCAATAAAAGTTAGTGGCCTAAATACAAGATTGGGCTGTGTAATCCCCTTGATTTTACATAACCTGATAAATATTATAAATAAAATATAGAATCATAAAAGAACTATAATAAAAATATCAGAAATCACTCCAAATTTTTTGCGATTTAAGTTTTTGAGTATAAACAAATTAGAATAAAGAATTTTATCACTAAGACTTTAAAAAGTCCATAACATTCGAAATAAACAATAAAGAAAAATATTTAATATTTAAGAACCTAAGTTTTAATGTTCAAAAAATATTAATACTTTCAAGTTAAATAATTCTAAGTCTATAGAAATTAAAATTCTGATCTAACTTAGTAATTTATAATTAGTAAAAAGAACAAAGTAACAAATATTAAATAAATATTAAATTTCTAATCTAATCTAATAAAAACTCTAGAATAAATTTATAAATAGAAATGAATTTATATGTAATTTCAAACCTTATAAATTTATAATAAATTCGAATTAAGGGCAATATAATTATTAATTTATCAAAATACCACTAAACAAAACTTTTAAACAGATAAAATATAATTTACGATAGCAGGTATAAAAACTAAAAAGTAAAAGCATTAAACTAAAAATTCTATTTATACTATCGCATTCGAAATATTTAACATCGTTAATATGTAAATTTTTATCCAAAAATGTTAAAGAATCAGTATTTATCATACGTGTCTTTTAGATCTACAAAATTGACTTTTTGCACAAGTTCATATTTTTGCCCACTCCTTACATAGTTGTTAGTTATAAATTTATCATTTTCTTTTTGTTTTTATATTTCTATTAATCCTAACTCCCTTACATTTTTTTTATTACTTTTCACGTTCTTCTTCATTCTCAATTTTGGAACTTCCTCTGTACATGATAAATTCCAACAAAAAGTGAAAAATTAAACACACATGCACATATCTTTAATAGAAATTCTATATATACCATAGTGTTCAGAATATTTAATAACGAAGATATGAAAATTTTCATCTAAAAATATTACCGAATCAATATTTATCATACGTATCACTTAGACTTGCAAAATTGATTGACAAGTTTATATTTTTCTCCACTCCTTACACAGTTGTTAGTTATAAATTCATCATCTTCTCTTTGTTTTTGTATTTCCATTTAACCTATCTCCCTTACATTTTTTTTCTTTAAATCAATTTTGTATGCATACAGTGCAAATTGCACCAAGAATTCATTGGAAATTCTCTCAAAATTCACACAGCCAAAATGCATCCACAACTTAACCAAATAATACAATTTGAAGCCAACTAAAATACACACAAGCCAATGGAATGAAGCCAACAAAGCAAGGCTAAATTAATGCATGTAGAAACATGCATTTTCGGTGGAATGGAGCTATCAATTGTCTCCAAGAAGCATCCTCCTTTCCTCATTTAAATACATTTACATTAAGCTCTTAATGCACAAAGGATCAAAGCATTAAAAACAAGACAACCCCAAATTCTCTCCAAATATGTGCTCCCTATAGCCCTTGAAACACACACAAAACATTCACATACAACCTCAAAGACAAGCATCAAACAAAAGCTTAGGAAAAACAATAAGAATAAGCAAAGAAAGGAAGCAAATCAAGATGAGTTAATTTGCTTTAAAAAGTTTAGATCGTTAAAATATGATCTTAAGCTATATTTCTATACTTATAGGATCAGTTCAAGCCCTGGGAGAAGGTTTAGAACCATCAAACAATTTCAAGCAAAATAAGTTACACTAAAAACTCTAGTTATATATCTTAGAATTATAAAGCATGGATTAGATGCATGTTAATATGTTATACGTTGATATATATGTATATATATAACATGTATAAACACTTAGAAGTAGCTTAAACGAAGGTATAATACATAAATAAAATAAGAAAAATAATTTACGAACAGAGGAAAGATGAGGAAGATGATGAACAGAACAGAGGAAAAATGAGGAAGATGATGAACAGTACCAACACCGTCCCTACGCTGGCAGCTTATACATGGCTTACACTGATAGGCTGGCGGTGTAGAAGCGGTGTAGTCTGGAACAGAGGCTATGTAAATTTTGAAACATGAATTTTTTATATAAACGCCGGCCTCTTGAATTCAAAACCGGCGGCGTACAACACAATACTGGAGATGTTTCTTAAACACTGGCAACCTTTAAGCCGGTGTACGCGGGCATTTGAATAGTGTAAAAATTTACACGAATGCCGGCATCTGGGAATCAACGTCGGCGGTGTTTGTTGCTGGCTTACATGCAAAATTTCCCAGATCAAGCCTGTTTCTTCGAATCAATATATATATTATATTATATATTTAAATATACATATATGTATATATATATATGTATAATGAAGAAGAATAGTATATAAATAAGAAATAAATACAATACTCAAAAAGGGAATGATAAAATGTGATAAATGTAATTTAGCAACTCCTAAAATTATTGAAAAATATCACTTACAATAAAATTGCTAATATTAATATATTGTACAAAAAAGATTATAAATATTCTAAACAATTACTTAGGATAGATATATAAGAATAGAAAATTTAATAAGTTAAAATTATAAACAATGTGATTTCCAAAAATAACAAGATAATTACATAAAGTAGAATAAGAAGAACACGATAAGATTAAATGATAAAAAAGTTACATAAAGTAGAATAAGAAGAACACGATAAGATTAAATGATAAAAAAGTAAATATTAGTTACTATAAAAAAAAAGTCTAAAAATTGATAATAACAATAATAATGAAATATCAGATTATTAAGAATAAATTTTATGACTATCCAATAAAAATATTTAGTATCCAATAAGATCAAGAGAAATAAGATAAAAATAAATAATTAGAAATAGATATTTGTTACTATAATCAGTTAAGCTAAGGAACGATATAAAATGATAATAACAAATTGTAATAAATTACTAATTTACTAAGTATGAACCCCGTGAATATCCGATAAAATTAAAATATAAAACATTCTAAGATCAAGACAAACAAAATAAAAATAAATAGTAAGTAGTAAATATTCGTTACCATAAAAAGGACCAATACAAGTAATAGAAATTAAATATAAAAGTAGAACAATTAGACGATCATAGAAGTTTAGTTGCGTTATTCACATTACTAGAAAAATGAATTTAGGCAACACTATACATAGCAACGGTTTGATAAACCTTGCCATAATTTTAATATGTAACGGTTAATGCAACGGTTATAAAACTATTACATAATTATTTATCTTAAGCAACGGTTCAATAAAAAAGTGTTACCTTAGACAATTTAGGCAAAGGTTATATTACAACCGTTGCCACTTTTAAATGTAAGGCAACAATAATAAACCATTGCCTTTTTCACTTTAAAACCAGCGCGCGAATAGATAGAGGGAAAAAAAAAAAAAAGCGGGTAGAAAGAGGGCTTAATTTCCATCAGCAATTGCGTCTCTGCCGATTTACCCCCCTCTCTCTCTCTCTTGCTCTTCTCCACTAGATGCCTCCTCTCCAATCATCCCCCGTAACTCTCTCTCTTCGAATATAAACCCTAATTCTCTCGCTCTCTCTCCCCTTCTCTTTTGAAAACTCTTTTTCCCATTCTCCGAAGTTCGATCTTCCCATCGCTTCTGGCATTTTAACAAGAAGATAATAAGATACTTCTTGGTTCCTCCTTAAGGTACTCTCTCTCTCAATCAATGCTTTAATTTTTAATCTTTGTGGTCTGTATGATTTTTCTTCAGTTTTCACGCAAACTGTTCGAGAGAATGGCACTAAGAATTTTGCAATTTTGATAGACGAAGGAGTAGATTTTGGGTTAATGTGTGAGTTCGGATCTAGGTTGCATGAGTTTGAATATGGGTTTGTTGAGTTTGAATCTGGGTTTGTGAGTTTTAATTTGGATTTGTGGAGTTCGAATATGGGTTTATGGAGTTCGAATCTCTATTTGTGAGTTTGAATTTGGGTTTGTGGAGTTCGAATTTGGGTTTATGAGTTCTACTCGGATCTAGAGAATGAGAGGGACTAGCAGGGTTTGGGAGAGCTAAAGGTGGTTGCATGGGCATCATGGATTTGGAGATTCTGGGTTCGGGTTGTTCTGAGTTCGTGGCGGGATGGAGGTTCGTTTGGCTGGTAGCAGTAGAGGTTAACATGAAGGAGGTTATTCTGATATGATTGTCTGGTGTTGTTTGAAGGTGGAGATAGAGATGGAAGCTATGTTGATGGTGTAGTTCGAAGGATGAAGATGGAGATAGAGTTGAGGTAACCATATGTGAATTCGCCCATTACTTTTTCTGGCTTTCGGTTGTAAAAGATAGAGGTGCTTAGGAGTATCATCAAAATACTAATACATTATATCCACTATAGACCATTCATCTGATTTCATCATCTTATTTATTTTTGTGGGTTTAAGTAGCTGGAAACATATTTTTACAAATATAAGCTATCTCTTGACCCAATGTACTTGGCATCCCTTATACTACCTTTGCTGAATGCTTCCCTTACAGTGAAAGTCCAAATGACAGAGGCTAGCATCATGTCTACTGCATAAGTAGATTAGCCTGGGTTGCCCCATTTTTTCAAGTTTCTGAGAAATGACATCTTACATATTGCCTACTGCTTCTTTTTCCATGGAATAACCCTCTAACCAACATATTCGTTAATCTATTTGCTACTTGCTTTTGGAAGTTTTCTACACATAGTTCCTTGTGTATAAACATGGTGTCCTACTGAAATAACCTATTAAGAGCTTAACATTTGTTGGTCCTAGGAATGAATCCAATTATATTGCTGGTGCACTTTTTTCCGCTTTGATTTTCTGATCTACGATTCTTGTGATTCACTATGGTGAGTGAAGGCATCTTTTGATTATTCAAACAGGCCTTTGGAGCAGACAGGAAAGAAGTGAGGGCTGTACTTCCATGAGTGGACTCCACAAATGAAGCCTTTTAAACACTGCGACCTCCTGTAAACGACTAATTGGAAAAAAGGAAACAGGAATAAAAAGGTCTTTGTCTCATTAAAGATGGCCATCAATTGGGGTTGTATTTTTTGATATGGATCAGCTTCTATACTCTCTAGTCGCTCAGCACATATATAACCCTCAGTGGATTTGTTTCTATGCCCTCATGTATTTGTCTCAATTCTTTTTTAAGGGCGTTGTGTTTCATAATTCCCCAATTGTGAGTTACTCAAAACATAATTCCTACTAGTAATATAACATCTATTATCTTCCTTCCTCCAGGTGGTCTAACTTCTAAAGCCGGAGTTCATTAATCATCTTAACATTTCTTAAGCCCAGGACTAGCACCTACATTTTAGGTTTGTACATATGCTTTGATCCAAAAGTTAAACCCATTAGTTCTTTTAGGATGTCTAAATATGTTGGTCTCCTTTGCTTCTTAATCTTCTTCCTCTTTTAATCTTTTTTAAAGAAAAATGAAATTTAATAGTTATGATATTTTCTTGTATTTGCCCCTTCCCTGCCTTGATCTGTTAAGACACCATGCTTTATCCATATGGTTTTTTAAAAAGGCTTTCACATTTTTGGATGACCGATGTGTGCCCTTCTCCTTTTAAATATAATATCATCAACAAAACAGTACAAGGTGGATCATAGTCCTCCAATTTCATTTTTCTTTTTCTTTCTTTCTTTTTCCGAACTACCATGTATGGTATATTCATTGGAGCATGAAGAATCAAATCTTTATCCATCATGAGATTAATAGTGTCCATACCATTAAATTATAAGATTTGAAGCAACTTTATATTATAGGAAACGGTAAGCAAATATGGAGATAGAAATTCAGACACATGTTTGTGAAGTAGGAGAATACATATATGTGTGTATGTGTGCCTGTTTGTTCCGGTGAGCAATTTGCCTTCCATTTTGGTAATGAGGTTGTAGGTGAATGCAGCAGGGAGAGGCGTTTAGGACAAATTTAAAATTTAAAATCATTATTCATGTAAATATATATACTAGCTGGTAACTTTCTTGGTTCTTATATCAAGTTTTGCCTTTTCTTTTTTTCATTTTATTGAACTTTTATATTTGTCATGTATATATTTTTAAGTCTTTCTGGTCGATATGTTGTAAGAAAAAAAAAATTACATCTGTATGAATATGTATTTTCAAATATGTCAATATGAATGTCTTGACGGAAATTATTCTCTTGCTGCTTGCTGTAGAGTAGAATTAGGCATTGAAATAGTTTGCACTTTAAAAAGAGAAAATATATATATTTATATATATACAAAGGCATTCAATTTTGCCAAATGCTACAAAAATGATTTTACTGGCAAGGTGTCACTGAGTGCATTGAACTGCCAATTTAAAATTGTACCTTTCGTGGTGTCATTTACACAACTGCAACCTCCTATGCTTCTATATTTATTCGCACCTATCCCGGGGTGTTAAATAACATATATCTATTATTGCACAGCATAGAATTCATTATTGATAATCAGATCCTTAATTCTATTCCCAACAAGGTGTTTCAAGTATAGAATGTCTTAATTTGTCCTTCCTTTTTCTTGGATGTGGCAAGCACGAGAGTATTTCCTAAAAAAGACCCTTATTATTCTTCTTTTATGCAACAGAACAAATCGTTTTCAGATGGATTTCTTCATAATATTATTGATGTGTACTTAGTTTTAGGCACAGCTGGTATACTCTAATATAAGGACCAGTGCTTATGCTAAATTCTTAGTCATCTATGTGTGTTTGATGGGTTAAGATATATTTAAAATATATTACTTAATATTTTTTTGTTTCCAGTAAGATTTTACTCATGGATAAAGGAGACAAACGATGGACGTCATATCCTAGAACGAGTAATGAGTATATTCATGGATTGGAAGAATTCTTGGATATGGCTTTTGCTGAGACAGCTCAAGGAGAGGAAATTGCTTGTCCATGCAAGAAGTGTTGTCATAGATATTGGTACCGTAGAAATATTGTTTATGAACACTTGATATGTGATGGTTTCACTCCGGGATATATTGAATGGGTTTTTCATGGAGAGGGATCATCATCAAGGTTTAACCAAAATGTTGTAGATGATAGTGATGCCAATGACAGTTCATTGCCCATGGAAGATGATATTGATGGGTTATTGTATGATAATTTTAGAGAAGTAGCTACAGAATTTCAAAACAATGATGAGGAGATTAGAGAGGAGCCAACTACCGAGGCTAAGAAATTTTATAAATTGGTGGAGGAAGGCAAGCAAGAGTTGTACCCTGGTTGTAAAAATTTTTCAAAACTTTCCTTCACGATCCGGTTGTATCTCTTTAAATGCATCCATGGATTGAGTAATGTAGCATTTGCTGATCTTTTAGAGTTATTAAAGGAGGCATTTCCTAATGCACAAATTCCGGAGTCTTTCAATAAAGCAAGAAATGTAGTAAAAGATTTGGGTTTGGATTATAAAAAAATACATGCATGTCCAAATGATTGTATCTTATTTTGGAAGGACGATGAAGAAGCAAATCAATGTCGTGTTTGTGGTGCTTCCAGATGGAAATGTGTTGAAGACCTTCAAAGAAATAGTGACAGCCAATTTAAGCACCCAATTCCTGCAAAGGTGTTGAGGCACTTCCCATTGAAACCTAGACTTCAAAGGTTATATATGTGCTCAGAGACAGCAAAGTCTATGAGGTGGCATATGGATGAACGTCCCAAAGATGGCTATATAAGGCATCCTGCTGATGGTCAAGCTTGGAAGGATTTTGATTTAAGGTATCCCAATTTTTGTCAAGAGCTTCGCAATGTAAGATTGGGCTTAGCTAGTGATGGTTTTAATCCCTTTCGTACAATGAGCATTGCTCATAGCACATGGCCAGTTGTTTTAATAAACTACAATTTGGCACCTTGGATGTCAATGAAACCTGAGAATCTGATGTTGTCCTTGCTTATACCAGGCCCAAGTAGTCCAGGAAAAGATATAGATGTTTACTTGCAACCATTAATTGAAGAGTTGAAAGAGTTATGGGAGTTTGGAGTCAAAACTTATGATGCTTTCAATAAGCAAAATTTTATGATGCATGCAACCTTACTTTGGACCATCAATGATTTTCCTGCTTATGCTATGTTATCAGGTTGGAGCACTAAAGGACGATTAGCGTGTCCTTCTTGTAATTATGGAACTGCTTTTCGACAATTGAAGCATAGTAGAAAGACTGTGTACATGGATCATCGCAGGTTCTTGGATACTAACCACCCATGGAGATTTGATAAAAAATCTTTCAATGGCGATGTAGAGGTAAGGAATGCACCAATTCCTTTGTCGGGCATTGAGGTATTGGGTTTTACTTCTAATTTAGAGAATGTGTATGGAAAAAAGCAAAAAAAGAAGAAACAAGATGGTCCATGGAGAAAAAGGTCTATATTTTTTGAATTGCCATATTGGAGGTATAACACATGTCGCCATAACTTGGATTTGATGCATATAGAGAAAAATATATGTGACAGCTTGCTTGGAACACTATTAGACATTCCTGGCAAATCAAAGGATCATGTGAATGCTCGATTTGACTTGCAAGATATGGGCATTAGAAAGGAACTTCATCCTATTGCTTCCAATGATTTCCATCGTGTAATTTATGCTAAAGCTTGTTACACTATGACTTCTGAGGAGAAAAAAATCTTTTGTACAGTCATGAAAAATGCAAAATTACCTCAAGGTTGTGCATCAAATATTAGTCGGTGTGTGCATATTTCAGAGAGGAAAATTTCAGGTTATAAAACTCATGATGCCCATATTATGATGCATTATTTACTTCAAGTTGCTGTTAGGAAAACTCTACCAAAGCATGTGGCAATTCCCTTGATCAGATTATGTGCCTTTTTTAGAGGGATATGCAATAAAAAATTTAAACCAGAAGATCTTGACTATTTGCAAAATGAAATTATTGAAGTTCTTTGCCAGCTTGAAAGGATTTTTCCACCAAGTTTCTTTGATATAATGGTACATTTACCTATTCATTTGGTTTATGAAATTTGGCTTGGTGGACCTGTGCATTATCGTTGGATGTACTTCATTGAGAGGTATTTATGTGATTTGAAAAGTTTTGTTCGTAATAAAAGTCATCCAGAAGGATCTATAGCTGAAGGCTACCTAGCTGATGAGTGTTTGACATTTTGCTCAAGATATATGCATGACGGTGTGAAGACAAGATTGAAAAGGAGGTCAATGTTTTGGGAAAAAAGTAATGAAACAAATGGGTCATCATTAGTTTTTCCAACGATGGGCCATCCAATAGGGGGTAAGAGAAAACGAAAGGCTAATGCAATTTCTTTAGATGATGTTTCTTGGGCTCAAGCACATCGGTACATCTTGTTTAATTGTGGAGATGAGCAAGTTGAAAGATTTATCAGGTAAAATACAATTTTTTCAACAAATTTATTTGCTATTTTTTCTGATTAATATATTTAAAAGCACTTAAAAGTTGAAAATTTTACCTATGTAGAGAACATCAAGAACTACTAAATAGTCGAGGCAAAAGGAGTAGATGGCAAAGTGCAAGAAGCCATAGTAAGGATTTTATAAAGTGGTTTCAAGATAAAGTTAAGCAAGAGCAAGTTGCGCCTCATATCATGTGGTTGTCAAAAGGTCCTAACATTGTGGCAAAGAAATATAAAGGATATTTTATTAATGGCTATCGATTTTACACAAGAGAACGTGATGCAAGATGTAAAACTCAAAATAGTGGAGTTACTATAACATCATGGACAGATAGTTTTGCATCTTCAAAGGATCAAAATCCAACTAAAGGAGATGTTATTTACTATGGAGCCATTCAGGAAATCCTCAAAGTAGATTATTGGGGTCAATTTGATTTTGTCCTCTTCCGATGTGATTGGTTTGAAGTGAAAGTAGACGAGTATGGACTTACTCGAGTTAACTTCAATAAGCTATGTTATTTGAATGATCCTTTTGTTATGGCCTCACAAGTTCATCAGGTTTTCTATGTAGAAGATCCTATTGAAGAAGGATGGCATTATGTCATGGAAAGATTGCCTAGAGATTTGTTTGATCTTATTGAACAAAGTGGATCGAACGTGCAAAACATTTATTGGCATGAGCAAGCGATACAACCAAATCTTATTGATAGTGAGGATATTGAAAATATTAATCTATCTCGAGATGATGAACCAAGAACAACGGTTGATATGCCTATAAACATGATGAACCCTCAACCTATAGTAGATGATAATGATGAAGATTCCGATTTTGATGATACAGATTGGGATTGGATGAATCCAGAATGTTCATAAGAGATTAATTTTGTATATGGTATCAAACATGTTAAATAAAGTACTTTCTTGTGTTTTTTTTTTCAATTTTTATTTACATTTGTTTACATCTTATTGAGACTAATATATGTGTGTATGGTTTTTTTCTTCTTTTTTGGGTTCCAGGTGAAGGTATAAAATGAATAAACTAAGAAAAGATCCTACTAAGAAGTATGCTCCAGGGATGCAAAAGCCATCATCACATTCTCAAGGCATTGTGTTACAAAAGCAAGGGAAAAATCAATTGTCAGGGCTTTTGAAGAAATCTGTATCTCATGGTTCTTCACATCCGCACCAAACTCTAGGACAACTTCCTCAACATTCAATAGGTTATTCTTCAAATTTTTTAAGGATGTTAAAAAGAAGTCACACATATCAAGAGCTTGAAATGGAAGAAGAGGAGAGGGAACAATTGGAAGAGATTGAAGAAAGACATTGTGAGCAACTAGCAAATGAAGATGAACAGCAAGACCAACATTATCAATACCAAGAAGATCAAGATGAACACCAAGAACAGCAACACTCACAACAAGACAATCAAGTTGATGCTCTTGGAGATGAACAAGATCCTAAAAATAAAGGTATGGAATTCTACTTCTAAGTATCACTGAAATAATAAAAAAATTACGAATATAGTTGTTTTTTAGCAGTTTTGATTTGGACTGCGTGGTCTAGTTATGATATACTCTTGGGCAGAAATAAATATAAAAGCAAAAAAAAAAAAAAAATCAACAGATATCTTGCTTTAGATTTTGGTTGAGTGTGTAATCATTTTCAAAATTAAAAGCCCTGTCTGTTAACTAATTTCTGCAAAGGACTTTGTCTATTAGTCATCGATTTTTTATTTTGTCGTACCTATGCTTATATTTATACACTGTCGTTTGAATTTTTCATTGTTTTTGATGTTGTATCGTTGCTAATTTCACGTCTGCTGCATTATGTGTTAAAATCGATTTTTGAAGTCACATTAATATAAATTGTTCATATAATTGTTAAAGCTACCCACTGAATATCGTATATGGTAGAAAATGAAAGTTTAAAGAGCAACTCAATTTCTTTTTTCAAATGCTACTGTGAAGAAATGAATACACTAAGTTTGAACTCCACAATAATTTCTTCCAATTTCTAGCTAACAATGGCCAATGAAGGTGTGAGGAATTTAAATGAACAACCTTAACTAGAACATGTCCCTTTGCATAAATAATGCTTGCAGATTAATAGAGCTGCTAAATCTACTTCAAATTCCTTCTAATAACTTGAGCATGTCCCTTTTATAAATATAGTGCATTCATTTCTTATATTGCATTTATTTACATTTCATTTGTTTATATATGGTCTTTGGTTGAACTATTGGGGTCTGATGGAGTTTTTGGCGGAGTTAGAATAAAAAAAGGGTCTAGGATATTCTTTTTCATATTTGAAAAAAAAAAATATATATGCATTTATAGAATTTGTATATGTCCGATCTAGATAAGCAACCACGTGAAAAAATAATAATGACTGTTCTCATATTTGACTATATCAGTAAATTGTATGATCCTGTATTCTTATGCTATATTTGTTCTAATTTTTTTTAACTCATTTAGAAAAGAAAAAAACCCGAGGACCAACAGTAATGAAGGAGGTGCATGCTCGTTCGGAAGAAGATCTTAAACCAATTATTTTGAATGAGTATAACCGCCTGTTGGTCCAGATGATCGACTTTGAATGAATTTATCAACTTTTTAGGGACTTTGGCTCGAAATGCAACTCTTGCACCTTTGAATGTTGCGACTTGGCATAAAATGACAACTAAGGAAGAATTGTGGGAATATGTGCAAGTAAGCTAAATATTTTTTTAACTTTTCTTTTCCTCTTGGTTTAATTAGTTAAACATTCATTGAACTAATCGGTTTACTATCATAGAAAAAATATGCAGTTCCTCTAGAAGGTAAAAAATGGGTCCTTGAGGATTGGTGATGACTGGAGGATTCACAAAAGTAGATTGAAGCAATCATATTATACAAAATATATGACTAACAAAGAAACACTGCAGAACAAGCCAAAAAATGTGCCAGAAGAACAATTTAGATATCTTTTGAATTATTGGAGTTCTGATAAGGCAAAGGTATAATATATTTGTATCATACAATGAATTTTTGTATTGTTAATTTTACATTTAGAACTAAAAAACTAATTATGATTTCTTGGATAAGCAGAAAATGTCTACTATAAACAAAGTGAACAGGGGAAAACAGAAAGACAATCATACCACGGGACCAAAAACATTAGCTAGAGTGCGTAATGAATTGGTAAGAACTTTATCTAGTATTATTTTATTGCTATGTAATGTTATTTGCAAATTAATTATCAGAAGTTAAGTGATAATATTGACTATCATTTCATTTAGCAAAATGCAAAGGAGGATAAAGCACCGCCTACTCGTTTGGAGTTATATATTGCTACTCGAAAAAGCAATCCTGAACGAAAGTGCAAACAATCTGATGAGGATGTACAAAATAAAATTGTGAGCATTCTTCTCTTTTTTTTTTTTTGTTTTTAAATTTATGATGGGATCCTTTGTATTGGTACATATTGAAAACATACTTCTAAATTATAACATGCACTTAATGATGGTAGGCACGAATGGAGGCATTACAATCTCAACAATTTGAAAGATGAAGAAAGTAATGAAACAGTTGATGTATTTTCTGAAGTTATGGAAAAGAGCATAATGGACGTGTTAGACTTTATGGGAGGGTATCACTTCATCTGTTTTGAAAGAAAAAGGAGTAGTTAGTAAGTCATCTTTAAAGCACCGCAAGAATTTATAGAATATATCAAAGCAGGATTAAAGGAAGAAATGCAAAGAGATATGGAAGTAGAACTAGAACGAAGAATGCAACAACAAAGGACTGAAATGACTAAGGAAATCATGTCAATGCTTCTATCACAACTTCAAATGGTCAATCCTAGCTTGAATATTGATGTTAACATCATAGGTAACTTGGCTCCAGAAGTAAGGTCTCCCGGTGATGCTTATAGTGCACCAAATCAACGTACTTTATGCAATACACAATCTTCAAATGGCATGCATAATCCTCCGATCTAGGTAACTTTTTGATGGTTTATATGAACATTTTATGTTTAAATACTTAAATAAGTTTTTAGTAATAAATACGAAGAATTCATATCTAACACTATTGTTTTCTTTTGTTCTTTTGTAGGAAAATGATGTTGAAAACAATGAAGATTAGAGTGGATATGCCGAAATCTTCACATGATAACAAATTATAGATATCTTCCACTTCTTAATGATTTTGAAGTTTGTTTAAATATTATATCATATTAGGAACCTTGTTATTAATTTGTATGATGGTCATTTTGTTGTGACTACTGTTTAATTGTATTCAGAACCTTATTATTCCTATCTAGCATTGTGAACTCAAACAATTACTCATTTGAGTACATTGAAAAGTTATTACTCATGAGATTTTAAAGTTTAATTATATGCAAAGATATAATTTGTGAGTATTATTATATTTATAATTTATATTGTAACATAAAAGTTTATAATGTTTACAGGTTTTGTAATATCGAACTCCAAAATAATAGATACTACGATTAATTATTATCAACAATTATTACATTAAATCTATGATATAAACCATTGCACTAGCTCTTATATCCATTGCTTTAAATATTGGATAAATTGTTGCAATTATATTTAGAAACTATGCAGTAGATATTCATAAACCATTGCATTAGCTTTATAACCGTTGCTTTAGATATAGGATAAACTGTTGCATGTTGATATGAAAACCATTGCAATAACTTTGCATAAACCGTTGCACTAGTTTTCATTATCGTTGTTTTAGATATATGATAAATCGTTGCAGTTTATATACCAAACCGTTGCATTAAAATTTATAAAACCGTTGCTCTTTTGTGTTCGAACCGTTGCATATGCTAAACTTAAAACCGTTGCTTTAAACTAATATAGCAACAGTTCCATTAAGTGTTGCAGTTGAAGGTATTAACCGTTGCCTTAAGAAAAGGCAACAGAGGTCAAATGAAACGGTTGCAAAACTGTTGCCTAAAATCAAATGCAACAGTTTAAAGGTCTATAGCAACAGTTTGTGACCATTGCCGTAAACATAAAATGTAGTAGTGCTTGTCTTAATAAATGAAAATAAATTGTAAATAATATAAATAAAGCTAATTTATCTTAAGTGAATTATTCTATTAAAGTAAATCCATGTTAGGATGATTAATCTAATTAAAGTGGATTTAGTAATTGAATTAGGTGAATATTTTCAATCAACTGGACTTAGATTAATACACTAGGTAAAACCATAAAAAAAAGGAGTGTGTAATTTCTAAAATACGTCTAAATTAGAATTAGTGTAAATTATAGTATAAGTTATACCATAATTAATATGGTGAATATGTTGTTTCAAATATCTCATTTTCAGAACTAATAAAAGAATAGATTGGTTAAATAATAAATATCTATTATTTCATTTTCAGAGGAAAAAAATAGATCAATTCTCGAATTTCTAGTAGCTTATACAATAATTTAGCGAGGACCACAAGTGAGGAAATTCTGATGATCTACTATTTGCCTGTGATTGCTACTGCTTGTTATTATGTTGGTTGTATTGCTTGTATGTGGAATGATTGATTGATGTGAGTGATATCATCTACATGATCACCCGAATAAATGGATAAGGATAATAATTCGACTAAACTAATTGGATATGGTCTTTGCATGTGCTTGACCCCCTTGTAGGAAATGTCCTGAATTTGAAATCAAAAGTATTTTGAAATGTTTTTTTTAAAGAAATTTGACTTGAAATATTCCAAGTTGCTTTTATATCCTTTGAAAAGGATGAATTTATACTAAAAGAGTTTATGAGATAAACATGGAACATTTCTAAGTATTGTTGTGACAGTGGATGTTGCCTGAGTCAGGGTCCACTAGTCACGTAGTGATAGATGTTACCTGAGTTGGGGTCTATCCACTTGATTCACCCTCATTAGGTGATGGATTGTGTTGGCAGTAGATGTTACCTGAGTAGAGGTCTACTTGCATGATTCACCATAAATTGGTGATGGTTAGTGAAATTCGCCATTAATTGGCATTATTATATATTTAAATATTAACCAGCGTAGATCACTTGAACACATTGGGAATATTTGTTGTTAGTAATGGCGTTTAAGCATTAGGTAAGTCTGGATGGACGCCACCTCCAAATAGCCTCGTGCGAGTAAAGCGAGGTGTCCCATACAGGTAATTATGGGAGACAACTGAAATGTGGATAAGTAAATCTACATCGTCTATGGATCCGGACTCCCATAAATGTGTTGCTTGCATTCACCGCGTATGCATTCATATTGTGTGTAGATAGATTTGCATGAATGTACAATTAATGTTTGATAACTTGCATGACCAGTAGTAGTAAGGGATGAACTTACTGAGCCTGTGGTTTTGCTCACTCCCTAATAGTTTATGTGCAGGTATAACGTTGATTGGGACTAGGATAGGGATGTGTGAAGAGTGCTTCTCCATCATACTATAGGGAAGTTAAATATATAAGTGGCACTGAACTTAGAATGTAAAATTTATAATTTGTATAAACAAATGAGACTTTATATTTTGTAAGTTAGAACTCAATTTCATTATTTGGTAGGGGATACCGATTCTCTGCGGTCTTGGTAGAGAGTTGAAAATTGGATTCCATAGTTGAAATCCAATAATATAATATATCATTTATATAATAGACATTGATAAATAAATAGAGTCTTGTACATTCTGACTTACAAGAAGGCTCTCATATTACGGGTACACACGTGGTATGATAGCTTTAGATTAATCCTACCAGGCCCCTTTTTGAGGCGTGACAAGTAGCCTTGGAGGCAGCCTTAAAAAATTTTCTTCTCAGTATCTTCCAAGCCTGCTAAAGGCCGGCAGCGTCTTGCCCTACCCCAGCTGTGTATCAAGGAAGGCAGGCTGCGTATAGGTCCTATGTTGCTTGAAAGAAGGCCAGTTGTGTAGTGACTTGGGCCGGTTGTGTTGGGTTTCTAAGCTAGAAGTTTGAAAGGCTTTCACTCCTGCTATTTCTCATTGCCATCTAATATAATAAAGAGCTCAGATCTTCGCCATCTCGTCCCACAATGTTGAGTAACTTGATTTCTCCTTCCGTAGTTAATTCAATGTGCTTTGCTAGATCCTCTATGAAGTTCTTGCAATATTCATTGAATTCATCTCGAAGTTTCTTAGCTCGGCTTAATGTGATCATGCCTCCAAGTACTTGAACTAGTTGTAGAAAGCTTAGTGTAATCATATCTTCATCACAACGGGTTGCCAAGTCTTGGTCGAGTCAGGCCACTAACCTATGTGACCCGTTAAGTTGACCAAGAATTATAAAAAAAAATGACAAAGCAAAATGAAAAATGAAAAGAATATATATAGTAAAAAATGTTTAAACTATTTTTCATGTGAATAATAAAAATTTGTTACTATTTGCTGCATTAAGAGCACGTTCACTTAACATGAATAGTTATCAATTCCCCTCCTGTTCTGTGTAAAACTGCTATTCCAGTATTTATTTGAGAAGAATGATAATTCATAATGATTTGCTATTATATAAAATGATGAATAGCAAGTCATGTCTTTACACCCATGAATTATCATTTAATTGCTTATTTTCCATCTCTATCATAAATACCTTGTGTTAGCTAATCACAAACCATAAACTTGCAAATGTATCAAAAAAAACCAAATGCCCAACAATCCAATTATACGATACTCAATCTAAGTAGTCAACTATATGACATCCTATTATTATCCACAATAACACAAAAATAACAAGACATCCATTGCCTCAATCAGACACATTTCTATCTTATCGCCAGTTATGGACTTTCTTTCTCTTCCTCATTTTTCTTATTTCTGCAAAAGAACTTGGAATTAGGGTTGGCTATTTCTTCTGATTTCTTTACTAAATATGCAAGAAAAAAATAGATCTAAGATCTATGAAGAATGATTTGTCTACTGATACTCTTTATACGGTCTGACATGAATAGAAACCAATTCTAGGGTTTGGTGTTTCTTTGTTTATGTGAGGTACTGAATAGAAGAAGATAAAAGAAATCTTATTAGTTTCTAGCAACAGTATGTCTCCAAGAACATAGAAGGAAGAAGAAACAAAAACTCTGTTCTTGGGCACTCCATGATGCCCTTTCTAATCTTTTCTTCAATTTATATTCAAGTTTCATTTCTGTTATTACTATTGTAGGTTTTGATTTGCTAGTTAACAATCCACTAACCGTTTGTTAAAAGTATTGCGTATGGTTAAGTCCATATTGTAATGCATGTACCTTCTTGCGTATGCTTAAGCCTGTGATATTTACTATTTCTAATATCCTTAAACCATAACATTTACTCCTCACTAAAAAATAACCTTGTCCTCAAGGTTGTAAACTGTTATTCGATGGTAGTTGCTAAATCAAGCTAGACTATGGCACTTACATGCTAAGGTTTAATGTAAGGGTTTGGTGGGAGTCTAAAAGCAGAGAACTACCACCTCTAATCACTTCGGAGACGCTTTAACGTGAATTCCTGGAGAAATATTTTCCAGGCAGTTTAAGAGTTCACTATAGTGCCTATATCCTACACATATCCTAAGGAGGACAGACTATTGAGCAATGTGAAACATAGCTCAATAGATTGTTACAATATGGACCAGACTCCTATAAACACAGTAAGGAATTAAAAAGAAAAGTTTTCTTAAATGGTTTAGATGAGGTTTTATGAGTTCGACTAGAATAATTTGACATGAAAAGTTTCCAAGGATTGATAGAAACAGCTAAAGTAGTAGAAGAGCTAAATTATTAGTATGTTATAGCATAGGCATGTTATTGATAATTGTTCATACTTTCAAATAATAAATGAGTAACCTTCATTAAATACACCAAGTAATACCTTGCGTACAAGTGCTTTGCTAAATTTTCCTTAAATTCCAAAGTTGAATCAAATAGTATGATCTATAATTTAAGACATCAAGATTAGTTTCTAATGAAACATTCATTGCAACTTGATATAGACAAAGATTTAGGTAGAGATTACCTTAATCTTGAAAGGTTTGAAGTTGATGGCTTTCCACCATATTGTTGGGTGATTTCCTAATGCATGTAATAGGTCAAAGTGAGTTTGATTTTTCTTTGATGAGCTAAATTTGTTTAGGTATATTCTTACCTTTTTGATGTGGTCCTTCCTTGATAATTCCTCTTTTGAAAGGTTTGCTAAAGTTTCCTAATAAAAGTTTTAGTTTGGCTTTGTGTGTGTGTGGAAGTGGATGTTTTTGATGTTGATGTTGATGTTGTCTTCAAATAGCATATGGGGCTCACGGTTTTGGGGGAGTTCAAGGCTAAAGTGTTTCTATCTTTTTAGAATGTTTGGAACATTTATAGAAGTTGAATTGTGGGAAGCTTTATACACAGCAAAGTGAGTCAAGTGGAGTAGTTTTGTCTTGTTGTCTTAATTTGTTATAAATGTGATCTTCTTACAACTTTGTTGAGAAAGGAATATGATAGGGTGTAGACATGGTGACTCATGGCTCCTATAGGGTCTTACGCATTGATTTTCATCTTGCTTTAATGCATGAGCAATCTAGAGTTCTCTTTTGTCAAATTGATTGTGACATGAGTGTCGAAATTTTTCTTAACATTCTACACAGAAAAGAAACTCTTCATGTGCATTACATTCTTAAATTATATGTCCTAATTAGTTTAAGTCTAGTTAGAAATGTTTTCATTGAATTGGATGATGTTTATCTTTAATTTATGTTTGAAAAGTTATATTACATGGTTTTTATAAAACCTTAAGACTAAAATTTACTAAGTCTTTATACATCACTCATAGCTTAATTCCTGCTTCATCAAAAGGACTTATAGATAATAAGAATAATTGAATGAAATTTTCTTTTTTTATTTCTTAATACTCATGGCAAGGTTTAGAGTTTTTTTTTTTTTTAAAAAAAACTCTTAGATTTGTCTTTCATTTAACTTTGATGTAAATAAGTGTTTAGTTGAATAAAATAAAAACTTTGTTGTTGGTTGTAATATGAATGTGTGTGTGTGTGTGTGTGTGTATATTTATATACTACGATTAGAGTTTAATTAAAAAGAATTAAATAACTTCATTAGTTTTCATCATTTTCTTATTTAGTTAGAAGATGTAAAGCCTAATTGAGTTATCCTTATCAATTCTTGTTCCTAATTTACATGGAAGAAGGAAGAAAGAAGAGTCAAATAGTTTGATGATGTAAAACCTATTTATTACTTATATCATTTCCCTTAGGTGGCTTTCTAGATCCTTCAACAAGTTGCAAGATAAGAAATATCCTCATTCATGCATTGTGATGGACAGTTGGGGAGCTTGTAATGTGGTCTCTATTATACATCACCATGGTGAATGCATTACATTACTAGATGTGTCATTGAAAGTGATTTTACAAATTGAAATGCAAGAGGCAATCATCTCCTCTTTTCACATTTTCAAAGTTGATTTTTTGGTAGTCTTTAATGAAGAGAATATTTTATATGAAAAAAATTAATGAGTTTTTGATAATTTTAAGGTTAATATTTAAGTTATCGCGTAGAATATAGGGTCATACGCGTATATTTAGATAAGTTAGTTTAAATTATCTATCAAGGTCCCATAATTTTCTTAGATAATTGTTGAGTTGATATTTTAAATTTAAAAGTTACATGATTAAATGTTTTTAAGTTTTTCTCTTACGCGATTAAGATTTTCGAGCCCGAAAGTGTAGTTCAAGATATTATACTCATATGACTCAGAAATTTCTAAATTTCAAGGTTATGTTTTCAAAATTTTTATTTGAGTTTTAGATTTTTAGATATTCATCAATTTTAGCTATATTGAGTAGTGATATCATGTATACTTTATTTTCAATAATTTGGTGTTTGACCATAATTTATTAGCCAACGAGCTCTATAAATTTATTATTATTATTTAGGCTTAGTTTTATAATTTATAAATGTATCGTAATCATATTACTAACTCTTATTATGAAATCTTGTTTTTGGTATCTTTAACAGGTAGGAAATTTATTTATCTCAATATAAAACATAAAGTAATAATAAGACACAAAAAAAAAATCTAAGTGTAAAATTAGCTTCGATCTCCTACACATCAAATATTCTAATATCATTTATTACATTTAGTTTTCTTATTATTAGATTTAAGATAGGAAAAATCTCAAGGGTTATGGTTGAAGGTGGCGATTGAGTGGTAGCGGTTGTTGTTGCGGTAGCAATGGTGTTGGTTTGGTTATGGATGGTGGTCATTAGTCATTGTCATGGTTGAATTTGGCTTCTATGGATGTGAATATGGTAGTTTTCTCTGTATGTGTGTGTGTGTGTGAGAGAGAGAGAGAGAGAGATGAGAGGAAGAGGATGATTGGGACTTGAGGAAGAAGAAGGGAGAGAGAGGGAGATGAAGAAGTGGTTGGAGAATGAAAGACCCAATAATTTTTACGAGATCGTAGTCATCACTATTTAATGGCTCACAGCATATCTAATTGTGATCGAACCACTGAAATAACTAATATTTCAATTATTATATTTATTTTAACGGTTAAATAGTTGATTAGACGATTCTATTGATGGGACTGTAGAAGCTCTCATATTAGGAATAGGATAGTTTACATCTTTAAAACGCATGAGATATGTAAATCAAATTAGCATTTTCTAAGTACGAATTAGGAGGACTATTTTAGTAATTAATTTCATTAATGTCATATTTTAGTAATTAATTTTAAAATAAAATCTATTTTGAAAAAAAAAAATCGATTTAATTTAAATTATAATTATAATAATTTATATAGGATTTCACCGATGTGATACCTAGAAAATTCACTTTATCCGTATGAGTATCCTATGCTCGCTGCCTTGTGATGCGTAGTGCTCAAAAATTGTAGGTCATCCGTCCATTTGCTAAATTCTGTAATGCCGCTCATAAAACTTTTTTCTTTGCGTCAAGTCACATCTCGCAAAGGATGCCATCCCGTTTGTTCGAATCATCGAATGGTATTGACATCAGCCCACCGTTAAACAAACTTCCGTGTTTTAACACATCGCTTTGTTCCACGATTTTGTGGACCGATTTGACTTTGAGTTCACAACATGGTTTATATTTTAGTTTTATGTTTTTATTAGTATATCAGAAGTTTTAAATTATTACTTTATACATTTAATTACATGTTTCATCACAAACAACTAATTACAATACAATATTTGTAATATTTTATTTATGTTATACACTGATATCAAATTATATTGACATATAACAGAAAAAAAATGTCTACATCATCAATATGAAGGAAAAAAAAAAACAATGTACGAACAGTAGTAATTAAAAAAAAAACTAAACAGGTATACAATTTGACTTTTTTTTCTCTAGTCAAAATAGAAATTAGGATAACTTTGGTTCCATTAACCACCTCTCATTTTGATATGTCTTTGAAATTATAGTAGCTTATAAAATATTTATTGAAGTATTTACAGATTACTGATCAGTACAGTTTAGTAACAATTTCTCATTAAAGTGTGGTGTTTAGGTGAAATTATACAAATACAATTTAAACATCCCTAGGGAAAAAATTATACAAACATAATTTAAATAAAAATAATTACCTAAATATTATTGCTATATCGCATCCTATATATGAAATACACAATTTTATACATATATGGTATATGTAAGATGCGATATGACAATTTAACCAAATTGTATATCGCATCTTGTATGGGCGACTCACAAGTGTATTGCATGTTGTAATAGTGATACACGTGTAACACATCTTCGACATACAATACAATAGTGATATTTGAGTAATAAATTTTATCTAAATTATATTTATGTAATTTTTTTTCAAATTAAAGGGTATTTTCCCTTACCACTTAACTATCAAATTTGATTAATTTTACCATTGATCTTTATTATCAGTTATAGTATACGTCCAAGATCACAGCTGCCTATAGTATACCTATAAATTATTCATCAATACCGTACAGTTAACAGGAAGAATCAGAGTGATCTTTTAGCAGATTACTCCTTTTTTACCAACTTAGGAGCGTGAGAGGGCGAATCCGACAGCCTTAAGTTACTGGAGCAAGTCTTGGTCAATATCTTCTTTCATCTTGATCATCTTCTTCACTTCATTTCATGGATAACAGAACAGAGTCTTCCTCGTCCAAACACATCCTAGTGTTCCCCTACCCCGCACAAGGTCACATACTAGCACTCCTAGACCTCTCCCACAACCTCGTACTCAAAGGACTCACCCTCACCATCATCACCACCCCAAAGAACCTCCCTATCCTGTCTCCTCTCCTCTCCACTCACCCTTCTTCAATCCAAACACTTGTACTTCCTATCCCTTCCCACCCCAAGCTCCCACCAGGTGTAGAGCACGTCCGTGAGCTCGGCAACACAGGAAACCTCCCAATCATATCTGCTCTCTCCAGACTCCGTGACCCAGTAATCCAGTGGTTAAGGTCCCATCCTAACCCTCCTGTTGCCATCATTTCGGATTTCTTCCTAGGATGGCTTTCCTTACAAGTCTCTCAGGAAGTCAATATTCCTAGGATCACGTTTGTCTCGGTTAGTGCGTTCTTGATTTGTGTTAATCACTTCTGCTGGCTTAATTACAAGAGCATTCGTCAATCTAAACATGATATCGAGTTTCCGGGATTACCCGGAAAGCCGGTTTTTAAGGAAGCGCATTTACCTTCTATATTTCGACTGTACGAGGAAGGTGATCCGGATTGGGAAGATCTGAAGAAGGGTCTGATTGGAAATACTTCCTCTGCTTCTTGGGGGTTTGTTTTTAATACATTTCAGGGTTTGGAAGGACAGTACTTGGAGCACTTGAAGGCAGAAATAGGGCATGGTAGGGTGTATGGTGTGGGGCCACTTAGCTTAATAGGAATCGATCAGATAGCAGGCCGAGCGGATCCTAATGTGCACTTGGAAGGCAATAAGAATGATTTATTTGAATGGCTTGATCAATGTCCGGATGATTCTGTATTATATGTATGCTTTGGGAGCCAGAAGATTATGAGCAAGGCACAAATGGAGAGTTTGGCTGAAGGGCTTGAAAAGAGTGGGGTTAGGTTCATTTGGATTGTGAAAATACCATCAACCCAACAGATGGACAAAAACAAATTCCATCTCGGATCAGTGCTGGATGAGTTTGAAACCCGGGTGGGAAACCGGGGCAGGGTGATCAAAGGGTGGGTACCGCAGGTGGCAATATTGGACCACCGTGCTGTAGGAGGATTCCTAAGTCATTGTGGATGGAATTCTGTTATGGAGGCGATGGTGAGTGGAGTAGTTATACTGGCTTGGCCTATGGAGGCTGACCAATATGTCAATGCTAGGCTTCTAGTAGAGGATATGGGGGTGGCAGTGAGAGTCTGTGAAGGGGCTGATGCTGTTCCACAACCTGGTGAGCTTGCTCGGGTTATTGCAAGGGCAATTTGTGAGGATCCAGGACGTGATATGCCTGAACAGAGGAAAGCCAAAAAGCTCAAGGAATTGGCTCATGAAACTATTATGCCTGGTGGGAGTTCATCAATTGATTTGGATAACCTCGTAATGGAACTTCAGAATCTACAGCATTAATATAGTAAGGTTTGTATAATGATTGTGTGAATCTGCATTGATGGTTGAGGATGTTGCCTTGGTGGTGGTCAGGACACTTGTCCTGCCTGTATGAGTTAAAAACAATGGATCAATACAAGTACTATAAGATATTGTATCAGAGAAATGCTCACTTATTCTATCATCCATAGGATGAATCATGGTTGTATAATGTATTCTACTAACAACTATATATATATCTACATTTATGACAAGTTGATATAATTTCCATATTCATATCTACGGCGAAATTTGTCCAATTAAAATTAGACTAATACGACATTCGATGACGTTTGTTTGAATTTTCTTCTACTTTGACATTTCAAGTTTTTGGTTCTAGTGGCTGTCGTGAGAAGTTGAGAAATCTGTGAGACGATCATGTAAGAATTCACATTAACAGTATCCCAAATAATTTATTGTATTGACATTGCAAAATATTAATTGTAATTGTTGATACAAAACATACACTGTAAATTAAATAGTGTAAGCACTCAAGATACTACACAACAGCATATGTGACAGAACTCATCTATATGTAAATTCTATGTACAAGGAAAATCCAATACCTGGAGACTCAGCTGTCTTTCAAATCATGGACGCCAACTCATGCCGAAACAATGATTAGTGCCCAAGTTTAGTGCATCTCTTTGAACAGATCAGTGCTTGATACAATGTAAGCAATGCTGTCACAACACATCATTACATGGTAACCCACAAAATACAGCTTTAATCATCTTCCCTCTCTGAAGTGAAAGTCAGGCTGCCCCAGTAAAAATCACCATCCACTAAATTTAAACATTTCAATGGTACATTACAGAAAAGCGGGGAGCAAATTATTACATTCTTGATCGAACAGGTGTGATGTGCTTTCAGGAGTAGTTAGTGTTTGAACAAAAACTTCATGCTTCTCCTTCTATGTGCATCCATTTCAAATCTTAATTGAGTTATCAAGCACAGCATTTCCTTCCATTTGCCTTCATTTCCAACCATAAGCTGCTATGTTTTTTAAGGAAAAATTTTTGTAGTTTCTCACATGTAAGAGCCAATTTCTGTCACATAAGAACTAAACAAAGAGATTTCAACCCACAAAATAAAATATACTTTGCATATTACCATTTCAATTAACCCCACAAACTCAAAACTCATAAACACAAACCAACTAGAGCAATCACTTAACTTCTTCTTCTTCTTCTTACCTTCATTTCATGGATACTACACAGTTTTCCTCGTCACACATATCCTAGTATTTCCTTATCCAGCACAAGGCCACATGTTACCACTCCTAGACCTCTCCCACAACCTCGTACTCAAAGGACTCACCCTCACCATCATCATCACCCCAAAGAACCTCCCTATCCTGTCTCCTCTCCTCTCCACTCACCCTTCCAGTCCAAACACTTGTACTTCCTCTTCCTTCTCACCCCAAACTCACACCAGGCATAGAACACATCCGCGAGCTAAGCAACACAGGAAACATACCAATAATATCTGCTCTCTCCAACTCTTTGGCCCCATAATCCAGTGGTTTAAGTCCCATCCTAACCCTCCTGTTGCCATCATATCGGATTCCTTCCTAGGGTGGACCTGACAAGTTCTCAGGAACTCAATATCCCTAGAATCACATTCTTCTCTTCTGGTGCATTTTTGGTTTTAATTAGTCATTTCTGCTGGCATAACTACAAGAGCATTTTTCAATTTAAGGATGATATCAAGTTTCCAAAACTACATGGAAAGCCAGTTTTTAAGGAAGAGCATTTGCCTTCTATATTTCGTCTGTACAGGGAAGGTGATCCAGATTGGGAAGATGTGAAGAAGGGTATGATTGGAAATACTTCTTCTTCGGGTGTGTTTTTAATTTCTTTCAGGGTTTGGAAGGGCAGTACTTAGAGTACTTGAAGCTTGAAATGGGGCATCACAGGGTATGGTGTGGGGCCTCTTAGCCTAATAGGGATCGATCAAATAGAAGGCTGAGCAGTGCCAAGAATGCATTTCGAAGGTGATAAGAAAGATTTGTTAAAGTGGCTTGATCAATGTCCGGACGATTCTGTATTATATGGATGTTTTGGGAGCCAAAAGGTGATGAATAAGGAACAGATGGAGAGTTTGGCTGAAGGGTTTGATAAGAGTGGGGTTAGGTTCATTTGGGTTGTGAAAACACCATCAGCCCAACAGGACAATAGCAATGGATTCCATGTCAACTCATTTCTTGATGGATTTGAAGCTCGGGTGGGAGACCGGGAAGAGTAATCAAAGGGTGGGCCCCACAGGTGGCGATACTGAGCCACCAAGCTGTAGGTGGGTTTCTAAGTCATTGCTGGTGGAATTCAGTAATCAGGCGGTGGTGAGTGGAGTAGTCATATTGGCTTGGCCTATGGAGGCTGACCAATATGTTAATGCTAGGTTTGTAGTGGATGATATGAGGTAGCAGTGAGGGTGTGTGAGGGGCTGATGCTGTTCCACAGCCTGGTGACCTTGCTCAGGTTATTGCAGAGGCAATTTGTGAGGATTTGGGATGGGATATGCCTGAGAAGAGGAGAGCCAAGGAGCTTAAGGATAAAGCTCATGGAGCTGTGATGCCTGGTGGGAGTTCATATTTTGATTTGGATAGCCTTGTAATGGAACTTAACAAGCTGCAACAATAAGACCTGTAAGAAAATCCTTGTTTTGACGAAGCATTTGTCCAGATGTTTGAGTACTGGTAATGCCGATTTGCTTTCTTAAGGATGTTGCTGTCCGAATGAATCAAAAGCAGCGGTTATTTCCTTGCGGGACAAACCAAGGTTGTGGCAGTCTGTTCTCCATAAACTGTGGTTATATTATGAGATATTAGTATAGGAGACAGTTTACTTTTAATGCTATAAAATTAAGACTAATTGTCATATGATAACATTTCTAGGAACTTTCAATGTTATTTCAAGTGCATTTTTCTTAAGAGATTTATGGATAGACAGTTTTCTGACAAAAAGTCCCAGCAGTTGTCTTCTATAGGCAGCAGCAGTGACGAAAGAAATGACTGAAGAAGAGTATCCTAAGCTTTGTTCAAAATTCTCATTTTCCTTTCAAGGACCAACATGTTTTGACAAAAAATACGATGATACAAATTATCACCCCCTGTTAACCCCTGTTAACAGGTCGTAATTAGCTGGCATTAAATCAACATTAAGTGGTACTTCAGGACTTATGTCTTGCCTAGATGTGTTAAAACTCTCTTAATCAAGGTTGTATGATGTATTCTACTGATAACTATGTGTTTATCTACATTTATGACAAGTTGATATAATTTGTCTATGTATAATGACTGCAATATTCATGCTATAAAAATTAAACTAATATGATATCCAACGACATCTCTTGGAATTTTCTTTTAATTTTATTTCAAGTGCATCTATTAATGCATGTAAGCATTGGCAAAGTGCCCCTGCAAGTCTTCAATAACAACAATAATGATGCATATAACTGAAGAAGTACGCCCAACCATCTTCAAAATGGCTCTTCCTCGTTCCTGCTAGAATTTAGACCACTTTGGTAATCGCTAAGGCAGTTTAGGCAAATGATCCCTTTATTGATTTTCTACCATATACAGAAACCCAATAAATATTAATAAATAGGGACCGCCTTAGATGAATGCTTAGTGTTTACACCCAAGAAAAGGACAGTTTTGGCTGCCCTAATGATCTCCTAACATCTGTTAAAATAAGATAAACCTCCATGAAATTAATATTAAAGTCATGGCATGTGACACTCATTGAATCTCTTTCAATCTAGCCAACAGCACATTTCAATTCTTTGGTTCTAGAAGCTGTCATGAGAAGTGGGAGAATACCTGTGAGACAATCATGTTAGAACTTGCACTAACAGCGTATCCCAGATAATTTACTTTATTGACATAGCAAGATACTTATTGTAATTACTTGTACAAAACAGCAGTCAAGATATCAAATAACAGCATAGGTGACAAAACTTATCTATAGGAATCACTCTGAACGTAATTTTTTATCCTTTTTTCTCTCTTTCATTGCTTTGCTCTGTTTTCATCCTTTGTGTTTGTTGTGACTCGATCACAATCTAAGACTAGAATGTCGTTTCGAATCATGGACACCAAGTCTTGGCAAAACCATCTAAATTTAGCAATACCTAATAGAGAGTAACCAATGCTGTCACAAGGCAACATTAAATGAAAGCTGCAAGATACAACTTGAATCATTAATTTTCCAAAGGTTAAAGTACATAAAAATGGGGACTAAATTATGAGATTCTTAATTGAATAAGTAGATTTACTTTCGGGAGTAGTTAATCAACAAGTTTTTCACTCATTTCCATCTATGTACGTGTATTTCTACTCTTAATTAAGTTATCAAACAAAATATTTCCTTTCATGTTCATTTATTTACCTTCATTTCCAGCCATAAACTGCTGTGTTTAAAGGTCTGCTGTGTTTAAAGGTAAACTTTTGTAGTTTTTCACGAGTGATCTTCGATTCCATCACATGAATAACTAAGGAAAGAAATTTCACCCAACAAAACGTATTATTCCATGCATATAGCCATTATATTAAACCCCGCAAACCCGAAACACAGACACACACACAAACCAAATAGATTAACTAGTGTTCTTCTTTCTCTTCTTCTTCTTACCCTTCACTTCATGGATACTGCGCAGACTTCCTCATCCACACACATCCTAATATTCCCTTATCCAGCACAAGGTCACTTATTGCCACTCCTAGACCTCTCCCACAATCTTACTTTCAGAGGACTCTCTCTTATCAGCATCATCACCCCAAAAAACCTCCCTGTCCTTCTCCTCTTTCTCAACTCACCCTTCAATCCAGACCCTCGTACTTCCTCTCCCTTCTCACCCCAAACTCCCACCTGGTGTTGAAAATTTCCAAGAGATTGGTAACACAGGAAACCTCCCCATTATATCTGCTCTCTCCTAACTCCATGACCCCATAATCCAGTGGTTCAAGTCCCAACCTAATCCTCCTGTTGCTATCCTATCAGATTTCTTGTTAGGTTGGACCTTACAGGTCTTTTAGTAATTCAATATCCCTAAAATCACATTCTTTTCTTCATGTGCATTTTTTTCTTCTTTTGCTCACTTCTACTGCATAGCTGCAAGAGCATTTGTCAATCTGAGCATGATATTGAGTTTCATCGATTACCTGGAAAGCCAGTTTTTAAAGAAGGGCATTTGCCTTCTATATTAAGATTATACAAGGAAGGTGATCCAGATTCGGCAAATGCGAGGGGTATGATTCGAAATACTTCTTCTGCTTCTTGGGGGTGTGTTTTTAATTCCTTTCAAGCTTTGGAAGGACAGTACATGGAGCAGTTGAAGGCAGAATTGGGGCATCATAGGGAAGGTGATAAGAATGATTAAGAGTGGTTTGATCAGTGTCCGGATGACTCTGTATTATATGTATGCTTTGGGAGCCAGAGGATGATGAGTAAGGAACAAATGGAGAGTTTGGCTTGATAAGAGTGGGGTTAGGTTCATTTGGATTGTGAAAATACCATCAGCCCAACGGATGAATAGGGATGAATTCCATCTCGGTGCAATGCTGGATGAGTTTGACATCCGGGTGGGAAATGAAGGCAGAATGATCAGAGGGTGGGTCCCCCACGTGGCAATACTGAACCACCGTGCTGCTGGGGGATTCCTAAGTCATGGTGGGTGGAATTCTGTCATGGAGGCGATGGTGAGTGGAGCAGTTATATTGAGTTGGCCTAGGGATGCTGACCAATCTAGCCTTCTTGTAGAGGATATGGGGGTGGCAGTGAGGGCGTGTGTAGGGGCTGACATTTCTATGTTAGGGTGCAAGTATGAGAATTTCACATGAGATATATGGGTTTTGTATGAAAAGTTTATAAAAAGAAAGACTTATTGATCTATTTTAAATATCCTAAACCCTCACTTAGTTAATTTATGACGGTTTAATTGAATAATCTAATAGATAATTAATTGTAAATATAGTTTAGATAATTTAAATGAGTAAAATAAGTAAATAATAGAAAAGAAATAGGTAAATCGATATAATTAAATAGGTTAAATTAAAATTTGAGATTTTAAATACTCTTTTCAAAATGTCTATTTTCTTCTTTATCAATTTTATAAATCAAATTATCCAATTTCTTTCAAATATCAATTAGCTATTACTTTTCTTGTAATTTTAATTCTCTAAACCTCTAAATAAACAAGTTGAATGTTTGATAACTTCTTTAAAACCCTTAGACTTTGGTTAACTCTCATTTTGTAAATATTATTAATTTTTTTAAATCAATCACTTGCTTAAAAATATCAGTTTTAGACTCAAACTCGAATTAAATATATGATTTTCATATATTAAACTTTTGAATAGTGTTTTATATTAAGTTATAAATTTCTAATATATATGTTTTCAAATTATTTTCTAATTAGTTTTTATAATAAAAATAATTATCAGAAGGGTTTAAACTTAATACCTATTTTAAAAATATCTCTAATTTTTCCTTTCTTTCTTATTCTTATCCTTTCATTTTTATTTATTTTCTACCTGCCTTCTTTCTTTCAATCTTTTACTCTCTCTCTCTCTCTCTCTCTCTCTCTCTCTCCTCTCTCTTTCTTTTATTTTCTCTCTTCTTCTTCTTCTTCTTCTTCTTCTTCTTCTTCTTCCTCCTCCTCCTCCTCCTCAAAAATTTAATCATGAATCTCAATTCAAAGAAGCCAAGAAGAGAAATCGAAGTTAGAAAAGAGAATAGGAGGTGAAAGTCATGCTAGGAGAAGCTTCAACAACTTCAAAATAGTAGTAATAGTAGAGGAGATCAAGTTGTTTAAGCTGCATAAAGAGATAAGTTTTACTTCTTTCTTTGTTTTAGTTGTTAACTATGTTTGTATGTGTTGGTTTGATGGTGGATGCATGTTGGGTTATTGAGGAAGATGATGAATAGTAGTTTTTGTATATATGAAGTTGGGTTTTCATATGTAGTTGAGGACGTTTTGATGAAGTAAAGGGAGATTAGAATTGTTGGAAATTGTGTTTATGTGTTATATGTTACTTTTATGATGTTTTAATGGAAGTAAGATGTGTAAAACTAGAAAAGTTGTGTAAAGAAAACAGAGGAAATGTGTGTTGGCTGCTGCATAAATCTTTCTGGTCAACACGAGCATGTACGTGCCCGTATAGACAAGATTTTCACTACTAGGTACTTTTTTTAATCTCAACAGCCTTGTGCATGGGCGTGCATGAGCCCTTGCTAAACATAATGAAGCATACTAACCATATTTTTCAGCCTCCCATGGCCTCGAGCACGGCCATGTAGCAGCTCATGCAACCACCTCTATTTCGTAATGTGATCATAAATTGATCATAACTTTTTCATTTGAACTTGGATTGGGGTGATTCAAAATGCTATGGAAAGCTTAAAAAAGATCTACAATTTTCATGTTTTAAGGTTTTGCAAAGTATAAAATTATCAAGGCTTAAATTTCATTTGTTTTCGGATGCTACATAAACAAACAAAGTTAAACACTTATTTTACTAACTAAGTCTATGTGGTTAAGTATAAAATGAATCTTTTTGAACTAAAATAAAATAGATAAACGATAATTAATATGTTATATTAGTTAAAGGATATAATTAAGAATGAGTTAGGATAATTTGTAGATTAATAATTAATTTGAGTTCACATGGTTCCTAAGTATAAAATGAGCTTAGTTAATAATTCTAAGTTTAACATGGTTAAAGAACTTGAATGAGTTAAAATAAACTAGATTAATTAAGTTTAATCATATTTGCTTAGTAATTGGATTAAATGTTTAATTCTAATCAATTGCACTAAGTTAAGTTAAAAAAAATATGATGATAACTTCGAGAGAGATTTTTGGACATGATATAGTAATTTGATTAATTGTTTAGATCTAATCAATTTGGCTAAAATTAAGCTAACATACACTTAACTTGTAATTAACTAGCTTAATAGATTGAGTTAAACCCTAAATAATAAGGAGTACGTAATTTCTAAAATATAATGGACCAAATCTAGGTAATTGATAGACAACGAAGAACTATCCATATCTTGGCGGGACGATTTCACAGCCATGGCAGGTTCCTAATTTATATCTGATTAAATAAAATCATGAACTAAATGTTTAATAAGAAATTTAATATGAGTTAGTAAATAATTAAATTGCTTATATAACGTAATTTTCTTAAAAAGATGTTTTCCTCTAATTTATCTTCTGAATCGGCTTCTGGTCTACCTTCTGACTTTGTTTGGATCTCGAATAGATAAGGTACGTAGTGACGTGTTTGTTGGTTGATTAGGATAAACATGTATCCAAATGGACTAAAACTTAAATATGGTGTAAATATTGAATGTTGTTTGTGCTTATGCTGCTGAATCCGATCCGAAGAGCGACAACCTTATCCAAGCGAACATGGTTAATGCAATGACATTTGTAGGTAGCTCAACGGGTAGCCGATGGGGTAAATGATATCGATGTAACGTCTACTTAAGCTCGAGGTGAAGTAACATGTTTTAGTTCACGTTTATGAGACCAGTTGAACTAACTGATGTTATAGACTGGGATAAGTAGACTATGAACCTTAGAGAACGCTAATATTCTTTTTTCGGTTATATCATCTAGAAGATATATGTATTTAGGCTATCTATATCAACCCCCTAAGAATTGTTTGGTTACTCAAGACCTTAGATTCTCAGTGGTTTATCCCGGAGTGTAAGTGCTCCCATGTTGCTTGTTTATTAAAATAAAAGATAATAAATTGTTATTTGTTGCATTACATTTAGCTAGGTTTATGTGTGTCATTCCATGTGTGTCTGTGTTACTATGTACTAAGCTTCGGCTCATTATTGCTATTATTATTGTCTTCTCCAGGTATTGTTGATTGATGTTGATGATATTATTGATGATGAAGATGATGTCGATGGTGATGAACTCGAGTTTGTAGGCGATATTGAAGAAGTGAAGTGAAGTTAGGTCATTGGATTACTGTATTTTATTTTATTTGTTTTAAGAATTAAATTTATATTTTTGTAACTCGTTTTAATTTTTGAGGGCCTGATGGAGCCCGAGTTTTGCAATTTATAAGTTATTAAAGCTCTGTTTACCATCATAAAATGTATTGGCAATACCGATGGTATAGTTTTGTTTGTGAGAAGATTATCTACTCATGAGAGTAATTTATGATATGTTTTTATAAAGTTCATTTAATAAATTATAAATCCAGTATTTTGTGAATCTAACTGAATGATTTCATAACTTAAAATTGAGTAGCAAATATTCGACATAAACATATCATTCGAGGAAGCTTGAGTGTGTAACACATAAAGTATTATACGTGGCAATAACTACCTTTAATTAATATTATGGTATTACACTATTGCCTTAAGGTTTTGGGTTATAGATGGTGTCAAAAGCCCATTTTGTGTAATCCTTCACAAAACCCATTGGATTTCTCCCTATTGAAGGCATATTTTTATTCCTAACAATCGGTATCAAAGCCTAGTTCAGTTGGGAAACTCCTATGATTGGCCCACCATGTAGAAAGAAGAACTTTGTGGTGAGATTCGTTTGTGAAACCCATGAAGAGTAGGCCACGCACAAAGAGGATTTAGTGGAGTCAATTTGATAAGCACTTAAGAGGGAGTATGACCTACCCCATTGTAGAGACTCATAATTTGAGGAAGAGATTGTTAAGTGCAAATGTGAGAATCTCACATGGGAAATATAGGTCTTATGTGAAGAGTTTATAAGAGAAAAGACCCATTAACCTATTGCCTTAAGGTTTTTGGTTATATATGGTGTCAAAAGCCTATTTTGTGTAATCTTTCATAAAGTCCATTGGATTTCTCCCCATTAAAAGCATACTTCAATTCCTAACATTCCACTATGAGTAAGCTTGCTTAGGTTATTGCTTAAGCAATTAGTGAGGAATGGGGACGGTTTATGCCCAAAAAGAGGAGAGTCAAGGAGCTCGAGAAATTGGCTTATGGATCAGCTATGGGAGTTCATCAATTAGTTTTGATAACCTTGTAATGGAACTTCAAAAACTACAGCATTAAGATTAGTAAGAGAGTGTACTCTTAGGTCATGCCAATTTGCTTTGATAATTCAGAATGTTTCTTGTTGGTGTTTTGATCGTATATGATACCTATCTATCTCCGAAGGTGAGTTATAGACAAGAGATCTATAATTCTAAAAGTTATAGGAGCTTCGTACTAGTTATGTATTAAATATAATGCCTACACCATATTTATAACATTAAACTTTTAGATTAGATAGTTGCACTGTTAATTAACCTTAATATGATATTAGATTAAGAGGTGATAAATTCGAATTTTCGCACACATCATTTCAACCCTATTAAAAAGTTAAGTTTTTCACTTGATAAAGTTTAGTCAAAGTCAAAGTCTCAGCCCACAAGTGAAAAGATATGTTATGTATTAAATATAATATATATACCTGGTCTACAACCTTAAACTTTTAAATTAGATAATTATAATGCTAACAATAATAGTATGAAAGCTCTCTTATTTTATCATCTTTAGATGATTCGAGGTTGTATAATATAAGTCATCAATTGAGTCTCCATCCAATCAAGCATATCTTCGTAACGTTAAACTGTAATTTAGTGTATATCTACAAAAATGACAAGTTGATATAATTTGTTTATGCACATTAAACGCAAAATAAATGCTATGAAAATAATACTATTACGACATTTGATGGCATTTCTTAGAATTTTAATTTCAAGTGCATTTGTTAAGAGAGAAAAAAAAATTAAGAAGTATGCGGAACCGACTTAAAATTGCTCTTCCTACTTTCTAATTGCTAGGATTTGAACCAGTTTAGTATTTAGCCGCAGTAACTAAGATACATGGTCCCAATTTTGATTTTCTAACATATGGAACAACCCAACTTACAAAATAAACATAGATTGTCTAAGATGAATATTTAGGGATTTTTGGATTGTCAATTTTTTATTTTTATTAGTTCGATATCGGTTTGGCATCGGTATTAGTTTAATATTGGTTCAGTTTGGCTAATTTATGAGTAAAACCGTTAATTTTTTATTAGTATCATATCAGTATCAATTCAATATTAATTTAATATCCGTTTAACATCAAAATAATATCAAAATAATATCAAAATGATGAACTAAAAAAGCCTTACATTAATACAAGTCGGTATCTCCGAATATTGTGCTCTCTATTCAACAGTTTCTAATATGCCGTTTCAACTTTTTGTTGATTGTGGCTGCCATGAAAAGTAGAAGCTAGTTGTGAGATAATCGTGTCACTTGCAGCACGAATCATTTTGTTTATTGATATGGCAAAATAATTAGCATAGTTACTTGTACAAGATATACTCAATAATTTGTCTTATTGATTTACAACACTGCACATGACAAACCAATATAAAGAAACTTACACTGTGTTATGCAATGTGATATGGAAATGGAAAGAAATGAATATCAGTTGAAAAGGAAAAAAAAAAAAAAGATGAAAGGAGATGAAATGGAAGAAAGGTTATATTTTTTATTTGAATTATTAATATCGAAATGGAAAGGAATAAAATGAAATGAAATATTAATATAAATAAACTAGAACACCCAATACTTATTAACTTTACCTTTAAAGCTATTTTTGTAACTTTACTTTGTTTTTTTTTTTTTTATTTTCTTTCCTTTCCATCCATGTTTTGATGGAAATGAATGTGCGCCACTAGGCATGGTAAATGGGCCGCGACACGCGTGAACCGGCATGCAGGCTGTGGGCCTAACACTGCATGCACGGCACACGAAGAAAAAAAACAAAAGCACGAGTATGTGTGGACCGTCATACGATAGCTAGGCATGCAGCAAGCGAGGCACATGAAATAAGTGGGCCGACACGGCACGGCACACAAGGCACACGAACTAGTACGTGAGCCTTTTTTTTTAAATAATGATTTATTTTTTAATTTACTTTAAATTGTATTTAAATAAATTATTTTTATTATTTTAATAAAATGTATTTGTCTTCTTAAAAGACATAATATATTTAGTAATTTTATATGTTTAAAATGGTTTCAATTGTATTACTATTAACTTATAACTTCAATATTGTTTACTTGTTTAGGAAATAAAAGAAAATGAAATTATAAAATAATATTGTAATAGTAATTGATTTATATGTCTTTTTTTAAAATAATAATATAAAAATAGTGATTTATTTTTTTAATTTTCTTTAAATTTTATTTAAATAAATTATTTTTATTATTTTAATTAAATATATTTGTCTTCTTAAAAATATATAATATATTTAGTATATTTTATTTGTTTAAAATGATTTCAATTGTATTACTATTAATATATTAACTTCAAAATTGTTTACTTGTTTAGGAAATAAAAGTAAATGAAATTATAAAATAATATTGTAATAGTAATTGAATGATATACCTTTTTTAAAATAATAAATAAAAATAGGTATTGATTTTTTAATTTAATTTAAATTATATTTAAATAAATTATTTTATTATTTTAATTAAATATATTTATCTTCTTAAAAATATATTTTAGTATATTTTATTTATTTAAAATGATTTCAATTATATTACTATCAACATATTAACTCCAATATTTTTTAGGAAATAAAAGAAAATGAAATTATCAAATAATATTGTAATATTAATTAATTTATATGCTTTTTTAATAATAATATAAAAATAGCGATTTTATTTTAATTTACCTTAAATTAGTTTTATTATTTTAATTAAATATATTTTCTTCTTAAAAAAATATAATATATTTGGTATATTTTATCTTTTTAAAAATAATTTCAATTGTATTACTATTAACATATTAATTTCAAAACGGATAAGAGCCACAACCCCCACAAGGGCAGGTTATTGAGCGGTGCGTTCTCCACCACGACCCCCACAAGGGCCACAATCATCATATCACTATTAGCCTTCGGGCAATGTTGATGATTAAGACAAAATAAGGTGGTCAATTATCATATTTGCACTATTTTTTAAAAATTAAATTAATTACTTTTTTTACTATTAACGTAAATAATAATGTAATACATATTATTAATAGAGTTAAAAATATACTTAGTAATTTTCTAAATTTTATTTATGTTAAATGTTACAATCAATAATTTATTTGTAACTAATTTGAATAATTAGTTTAATTCAAATTCCGAAAACCATAAAAAAAAAACCGTGAGTCGAAAATAATAAAAAATAAAAAAACCGTGTGAAATTGAACCCGATTGAAAGTACGCAACCGACACACAGAGGCACGCAACATGGCATAAGAATAAATAAGCCAACACAGCACAGCGCACCATCAAAAAAAGCACGCGTGGCACGCAAGCACGAATGAGACAGGCATGCAAAAGCACGCGACATGCAAAGTACGTAAAATTTGACATACGAACGACACACATGACCCCTTTACCATGCCTATGCACTACGTTTCTACATGGATTTTTGCTGATTTCTCTTGTTTTCCTTTTCATTTTGAGAGTCGAAACATCACGTTTCCACTAACTTTTATTATTATTTTTTTTTTTCCTTCCTGCCAATTTCAGTGGATACCTGTACTAGTAAATGTGTTCTACACATGGAAAGTCCACTTGTCAAAGACTCTCCCTTGTATTGTCATCACTTTCACCAAATCAGTATTTAATGTAAGCAGGCAATGCTGTGATAAGGCAACATTAAATGAACCTACAAGATATGAAGAGGCAACCTACGTCATCTTTCTAAACTCAAGTAAAAGTCAAGCATCCGCTGCCAAATTTAAGTTCTTCAAAGGCGAAGTCCAGAAAAGGGGGGTGGGGGGACCAAATTATGACATTCTTTGAACAGGTGTAATTTACCTTTTAATGGAGCATTCAATGGTTGAAAAATTTTATAAATACTTCTTCTATTCTAAATTTTGCATCGTAAATGTTTCCACGCTCTTCTTCCTAAGTATTAAAAGCAATGTTTTCTCCAATTCCATTCATTTATATCCATAAGTCGGTGCATTATTAAAGGTGATCTCTAGGAGTCTTTCACTTGTAAGATTCATTTTTATTACATATAAAGAACCAGACAAAGAGATTTGAACCAACAAAACGAATTATATTTGCAAATCATCATTTCATCAAACCCACAAACTCATAAAAACACACACAAACCAAATAGATCATCTGCTCTTCCTCTTCTTCTTCTTCTTCTTCTTCCTCTTCCTCTTCTTCTTCATGGATGGTAAAGAGTCTAGCTCATCCACACACATCCTAGTCTTTCCTTATCCAGCACAAGGTCACATGTTACCACTCCTAGACCTCTCCCACAATCTTACTCTCAAAGGACTCTCTCTTACCATTATCATCACCCCAAGAAACCTCCCTATCCTTTCCCCTCTTCTCTTAGCTCACCCTTCAATCCAGACCCTTGTGCTTCCTCTCCCTTATCACCCCAAACTCCCACCAGGCATAGAACATGTCCGTGAGCTAGGCAACACAGGAAACATACCAATAATATCTGCTCTCCAAAACTTCGTGACCCCATAATCCAGTGGTTTAAGTCCCATCCCAACCCTCCTGTTGCCATCATATCAGATTTCTTCCTCGGGTGGACCTTACAAGTCTCTCAAGAACTCAACATCCCGAGAATCACATTCTTCTCTTCCGGTGCGTTTTTGGTTTCAATTAGTCATTTATGCTGGCATAACTACGAGAGCATTTTTCAATCTAAGGATGATATCAAGTTTCCAGAATTACCCGGAAAGCCAGTTTTTAAGGAAGAGCATTTGCCTTCTATATTTCGTCTATACAAGGAAGGTGATCCAGATTGGGAAGATGTGAAGAAGGGTATGATTGGAAATACTTCTTCTTCTTGGGGGTGCGTTTTTAATTCCTTTCAGGGTTTGGAAGAGCAGCACTTAGAGCACTTGAAGGCCGTAATGGGGCATCATAGGGTGTATGGTGTGGGGCCTCTTAGCTTAATAGGGATCAATCAGATAGCAAGCCAAACAGAGCCGAATATGCATTTGGAAAGTGATAAGAATGATTTGTTAAAGTGGCTTGATCGATGTCCGGACAATTCTGTCTTATATGTATGTTTTGGGAGCCAAAAGTTGATGAATAAGGAACAAATGGAGAGTTTGGCTGAAGGACTTGACAAGAGTGGTGTTAGGTTCATTTGGGTTGAAAATACCATCAGCTCAACAGGACAATAAAGATGGATTGCATCTCGACTCATTTCTTGATGGATTTGATGCTCGGGTTGGAAACCGGGGCAAAGTGATCAAAGGGTGGGCCCCACAGGTGGCGATACTGAACCACCAAGCTGTAGGGGGTTTTCTAAGGCACTGCGGGTGGAATTCGGTGATCGAGGCAGTGGTGGGTGGAGTAGTTATATTGACTTGGCCTATGGAGGCTGACCAATATGTTAATGCTAGGCTTGTAGTGGATGATATGAGGGTAGCAGTGAGGGTGTGTGAGGGGGCTGATGCTGTTCCACAGCCTGGTGACCTTGCTCGGGTTATTGCAGGGGCACTTAGTGAGGATTTGGGACGGGATATGCCTGAGAAGAGGAGAGCCAAGGAGCTCAAGCATAAAGCTCATGGAGCTGTGATGCCTGGTGGGAGTTCATATTTTGATTTGGAGAGCCTTGTAATGGAACTTAAGAAGCTGCAACGATAAGGAATGTAAGAGAATCCTTGTTTTGATGAAGCATTTCTCCAGATCTATGAGTATTCCGGTAATGCCGATTTGCTTTGATTCAGGATGTTCTTGTCTGAATGATTCAAAGGCAGCGTGGTTATGTTCTTTCAGGACAAACCAAGGTTGTAGCAGTCCATTCTCCATGAACTGGTGTTCTATTATGAGGTAGTGAGTATAGTATACATATTTACCATTAATGCTATAATATTAAGATTAATGGTCATATGGTAATATTAGACAGTTTTCTGGCAAAATGTCCCAGCAGTTGTCTTCCATAAACAGCAGCATTAATGAAAAAAATCACTGAAGAAGAGTATCCTAACCTTTGTTTAAGATTCTCAGTTTGCTTTCACTGTTAATCTCAACATGAGTTAAAAGAATCCCTACTTGGCAAGGACCAACATGTTTCGACACAAAAGATGATATAAAAAACATATAATCCGCTAATATGAATCATCACCCCTGTTATAAGGTTGTAATTAACCTGGCATGGGATCAATATCAAGTTAGTATCTCCGGATATTGTGCTAGCTACCCAAGAGCATCTATATTTGTGAAATTTTCTTATATTTTTATTTGTAGATCATGTACTTTTCTCGTCCTCTAAGTGAAGCCCATTTTGTCTTACAATTGTAACATCCAGTTCCAGCAATGCTGCATTCCTAGCCCCTTAGATGGAGACAACATTTGATGCTGTCGAATTGGAAATCTAATGCAATCTGATATTTCCACTTACATACAAAATTAATAAAATTGTGAATATATGGTTGTCGAGCCTGGTTTTTCTCGATTTCCTTTAATCCGATTCATATTAAACCCTAACCCATTCAATACGAATCCTCGACTAAGAATTAAAGGAAATTTTGAATTTTTAAAACATTTTGGAGTCGCCACTCAACTAAAGTCGAGAAATAAATAAACAAAAACCAATGGGTAGGTTGATTTTGGTTTTGCTACTGATCTGCGAAAAAATCGTTTTATGAAAACGAGAACCAGAAATTAACTTGAGTTCGGGGGCTAACCTATTAAAACCTAAACGGTTACCACTTTAACTTTCCATATTTAAATTGCTTTCTTTTGAACCCTAATTTCAAAATCTAAACTATTTATCAAATCTAATTAACTAAACATATGTCTAATATGCACAAAAATACTAATCAAATTCTATCAATAATCATATATATTCTAATAACTCCAAATATTCAAAATAATCAAATCTTATTAAATTCTATCAATATTCATATATTCTAAACTAAACTAAAAAATCAAACAACTTCACAAAAATAAATTTTTTACATATTTTAAGTCGCCCGTTTAGGTGCCTACGTACCCGCTAATCGGGATCAGACCACACGTAGTTCTTTTAGAAAAATTTAGTTTGTTGGTTAATTTTAAAATTTTTCGAAATCTATTCGGTTTAAGTTCATTAAGTTTGTTAGTTTTATGAAAAATATATATGTATATCTTTAACATGAACCCTAAATCTATTAAGTTAGGTTTTAGCAATTTTATGGAAAATCGGATTTTTTTAGGTGACAAAAATTTTGGACAAGAAATCATAACCACATATCATGCATATCAATTGATCATACATATCATCAAGAATAAAAATATTATAAGGAATATCAAATTTAACAAGCTAATTTCAACAAAGCAATATCATGGCATAATCAAGATTTATATATTATTGAAACTACATTATGAAGGGCAAGATTTTAATATGGTTTCATATATGGTGAAATCATAAAATTCAATATTACTACAATGAAGGTCATCATTACATCATGGCATAAAAGGAATATTAATGACTAATCATCATACATGATCACACAATTCAAATATTGTAAACCTAAAACTAAAAAAAATTTCATATATTCCTTATGATTATGGCACGATTATAGATATATTATCAATAACAAGATCTTAAGGTATTTCTATGAACACATGCTTAACACGATATATATAAAAAATTCAATTTTATCACAAAAAAGCAAAATCATTACCATATTAATGCAAAAAGATAAAACAATCAAAAACTATATCATGACAATTTAAACCCTAAATTTCAAATTAATATTTTTAGAACAAACATTCATTGACATTGTCAAATTTCATATATCCTCTTAATCATAAAAATATCTCAACTTGTAATATCATGAATAACTATTCACAAGATTCAACACAATACGATGCACCATTACAATTCCTAAAAACTTTAATTGAATAAAGAATAACATATATCCAAGATCATGCTTTGTTCAAAATGGTTATATCAATACCAAGATCACAGGTAATATTTAGACAATATTATAAAACAATTTCATGAACATTGAAATACCATCTCGTACACTATTGGATAATTCATTATAAGCCTAAATCATTAGTCTAATCAAAATTTTCATGTTAATAACAAAACTTTTCTTTTAAAACATATTCATCATGGCAAAAAGCAAATATTCATTGACAAATATATATATATATATATATACATATTATAATGACTATACTATCATGATTCAAACTAATACTAATTTAAAAATTTTTTTTAAAAAAAAATACAATATATTCATAACAGATTTTAAAAATATAATCGTATATTAATTATTTTCATTTTTCTTATTCTTTAATTTCTTATTTATTAATATCATAATATAGTTTCTATTATTATTATTATTATTATTATTATTATTATTATTATTATATTATTATTATTATTATTATATTATTAAGAATTGAATTAAAACTTACCTGGGATTTGCAGAGGACAGGGACCGCGTGGACGAATTGCAAATTGAATTCGCGCAGGAGCACGAGAATCAATCCGCAAGCAGGCAGCGGAATTCCGACGGCTTCAACGGCAGCAAACTTCCGGCGGGCAACGGCGATAGGAGACGGACGGTGGTCAACGGCAACAACTCCGGGAATAGAAGCGGAATTCGTGGTTACTCCGGCGACCATCGTTTAACGTTTTTCGACAATAATCAACTTATGGCAATGGAAATTCTCAACTTCCCGAATATCAAATGCTTGTTTGATTTCTCTTTTCTTTGTTTTTGTGTTCCTCTTTTCGTTTTTTCTTCTTCTATTTATAGATCTAGGGTTTTATGTTCCATTTTGATTTTTATCCGAAAAAAACGAATTAAAATGGCTGCAAATTGCATTAGCTATCAATTAACGTTATAATGTTAACGTTCAAACACGTTTTTGAGCGAAAAAATCGGAGATTTGAGCTTTTTTCGGAAATGTAAAAACGAACTTTTTTCCAACTTCAAGTCCGGATTTGAAATAGTTATAGTTTATGAAAACATGCAAATTATATATCAAAATGAATACTCCGCGTCTAGTTTCAAAATATGTATTTATTTTGTAAAAAAACGGGTTTGAAAACGGGTCAAAAATAGACTTGAAAACGCCCCATCGGGCGGCCGGAGGTAGGAGACGATGAACAGTAATTTTTTTTTTTTTTTTTACAATTTCAAATTACATTATACTATATTAATTATCCATATTACATCTATTATTTATTTCTATTAAATTGATTTATTTTTTTTTATTTTTATTCCTAGCTTTAATATTTGTAATTTGCAAAATTCAATTATTTTAATTATATATACTAAACTAAGTATTTATTTTGACAAAAAATGTCAAAATGAGATGTCTACAGCTGCCCCTCTTTGTGATGAGGTTTGTCAAAACCTTATCGCAAAGATAAAGTAGACCTCATTTTGACTTTACCTCATATGGAATTCCCACTTCTCAAGCGGGGTGAGAGCTTTTCATGTTCTGATATGCTCATTGAATCACTTCTTGGGCAAGGATGCTTCATGTACTGAACCATCCTTTGATTCAGGTCTCATGCACTGAGTCCTTACTTGAAAAGAGGTCGTTTTCTGAGCAGAGATAGAATTGTTTCTTGAGCAGAGATGAAGTTGTTTCTCGAATAGAAATGATTCATGTTCTTGAAGAGAAGGATGGCGCTCCTCTGAGCTAGCGATCCTTAAGCTTGAAAGCAAAGAAGGAAGGTGCTTCACTGAGCTCGCGATCCTTAAGCTTGAAAAGACTCTTGAAAAGTTTCACATGTTCTACGGATATGCTTCATGTTCTGAACTGCCTTTTGAATTGGATTGCTTCTTGTGCTAACATTTGTCTCTTATTTGATACAAGCGCGCTCTTTGAGCTGGCATCTAATTTGGATAAGCGCTCCTTGAGCTAGCATTTGATTTGGTTCAAGCGCGCTCCTTGAGCTGGCATTTGATTTGGATAGACGCTCCTTGAGCTAGCCTATGATATAGATCTGATACAAGTGCGCTTCTTGAGCTGGCACTTGATTTGGATAAGCGCTCCTTGAGCTAGCATTTGATTTGTTTAGGCGCGCTCCTTGAGCTGGCACCTGATTTGGATAAGCGCTCCTTGAGCTAGCATTTGTCTTAGATTTGATTCAAGTACGCTCCTTGAGCTGGCACTTGATGTGGATAGGCGCTCCTTGAGCTGGCCTATGATTTGGTTCAAACGCGCTCCTTGAGCTGGCATTTGATTTAGATGGCGCGCTCCTTGAGCTGGCATCTGATTTGGATAAGCGCTCCTTGAGCTAGCATTTGTCTTAGATTTGATTCAAGCACGCTCCTTGAGCTGGCACTTGATGTGGATAGGCGCTCCTTGAGCTGGCCTCTGATTTGGTTCAAACGCGCTCCTTGAGCTGGCATTTGATTTAGATGGCGCGCTCCTTGAGCTGGCATCTGATTTGGATAAGCGCTCCTTGAGCTAGCATTTGTCTTAGATTTGATTCAAGCACGCTCCTTGAGCTGGCACTTGATGTGGATAGGCGCTCCTTGAGCTGGCCTCTGATTTGGTTCAAACGCGCTTCTTGAGCTGGCATTTGATTTGGTTATGCATTCCTTGAACTGGATCTCATGTCCTGAGATCTTGATTTCCTCATGCTTCGCATGGCTTCTAGAGCTAATTTCCTGAAAAACTTAATTCTAGCAATATATTCATTTTATTATCTCTCTTTTTTTTTTTTTTTCAAAACTTACCAGATTCTTATAGAAGCTTCTAAACTTGTCAGACCACTTGGTGAAGTCCGCTCATCACTAGGTTTATTCCGTCAGGCTAGAGCTCTTCACAGTGGCTATCCTTTGAATTGAGTATCTCTGTTTGTCTTTTGATGGTAACTGGATTCTTTTTTATGGTCTTGACATCGGAACAATACGGGAGATGGTTCTTTGTATCTCCCTTACTTTGCAGCTTGAACTTATCGACTTCTTATGTTATTGGTCTGAAATAGGTATTTCTTTAAGAAAAGATCAAATCTCAAAGTATTAGAATGTTTTTATAACTTTATCAATTGCTCAAATCTCTCTCTCCAGTACACTCATGTTTTAAAAATTTTGAGAGATATAAGGATGAAAGAAAGCTTATCAATTGAAGTGAAGGTCAATGATTGATCTGATGATTGGGGACTGCTAGAGATATCTTTTTGTCGATAGATAACAAAAATTAGATCCACATAGACAAAGTAGTCAACACATTTCTGAACTTGATAGAATTTTCATTAATTTCTCAAGAGTAGTACAACTTGACCGCATCAGAATTTACAGGGTCTTTCAAATCTGGACCATCCACTCTAGTCAAAATTAGTGCACCACCAGGCAACACCCTCTTTACTACATATGGTCCTTCGTAATTAGGAGTAAACTTTCCTCTAGGATCTTGAACGTTCGGAAGTACTTTTCTCAAGACTAAGTCTCCTTCCTTGAAATTTCTCGGGCGAACTTTCTTATTGAATGCTCGAGCGATTCTTTGCTGGTAAAGCTGACCATGATATAAGGCGGTCATCCTCCTTTCATCAATGAGATTTAACTGATCAATCCTATTTCTTACCCATTCAGCTTCATTCAATTCTGTTTCTGCCAATATTCTGAGTGATGGAATTTCAACTTCAACTGGCAAAACTGCTTCCACACCATATACTAATGAATAGGGGGTTGCCCCTGTTGATACCCTAATGGATGTTCGATAGGCCATGAGTGCAAAGGGTAGCATCTCGTGCCAATCTTTGTAATGATAGCCATTTTTCTATTATTTTCCTGATGTTCTTGTTGGCTGCTTCAACTGCCCCATTCATCTGAGGTCGATATGGGGTAGAGTTCCGATGTTTGATCCAAAGTTTTGGCACAATTCAGACATTAATTTGTTGTTCAAATTGGTACCATTGTCTGTAATGATTGTATCAGGGACTCCATATCTGGCTATGATATCTCTCTTGATGAACTTGACAACTACTCCTTTGGTAACATTAGCGTATAAATGCTTCAACCCATTTAGTAAAATAGTCGATCGCCACTAATATAAATCGGTGACCATTTGAGGCTTTTGGCGAAATTGGTCCTATCATATCCATACCCCACATTGAGAAGGGCCAAGGTGAAGATAATGACTGCAATTCTTTGGGAGGAGCATTCATCTTGTTGGAGTATATTTGGCACAAGTGGCAATGTCTCACGTGTTTAATACAATCTGATTCCATAGTTATCCAGAAGTAACCCATCCTCATAATCTTTTTAGCTAGCATATATCCATTCATGTGAGGTCCACATATCCCTTCATGGACTTCCTTCATCAACATATCTGCTTCTGCCTCATCTACGCATCTCAAGAGAGTAGTATCAAATGATTTTTTGTATAATGTATTACCACTGAGCATGAAATGAACTGCTAAGCGTCTTAGTGTTCTTCGCTCCTTGTTGAAGCATTTTCAGGGTATTTGCCATCTTGGAGGAATTCTTTGATATTAGCATACCAGGGATCTTTCCTTGGGACTTCCTCGGTATTCAAGCAAAATGCCGGTTCTTCCTCAATGCGAACCTTTAAGGGCTGGATCTCAACTCCATCAGTGATTTGAATCATAGATGCTAATGTGGCTAATGCATCCGCGAACTGGTTCTGGTTTCTTGGCATATAAGTGAATGATATTTCTTTGAATTTCTGTGCCAATTCTAGTAAGTATTGATGATAAGGCACCAATTTTGCATCCTTCGTCTTGTATTCTCCTCGTGTTTGAAAGATGATGAGAGAGGAGTCTCCATATACTTCAAGATCATCTTTCCATGTCAAGTGCCATCTTGAGGCCCATGATGCAAGCCTCGTATTCTGCCACATTATTAGTATAAGGGAAAGTCAATCTTGCTGAAGCGGGGTATTGTTTACCATCTGGTGATATTAAGACTGCCCCAATTCCACATCCGCATACATTAGCTGCTCCATCAAAGTACAACTTCCATTTAGGAGTAGACTGTTCTGATTCTTTATGAATCTGCCAGCAATATGCCTTCATGGGAATTGAGCTTCTCCATCATCACACTATCTTCAACCGGGTTTTCGGCTAGTTGATCTACAAGTGCTTGACCTTTAACTGAGTTTGATTCACATAAGTGATATCAAATTCTGATAACAACATCTGCCATTTGGAAATTCTCCCAATCAACCCTGGTTTCTGAGCCAAATACTTCAACGGATCATGTTTCGTATAAAGCTCGATAGAATAATACAATGTATATTGTCTCAGTCTGTGCATGATCCACACCACGGCACAACAGGTTCTTTCCACTTCAGTATACTTCTGTTCTCCTTCAGTGAATTTCTTACTCAAATAGTAAATAGCCCGTTCTTTCCCATCTTCATCTTTCTGTCCAAGCATACCTCCCATTGATTCAGGAAGTACCGTCAAATATAGGAAAAGAGGGCGACCAGGTGTTGGTGCTACTAACACTGGTGGATTCATCAGATATTGCTTGATTTCATCAAATGCTTCTTGACAATCTTTATCCCAATCAATAGCTGCATTTTTCCTCAACAATTGAATAGAGGGCGACATTTGTCGGTTAATTGAGATATAAACCGAGCAATATATTCAAGCGTCCCAATATGCCCCTGACCTCTTTGATCGTCTTCGGGGGAGGTAATTCAAGTATGGCTTTAACTTTATCCGGGTCAACTTCTATTCCTTGTTGACTGACTACGAATCCCAACAACTTCCCTGAGGTCACCCCAAATGTACACTTTTCGGGATTCAACTTAAGATGGAATTTCGTAATCTATCAAATAATCCTCAATATTTCCACATGATCCTCATCTTCCTTAGACTTAGCAATCATATCATCCACATATACTTCGACTTCTTGATGCATCATGTCATGAAACAAGGTGACCATCGCCCTTTGATATGTTGCCCCGGCGTTTTTAAGGCCGAAAGGCATGACTTTGTAGCAGAATGTTCCCCAAGTAGTAATGAAGGTTGTCTTAGTTTTATCCTCTTCTGCCATTTTAATCTGATTATATCCCGAAAAGCCATCCATGAATGAAAATAGATGGTTTCTAGCCGTATTATCCACCAAGACATCTATGTGAGGTAAGGGGAAATTATCTTTGGGCGTGGCTTGGTTTAAATCGCGAAAGTCTACACAAACTCTAACCTTTCCATTCTTTTTAAGTACCGGGACCACATTAGCCACCCATTCAGGATAATCGGATACCTCTATAAAACCGACTTCCAACAATTTCTTTACTTCTTCTTTAATCTTGAGCAAGATATCTGGTCTAAATCGTCTTAATTTTTGCTTCTTTGGTTTGATATCTGCTTTAGTTGGTAATTTATGAACCACTATAGAGGTATCTAAACCAGGCATATCTTCGTAGGACCATGCAAACACGTCTAAGTAATCAGTCAATAATCTTATCAATCTTTCTCGTTGCTCAGCGGATAAGGTGGTGCCCATTTTCAAATTTTTAGGCTCATCTTCAGTTCCAACATTCACTACTTCTGTAGGTTCACTGATCTCAATTCTACCTTGTTCATATTTTTGCCAACTTTTCTCTATCCCAGTGTGATCACTAATGTCATGTTCAACGACTAACTCATTAGGGTCAGAAATGATATCAGTATTTTCGTTATCTATCGATGCAAGATATCTCTTACTTTCACCATTATCATCAGATCTGGAAAAAACAAGGTAAAGAAAGAGAAAAACGAAGAAATGTGAGAGATTAAAGAAGCTTCCACAAATCTCATCTTTGTTAATCATGGTCAGCTCCTCCTTCATGGCATTATCCCTAACTTCATTTTGAGAAGCTTCCACAAAACAAAAGGGTTATGTAGAAATAAAATTTCATCTTCCATACACATCAGCAAGAGACTTCATTAACAACATTAGAATCTGAAATGTGTTATTTGGATGGCTTAATAAAGATAATAATTTGATTGGTTGCATTAGAATAAGTTACATTTGATATTTATGTGTGTATATATGCATTTGTTTTGTGGTTTGGCGTATAGGGCGTTTTTGCTCATTCCTTTCATTTTCAAACACAGGTGAAGATGAGTATACGACATATCTAGATATGATCTGTATATAGATTAAGGGGATGGCGATAGTAGTCCAAACTACCCTGTTGAGGAATAGATTCAAATACCGGATTAGGAGAAAAGAATTTTTAGATCTTATACAGTATTTGAAATTATGTTAAAGATTTTATATGTTCTGAAGAATTTTGGATTTTTATGTTTTTGAATCTTCAATAGTTTCTGAGAGTTTTATGTGATTGTAAGTTAGAAATATTTATGGAATTGTTGGTTTTGGTTTTGCCAACTTGTTTTGATCAATAGGATATTTCGAAGAAATTTTATTATATGTTAAACAGGTTATGAACCTTCTGATGCTCTCTGAGAGAGTTCATGAATATTATTTTATATGTTTATATTTGTGGATTTAGTTTTAAAGCCTTTGTGTGTCTTACACAAGAGAGGACACGTGGTGGGTTGTAATTGCCAAAAAGTTAGGGCACTATAGTTTTCAATATGTTTCAGGGTTTAGAAGGACAGTATTTAGAGCACTTGATGGCAGTAATGGGGCCTGGCAAGGTTTATGGTATAGGACCACTTTGCTTGACATGGAATGAAAAGACAACAGGTCAAACAAATCCAAAAATGCACTTGGAAGGTGATAAGAATGATCTATTAGAGTGGCTTGATCAGTGTCCGGATGACTCTGTATTATATGTATGCTTTGGGAGCCACAAGATAATGACTAAAGAACAAATAGAGGGTTTAGCTGAAGGGCTTGATAAAAGTGGCGTTATGTTCATTTGGGTTGTAAAGACATCATCAGCCCAACAAATGAATAGAAATGAATTCCATCTTGTTTCGATCTTGGATGAGTTTGAAACCCGAGTAGGAAACCGAGGCAGAGTTATCAAAGGTTGGGTACCCCAGGTGGTGATTTTGAACCATCGAGCTGTGGGGGTGTTCGTAAGTCACTGCGGGTGGAATTCGATTATCAAGGCAATGATGAGCGGAGTAGTCATATTGGCTTGGCCTATGTTTGCTGACCAATATGTTAATGCTTGGCTTCTAGTGGAGGATATGAGGGTCGCAATGAGGGTGTGTGAAGGGGCTGATGCTGTTCGACAACCGGGTGAGCTCGTTGGGGTTATTGCTAGGGCGATTGGTGAGGTACCAGGACAGGGTATGCCTGAAAAGAGGAAAGCCAAGGAGCTCCAGGAGTTGGCTCATAAAGCTGTTATGCCTGGTGGGAGTTCATCGGTTGATTTGGCTAACCTTGTTATGGAACTTCAAAAACTACAACGTTAATATCAGTAAGAGAGTGTGTGCTTAGGTAATGTCAATTTCCTTTGATAATTTAGAATGTTGCTTGTTGGTGTTTGGGTCTTATATCCTACCTTGTCCATCTCTCCAGATGAGTTAACAAAAATCGATCTATCATACTAAAAATCAGGGGATTCGTATTGAAGAAAACTCTCTTGTTCTATCGTCCACTGGTCGAAACAAGGTTGTAAAGTTATCAATTTAATCCATCCAATTATGCAAACTTCATGTTATCTTTAATGTGATTTGTATATGCATATTGATGGTAAAATTAATATTATAAAAACAATACAATACTGATGACATTCGGTGTCATCTCTTAGTCTTAGAATTCTTGTATTCAATTTTATTTTAAATGCATTTTGCTTTGGGAAGGTGGAAACAAAACCTGAAGGAGTGAGCTGAACTGTCTTCAAAATTGTTCTTCCTACTTGCTAATTGCTAGTATTTCAACCAGTTTGTAGTTAGGCATGGCAGTTTAAGATAAACGGTCCAGCTAATGATTTATAACCCATGGAACAACCCGACCTATGTTAATAAATGAGACAGTCCAGGAATGAATCCTTAGTGTGTAACGCCAACACATGGGGAATATAACTGCGCTCCCTGTCCAACAAAATCTAATATGACGTTTCAAATTTTTGGTGCTTGTGGCTGCCATGAAAAGTAGAAGAATAATTGTGCGATAATTGAGTCACTTAGCGCAAGCAATTTATTTTATTGATATCACAAAATATTTAGTGGAGTTACTTATGCAAGATATATATAATATTTGTCTAATTGATATACAACACTACATATGAATAAACTTAGTAACTTATATTGTTCTATTGAAGAAACCATCAAGTTAATTATCTAATAATTAAAATAAATATAGTAATTGATATATTAAGTATTTAAATAGCGCAATTATAGTTGGATATGATCTGAATTGTTAAATAACTGATAGGATCGATCCCGCTAAAAATAAATGACAAAACCATAGAATTTTCCCAAGCTTTGTATATGCCATTAAATGTGTTCTACACAAGAAAAGAAAAGTCCACTAATCAAAGATTCTCCCCTGTTTTGGGAAAAAGAAAAGGATATTATTTTAAAACATGCTGGTTTTATTAATTTACGTATTCAAATTTAATTGTTATTTACATGTCATTATATATATATGGTGTGTAATACCAATAAATATCTTTTTCCCCTGACTTGTATTTGAAATTATGGACACAGAGTCACACCAAAACTGTTATATAAGCACTTTCACCAGATCAGTGCTTGGTGCAAGCATGTAATGCTGTTTCAAGGCAGCATTAGATGCAATAGATACAACTTGACTATCTTCCCCAACAAATGTAAATGTCAGGCTGACCCAGAACAAAGGCAGCATCCAGAGATTCAATGAACTGGTGTAATGTACTTCCATGAGTATTCCATGGTTGAACAATTTTACAATATTTGTTACAAACTAAATTTTGCATCATAAAATGTTTTCTCATACTTCCTTCCTCCATAGTTATCAAAACGCAATATTTTCTTCCATGTCTGTCCTTTCCATTCATTTTCAAACATAACTTGGTGTATTGTTACATGTAACCTTCTGTAGTTTTCACATGTAAGATTCAAACAATTTCATTAAGCTCCACGAACCATTTCTTCTTCCTTCTTCTCTCAAGTCTCAACTCACCCTCCAATCCAGAGCCTTGTACTTCCTCTCCCTTCTCACACCAAACTCCCACCAGGCGTAGAAAACATCCATGAGCTCCGTCCTACCTTTACCCTCTTGTTGCCATCATATCAGATATCTTCCGAAGGCGGGCCTTATAAGTCTCTAAGGAACTCAATATCCCCAGTATCACCTTTTTTTCTCTTCCAGTGCATTTTTAGTTTCTGTTGGTCACTTCTGCTGACATAACTACACAAGCATTTGTCAATCTAAGGATGATATCAGATTTCCAGGACTACCTGGAAAGCCAACTTTTAAGGAAGGGCATTTGCCTTCTATATTTTGTATGCATAAGGAAGGTGATCGGGATTGGTAAGCCCTGGTAGAAGGGTGTGATTGGAAATGTTTGGAAGGACAGTACTTGGAGCACTTGAAGGCAGAAATAGTACATCATAGGGTTTATGGTTTAAGAACACTTAACTTGATAGGGATCGACCAGGTAGCAGGCCAAACAGAGCCATGCAGGCATTTAGAAGGTGATAAGAAGGAATCGATAGAGAGGTTTGATCAGTGTCTGGATGATTATGTATTATATATATATATATATAAATAAATATTTGGAAATTAGAAGGTGATGAATGAGGAACAAATGGAGAATTTGGCTGAATGGCTTGAGAAGGGTGGGATTGGGTTCATTTGGGTTGTGAAAAAACCATCAGCCCAACAGGACAATAGCAATGAATTCCATCTCAGCTCATTTCTTGATGAATTCGAAGCTCGAGTTGCAAACCGGGGCAGAGTCATCAGAAGGGTGGGCTCTAAAGGTGGCAATACTGAACTACCAAGCTCTACTGGGTTGGTTATCTTGGCTTAGCCTATGGACGCTGACCAATATGCTAATGCTAGGCTTCTAGTGGATGATATGGGAGTGGCACTGAGGGTGTCTGAGGGAGCCGATGCTGTTCAACAGGCAGGTGACCTTGCTCGGGATATTGCACGTTAAGGGTCAATTTGTTTTATCTTATTTTACTCATTTTGACATATTAATTTTATCGTTTTTAAATAGATGTTTGTTAAAAAATAGATACAAATAAAAAAATAAACAACTTTAATCATAAACAAATCAAATAGATTGGATGCAAATAAAATACAAATAAATATTAATATGATGAACTATTGTTTGTTCTTGTTGTTGGTTTTTTTTTTTTTTTAACCCTCTTTTTTTTTCCCCCTTCAGATCATACAAAACTGGGAGTCCAAAACATATAACCTAGGTAAAGAGTGCCTCTGAACCAAATGCTTAGTGTCCATAACCCTTATATCCTATCAGCTATCAAGTGAAGTGAGGGTTTTACTGATCATGCAAATCCTCAAAAGTTCCAAGTACAGGTAATTCTATATAGAAAGTAATACAAAAGGAATTAGTTTCACACCTGGTTTAAACTTTCCTAAAGGGAGAAGAGAATATTTCGTGGTATCAGGTTGAAATCTTCATGTCCTAAAAGATATTCATCGTCTGTTGCAACCAAATTTAGTAGAATTCCCAAATTGTCAAGCCTCTTTTACTAGAATACCATCTCATGTTACCAGTAAGCTAATTCTACGTATAAGCCCTGGTAGAAGGAAATTGTACCAAAAGAAACTCGATTTTACCGATTATGATGACGTCGGAGGTGGTACTGCCCCTTACTGGTAATCAAGATTTCCTACTTTAATGCAGTATTAAAATAAATATCACAACCATTTGGAAGAAGGAAAAAGAAAATAAAAAAATTAATAAAAATTTACAAAATTGCCACTGAATTTATTATTAAAAAAATCCAAAATTAGACCGCTTAATCTCGACTCTTGAAGAGAGTTTGCACCTTCTAGTAAAACACACTGCATAAAGGAATAAGAAGAACATCAATTAGATTGGATTTCAATCAAATGTAGCAATCTACTGAAATCTGGTAGCAAAATCGTGATTGGAGTTTCCTTCTTCTTTAAGTACGGCGGCAGTGAAAGTGAACTGGGCTCCAGGGACATCGCAAATGCTAATCCCGCGTAAGAAATCCCACCAACCTGCATCAACTTGATAACGGTAACAACTACCTGTCCTCCGTTGTATTTGGAGTGTGCTGTTGTAATTGTCAATGTTATGCTGCAATTGCTACCGGCTGCGATGGTTAGGCACCACATTGAGAAGAACAGAGAAGTTTATTATTTGTGTTGAACAGAGAAGGGCATCAAGCAAATCTGCTTTCCAGTTGAAGTTCATATATCCCATAATTGATAATCCATGTGATGAAGTGGGGGTTGTCCTGATGCAAGTCCACAAAAAAATTTAAGATTCTTTTAATTGTGTATAGTGTGTAATACAAAGGAATTAGCTTCAAAATAAGTTTAGAATTTCTTAAACCAAGAATCAGCAATCTCAAAGTACAAGATTACTCTTGATATCTTAAAAAAGATTCATTTTATATAGTTTAGGATTTATCGAAGAATCAGCTATTTCAAAGTACAAGATGACTCTTGATATCTTTAAAACTATTCCATCTTATGTACAACCAAATTTAGTAGATTTCATTAACTTCAAACTCAATACCATCTATTGTAATCACTACATGCAACGAGTAAGGTAAATCTACAGGATAGGCCCACGATAGTACCTAAAGAAACCTGATTTACCAATCATTTGGTTGGGTGTGCCAAATTCATCATAATGCAGGACTAGTTCATCATCCACTTCTTTGCAACCGGTTATTCAAGGAAGAAGAAAGAAAGGGGGTTATGCATTAATCATACATTGTCACACCTCATGCAAATACCAATACCTGTTTAGAGCTTGTCAAACCTCAGGTTCAGCCTTGAAAAGGCATGAGATAGCATTCCACACAAAACTGCTTGGATTGAAAAGAGATTAAACCATTATCTCGCTTGTTTCCACCAACAATTTGGTGACAAAAAGCATTTATGGGATACTTATCCATTGACATAATCTAATGAAAATGAGTCCTTTTTCCAGTATCAGTTATCACCTTTAGTATCCACATTGCTGTCGTGGCTACCAAGACTGAGAAAGCTAGAGGAATGGTAATGATAATGCAGTGCCAAATCTTCACTTCTGCACTTGCAGTTTTGAAGTCCACTTGGGCCTGCAGAACTTTAGAAATATTCAGAGGTGTTTTCTCAGAAATATGCAGCACTGTCTTAAGCCATAGAGTAAAGAAGAAAAATGAAAAGGAAAGAAAGAGTAGCCAAGAGAGCTTCTAGTTGCTATCATAGTTGTCTTAAAAAATTTAAACATCATGATAAAAATAGCCCCCTTACCTCAAGAACCTTGCTTTATAGAAAGCATGGAGGTAAATATCAGATTCAGTATCAGGCTCCGAAAAGATCTTGAAATGAAATTGCAATCATCTTCATGAAAAGCATCAAGCTTCTCTACACCAAAGTAGATGGCCTACAACAATGGGAAAAGCAAAGAGACCTTGAATCAAAACAGCAGCATAAATCTAACAAGAAAATTATCATCTGTACGGTACTGATTCTCTCTCATGCTTTCCTTTATACATGGAAAATCTTCATTATTCAATGAGCATAGACATTCCCAAGGGCATTGACAGTGCAATGGGATTTTTTCCCCCTTAGGTTTTATAGGTAAAAGCCAAATAAGTGATGTCTCACATTATGATCTTCCATGACCTGCAATGCATGTATGCTCAAGGAATCAGCAGATAGCAGATGAATATAAGAAAGACATCAGATGAGCAATTAAGCTTGAAATACCTACAGTGAATTAATTCCTTTGACTTTTGAGGTCAATCAGCAGCACTAAAACCAACTGTAAGACAAAGAATTGGGAATCCAAGAAATAGCTGGTGCTCAAGAGCCCAAAAGACAATATTTTCAAAGAAGGATTCACTTCATGGATCTCTACTATCGCTAAGATAATTTTCGGATGGTCAATCAGCACACAAAAATTTGACAAACTTGGTCTTAAAAGATTTAATGTCACATATCAAAGTGCAAACAACATAATGGTCATATCGAATCTGAGTATATTAAATACCTTTGATGCAAATTTGACCATCCTCATCCACATTTGTCCATCTAGTATTGCAGCTTCCAACTAAACTGTTTGTGTTATATTGCACAATGTAACCGGTGCATCTCGCATAGGTAACTGCCTTGACATCATTACAAGAAGTCTCACAGCAACTTTGTATAAGCTTCTCAGCAAATAATGCCTTCTATAGCAGTAGCCATCCAGATTTAATCAACTGCTCAATGTGCTGTAGTCCCCGGAATTCTCACTGACCTAACAAACAGATTTCAAAAACAATCTTCTTGGGGCTCTGAAATTGAAAACAGAAAATCTGTATAAGACAATATAATGGTTTACTACAGGATGTTGCAGTTTTACTCAAGAGACACCCAAAGAAAACTACCTTGTGCTAATCGACATGTGCTGTTGCTGAAGATATTTAATTAAAGATCCCAACAAGACACACTGGATATCCACCAAAAATATGAAGCAACTCAGTTTCAAAAACTTTATGGCACAGCTTGAAAAAGAAAAAATCACAGCAATTCCCAATGAAACATACTGAAGATGTAGTGCCCATAAAACGCTCAGCAGCAAATTCATCATAGATAAGCATTGCCAATATCAACAATAAATAGGGAAGTACACCATTAAGAAAAATTGAGATTGACATATCACTATATATTCATTAAGTTTTGGAAGAATTGCATAGTAAGTTTTCTTAACTTCAATAATTTGTTTCCACTAATTTAATCATAACAATGAATAGTGTGCTAAAATCATTTTCTGTTGATTTTTTTCCCTAAAGGAAAAAAAATTAATGATAATAATACAATTGATATACCAAAAATATTGCTACAAAATAGCATATACCTAACTGCATGATACATACTAGTTTTGGGTGAATAAAGTACACTGGTATCTCAAGCACAAAAACTGATGCACCATCAAAACACTACTCTGCATAAGAACAGCTAATAATGTTAGGCCTGATCAGATATTGGTTACACATCGATGGATCGTATACCATTATCACAGGGGAAAAGATGAGAACATCATAGAAGGGTATAAAATAGAATCTCCCATTTCCCCCAAAAATACACACAAAACACATACATACGTATGTATTCATACATCTTTGATATTTTTGTCCCTTAACTGAAAAAACTCAAGAGCCATGTCTCCAGAAGACAGTAAAAGGTACAATTCGGCTTATATCTCTTTACATGCTACTTTGCTTTATTGATTCTATTTTGAGTTACTTTATCATTCAATGTCTTGTAGAAATTTTAGGATAGGTAATAATCTTGATCTAACCATACACATAAAATTAAATATTTTGAGCTCTGAGGACAATGCCATAGTAAGTATCCATGAACAGGAATTTCACAAAGAATAGACAAAACCACATAATGAACACGTTTACAATAAGCAATAGTGGAGAATATACAGCAATTTTAATTGTGTTAATAAATTATAGAGCATAGCAATATCATACCTGATGTGTAAACTTCTAGGTGAACACAATCCCCGCTATGGATAATGGATGCAGATACTTTCATGTGCTCATGTGTTCATGTAACCATATTTGGTCATCACAGCAACAAATTGGAAAGCTGCTCTGTCATCCTTGCACTGGTAGCAAGTATGAAGCATCTTCCTGCATATTTCCTGATCTGGATTTATGGATTATATAACATTAGAATGAAAAAGTGCTTTGCCTCAATTAGGAAAGACCTTTTGCACAATCGATTGATTACAGCACTAAAATCTTTGAGTGAGACTTCAAACCCCTTCTCCATCATTTGATAAAAGAACACCCTAGCCTTGTACATCACCCTTTACACAATGTGCTTTAATGACTGTAGTGTAAGCAAGCTTTTTCAAGCTGATGTTTTGTTCATGGAGAGAAACAAGCAAAGCATCAGCAATTTTTAGGTCACCATTTACACAAGACCATTGATAAGGATATTGTAAGTAACAGAGAGTAGTTCAAGGTTATGCCGTAACATCTCCTTGAGCAGTCCAAAGGCAGATTTCATATCCTTAGCCTCGCAAAAGCACTGTATGATGATGTTATATGTGATTTGATCTGGTAATAAACCCTTGACATACATTTGCTTGAGCACTTCAATAGCCTCTTGCTGTTTCCATTGCTTACAGAGTGCTTTAACAAGAACAGTGTATGTGACATTAGTTGGACCTATTCCTTTTTCTTCCATGTCATGCAGCAATTTATGGATGCTATTTACATTTCCATTTTCACAGTATTCATTCATAAGAATAGTGTATGTTACAGCATTTGGCAACAAACTATGCAGCTTGATCATGTCCAACATCTCTCTTGCTGCAACAACATTTCTTTGTTTACAGAATCCATAGATAAGAGAATTGAAAGTGACGATGCTAGGGGTATTGCCTCGGTCGATCAGCTGTTTGTACAGATGTAAGGCCTCTGAAACATTACCACATCTCACATACTGATAAATCAAAATATTGTAACAAATAACATCCTCTCTGGAGTCACCAGCTATTACCGAATCAAAATATATTCTTGCCTCTTCAATTGTTCTTGTTTTACAAATACCCAGTAAAATAGAAGCATGAGCAGAAGAATCTGGCAACATTCGTTTTTTGAGCATTTCCTCATATAGCATGATACCTTGGTCAATCTCTCCTTGCTTGCAGAGAGAGCGAATGAGAATAGAGTATGCTAATAGATCTGGATTTAACCGACAGATCATTTCATAAGAAAGCTCAACGCTGCTTCTACGTGTCCACTTCCACACATAGTACATAGGAGCGCACGATATGAGATGATGCTTAACTGAAAATTGCGTGAAAGCATCTCCTCCTTGAGCTTTAATGCTTCTGTATATTACCTGTCTGACAATGCCCACATATCAAGATTGTATATGTAACAACATCAGGATCCATCCCTTCAAGCATCATCTTTTAATAATTTCCTGAGCACCACTCATTAGACCTAAGAGGCGAAAACCATTGGCAAGAGTATTGATGTTACAACATCAGGATCTAATCCATGTTTTTCCATGTCATGTGCAAATTGTAGTGTCTCCATAGAACCTGCTATACACAACCATGAATGAGAATATTATAGCTATAAGTATTTGGTGATAGTCCACTCTTGAGCATCATACAGAATAACGACTGAGCAACATCTAAATGACCATTTTTGAGAACCTTGACATAACATTATTAAATGCAACAATATTAGACCCAACGTTCTTCCTATTGTCTCCATCATCGGAGCACCATCTTGCAGTCCAGACTGCTCACACACCATCCAGAGAATGGAATTCGTGAATCCACTCTGAGGAGCACCTCCATCTTTCGCACCCTCATTCACATTCCATGCGGTATTAGTCTGTCTCAAGTTATGCAAGAGCCTGTTATAGGTTGATATTGAAGCCTGCATATTCAAATCCTTCATCTTGGCAAGCACAAAGAGCGCATCATGCACCATCCTAGAACTTGAATATGCTGATGCAGTAGATCCCATACCACCACATTCGACCCATAATCATCAAAAGTAATCAGCAAAAGCTCACACTCGAAGGGCAGAGCTGGGTCCTATTAACAATCACAAAATTGTCTATAAACAGCACAATGAGAAACATACAAGCATTACATACTTAAATTATACTGCATAATATACATCATCTATTAACACTATTAATACATATGAACACCTAGTTCTAACAGAGAACCGACAACGAAATTATTAATAAAGGTCATCCTAATTTCCATAAGATTCAATAAACCCAAACCATCGGAAACCATAAATGTACCTTCCTCTTGCACCATCTCCTGCAAGACCAAACGCAATTCCACAAATTTCCCTCTCCCCAGCAAAATATGCGAAACAAGCAACGACGAAAACGCGGAATGACGAAACCCAAAACTCATCTCTCATCAATTCAAAGAAACCCAAAACCAAATCCGGGTTTTCACACTTAAGTAATCAATAATGATCAACTTGATCCCGATTCAATCCTGAGATAAAAACCCTAAAGTAACACGAAGTAGCAAGCTCCTTTAACCCTAGAGTTCTCAACCCTGTGATCACTTCGAACACCGGATGGTTGTTTCCACCATCGCTAGGGTTTTGTTTCGGGTCGTCTGGTTCAAGTTCAAGCTTTGCTGCGGAAACTGAGGGTTTTACGAAGAGTAGAGAAGATGAGGAAGAGAGAATTCGAGATAAAGGTATGCGCTTGCATTGCGTAATGGGACGGAGCATGGAAGTTAGGGCTCAGAAGTAGCGTTTTTTGTCGAAAAGATCGCTACTTGCTTTTGTTTCTCGAGAAATTTGGACAGAAAAGAGTTTGGGCTAGGGTTAGTTAGGGTTTTAGATGGCCGTTGCATTCTTCCGGGAAATTTGAAGGCCTAAGATAATTAGCAGCGGCGTGGTCCAAAAGGTAGGGGAATTTGTGGAGGAAGGGATCCGTTTGGATTGTCTGTTTTTCATTGTATTTGTATATTTTTTAAAATGATATGTGTAAATATATCCGATTTACATCTAAATTTTATCTATATTTATTTTATTTGATCTTTTGATGAGAACTGTCAACTTTTTTTTATCTATATCTATTTCTTGATAAATAATTTGTTAGCAAAAAATTTGAAAAAATATTTGTATCTGTCGAAAAAAACCAAAACAAACAGACCCAGTACTATGAATAAGAATTTTAGATTTTGACTCTGTTGTGAGCTTTTTTTTTTTTAACTAATTAATTTAATTTTATTATATAATTACCTATATAAGATTTTTTAAAAAACCATATCCAATTTTTCAAATTTTAAAAATATTAAAATTCTTTGTAATGCATCTTAATATCCAACACACCGCAAATATCAAATATGATATCTAGATGATATATCAAAACTCTTAATTTATTTTATGTTAATAATACTAAAATAATCTACACTACTAATATAATCGTACAATTATATTAATGAAAATAAGGCACATGAAACATAATGTATATAACAATTTTTTTCTCTAATATAATAAAATAATAGTAATACTAATAGTATTAGCATACGGTAAATATCAACATTAACCTAAGTTGTTACTAATAGAATTAATTGTCTTATAATATTATTAAAAGTGGTTATCAAATACTAAATGATATATAACATATTATGCTAATGTATATATAATAAGTTAGTATAATATGTTATATATTGCTAGTATTACATTACCATAATCATATTATAACAATACCACTATGATTCAATAATTATAGTGATAAAACATATTGTTGCATAGTATATATAATAATCTTATCACTATTATATTAATTATTGTGATATAATAATTTATTTTATTATGATGATGATAATACATAAATGTAAACAATTCGCCATAGCACAAAAATGATTGTAATGCTATAATTATTACGACATTATTATAAATCACAATAATAACACATCAGTGTTATAACTAATAAATTTAATAATATAGATTATCATGTTTTTCCACTTGTTGTCTTCATGCATTATTTTAACTTATGTTGATTTTTTTTAATTGATAAGTCCTGTTTAATTGTTCGTACGTGCTACATATTAATAATTTTAGGCAAAATACCATGAACATATTGAGCTTGTAGAGTGAAACCAGTAAAACTTAACTAATTTATTTTAATATTTTTGTATTGATACGTATACGAACGACTTATACTAAATAGAAACATTCATTAGATAACTACTAATAATATTAGTATTAATAGTTACAAATATAAGATGAATTATTAATTATAAATTAGGGATACGTGCAATTAAGTATCTCGACTTTGAAATTGAATAATTTCATATCAGACCCAACTTTTTGCGGATATTTTTACCACCTGAACTAATGGTGTTAACTTAGTTAGCTAATGTGGCACTCTCACCTTATAATAATATGTCATGTGTCAACAAACATATTACTAATTTTTTTTATGTTATCATTATAACCATTATTTAATATGTTTCTAATTTTGTAATCAATATTAACATGTTTTAAGTAACATTATTATCATAATTATAATTAATTTAGTTTTATTAATTTTTAATTTAATTTTATCACAATTATTATTTTATTATACTTATAATTAATAATTAATTTTAATTTTACTTATTTTTAATTAATTTTATTGCAATTATTATTGTTGTAATTATATAATTAATTTTAAATTAGCATATTGCTAATTTTTATGTTATCATTATAACCATTATTTAATATGTTTCTATCATTATAATCATTTTTAATATGTTTTAAATAACATTATTATGATAATTATAATTAATTACGTTTTACTTATTTTTAATTAATTTATTGTAATTATTATTATTATTGTTATTATACCTATAATTATATAATTAATTTTAATTTTAAATTTATAAGAATAAAACTTACTAGGCTTAAAAAAGGCTTACCTTCTATTGCATAAGTATTCACCCCATTTTCTTTCCTAATTCTTTCCTCAATTAAATTTTTTCAAACATGTCTTCTTTACTTAGATAACATATAGAAGGTTTGTTATCAACATTTTGTTGATGTCAGACAATAGATCACCCAATTTATAATACAAATTCAAACCCAACATTTTGCCAATGTCGCTCTCTTTCTTTGGATCTCTCGAACTTTCTTTGTCTCGTTACTTCTCTCTACTCTCTCACTCATGGCACGCACACACTAGTTGGACTTGAATTAGATTTAGACCTAAATAGTACGAGGCATTGTAGCAGATCCATGCTCCAGTTCACCTCATTAAGATAGAGTTATTTAACACCCTAGTCTAGTAGTACATGCATGAATAGTACCCCAAAAGCATGGATCGAAGCTACAATTTGTGGTGATATCAGCAATCTAACATTAAAGGTAACATTGGGGGTAGCTTAATTCTAGTGGATTTAGGGAATGGTAATTTGAAAGTACCTAATGTTACGTGTGTGTTTCTTAGTTTGTTTGAGGTTACTAGGCTGGCGAGGGGTTAGTGATGATTGCTTCGCTATGTCGAAGTTGGATGTGGTTACTGGGTTTTATGGAAGAATTGAATAGGTGATAGTCTGGTGGCGAGTTCCTAGGTTGAATTTAGGTTGTGATCCGCGATGGTTGTCATCAGTTTTTTGGTTGTTCACGAAATGAGCTCCTATGTTTGAAGCTATTTTAGTGAGTGTTTTGTGTTTTTAATTTCCTTTAGTTTTTTTTTTTCTGTTCTACTAAGCAGCATGGTTCTTCTTCTTTGCATTGAGCAAAAATGGAGAGTGGAGGTATAAGGGAGAAAAGCAACCTTATTTTTATTCCCATAACACCAACCCCATCGCATCTACCTGCCCTCCCCCAAAAAAAAATATAATAATAATAAACCACTGTAATAGAGCCTCGTAATCACTACATGGGTTGTGTCTCCTCATTGCCATGCTTTCAAAATCTTATCTTGTCTATGTTTCAACGATGAACAAGCATATTAGCAACATTAAGTTCATGTTATACACTTGAAATGCAACACCAATCCCTTAAGGATGTTTGTCATACAATAGTATATATGTTGCAAAAGTATGTGAATCATATGGATTTGAACACTCAAGAGAAATGTTTGATGAATTTCATATGATGCATCTATAAGAATGAAACTAACATTTAGTTAGTTCTAGTCCAATATGTACTCCAAGTTTGTCGGTCAAACATGACAGAATCTAATCATATATGTTCTATGAATTGCAATTGTCCCACATGGAAAAAGTTTCATCAACCATTCCTTTTATTCCAAAATTGGACATTTCTATGGTTGAAGAACAAAACATTGGGGAACGATGATATGCTCGCTTTGCCATCTCCAATAGCTTGCTCAATGGTGCTAGTAGTAAATATATAAAGAATCTTTTAGAAAAACGTCACACTATAAGTTCACTAGTAAAAATGTCCATGAAAAGTTAGGTAAAGTATGGAATTGTTCAATTTTAAAGTTAAGGTATTTAACTGCACATTTTGCTCAAATTTAGATACAAAATTCACATTAACCCTATAAATAATTAGCAGTATTAATATGATGCTTATGTTCTCTCATTGGTTTCTCTTTTTCTTTACGTTGGCTTCTCTATCATTTTCCCTTTCACCTTTTGTCATTTTCTTTTTACCCCGAAATCTAAACTCTAACCCTAATTTCTTCTTTCTCCTTTCATCTCCACATCTACCCACTGCCAACAAGAAATGTTAACTTGCCACACCAAACAACCCACTCATTGGATCATTACCTTGACTGTCATCTCCACTGCACCACTTTATTATCCCATGTTACCCTTCCCTATCAAACAAAACACACACGACCACAGCCTCCTTTCTTCTTTAGCCGCTTTAAGCCCTTATGCTAAAACCACACCCATAAAACCTATTACCTCCATAGCCACAACAGTAACTCGATTTCCAGTGCCTAATCCGGGAAACTGAGCCTCTACTTAACTAAGTTTAATTTCTATCGAACCCTGTCATGTTTTGCCCTTTCCCATCTTGAATACACAGTTAAAGCCACCCCAACAATCCCTAGTGATGACATCGCATCACAACCATGCTTTGACCTCTAGACACAATAAGACCAGTAACCCCACCACCATGCTCTAGCATCCCTCCTTCAATGCACCATCAATGACACACCACTAGATTAAGCGACTACGACCACCACATTCCTTTCATGCTATAATTCTTCATCTTCACAGCAACTCTCACACCTTGGGTTAGGGTCAAGGTGCGTCCAACCGCCACGTATAACACTTACATGTTATGTTAAAGTTAATCTAATCTACAGTTTATCGTGATCGTTGCTAGACAAATATTAAATTCCGAAACTATTAAGTTAGATTATAGAAACAATTGAAATTTGCAGTGGAAAAATAAATTTCTTAAAATGATTTGAAAACAGACTATAAATAAGTATCATACCATCAAGAATCTCAAATATAAGAGTATCAAGTATCTCAACATACAAACCGTGGGCAAACAATTAGGCCCTCATCAGATTATAAGTTTGATAATGAAATTTAATAATTTAGAATAAAGAAAATTATCTGACGATCCTAGTCACTGCACTCATCGAGTAGTTCCTCAAAATTCATGCCATTCCCCATGCAATCATAAGTATCATCATCAAAATCATCAACACCTGAAAAAGAAAAGAATCAGCAGAAGCTTAGTATGATAGCAACACAAGCACACACGAGATAAGCATATGCATAACAACTAACAGTTTTTATCTTTAAATTAAAGTGTAGCAAACAATAATGGAGCACTTAAACTCCGACAACACATTGGAAAACTAAGGGTCCTGAATAGCAACAACTGCTGAGAGGGTTGATATAGGTAGCCTGAATACCTATATTCTCTACCTCTATAAGTAATAGCCTTGTATGGAGGTCACAGTCGCTACATATCTCTACCCATCACATTCTATAATATATGCAGCTTAACCGATCTTATAAACACAAACCATACTATACTACTTCTCTCCAATCCAAGTACATATTATCCCGCTACTGTTTCGCTCATCAACTATTTACTGAGCCACCCATGATGACCTAAGCGCTTAACTATTGTGTTGGCACTGTCTAGTAAGGTTGTCGCCCCTCGGACGGGGTCTCAAAACAGCCATGCATAAGCAACAAGCAATTATTAATCCCATCTTTAAGTATTAATTCATTTATGATGTTTATCCTAGCAAGCAACACACAAATCACTGCATATCTAGTACAAAATCTGTATAATGAATAAGCAAAAGATAGACCAAAAGATAAAGCAGATGCAGACTCCTAACAAATATCTGTCTCAATGATTAATTCATATAAGTATTTAAATTAATTATCAACTTATATCAAACTTATATTAAATACTCATTTTTCTACATAATATACATTTGAAACAATATACTCCTCTTATTATTTGTGATCTATCATATTACAATTATATTATATTTAAGCTAATTATAAGTCAATATGGTCTTATAAGAGTTTACTAGTTAGATTAATTGCTAAATATAAATTGTTAGTCTTTGAAGAACTTACTAAACCGATATTAGTTAATAAATCTATATTAACTAAATTTAGCCAAGTTAGATAGAATTAATAAATCAAGTTCATTTTATATTCAACTTAATCCATTAAACCCATTTTATGGTAATAAGGTCCTTAAAATGATATTTTCAATAACATATCCTATAACCCACCTAATATACTTTTATTTAGTAAAACAAACCATTTAAGATATAATTATTATATTTATATCATTTATAATCCATTTTTACATTTAAATGTGCTAAGGAATCTAAACTAGTTTCCTATTATGTTTATATTATCTTATAATACCATATTTATAACTATTTTATTAAATAAATTCCTAGAATCATAATAATTAATTATTCATCCTAAAATTAATATTTCAATATGAATACACTTTATTTACATTTGTTCAATATTGATTTGATTACATTTATTTCACCTTAAATTCCAATATTTCATTTCCTATAATTTTAATAAATCAATTCACCATCTTAAACACGGTTCTTGAGCTTAAATTTTTATGTAAACTACCTAACACATACATTAACATTTTCATAAGTTCAATTATCCTAAAATAGTTAGTTAATAAGGGTTTTAATTTCAATTACATCTAATCTGGTCAGAGGGACAACACTAATTATCGATAAGTTCGATCAAAATTGACCTTTAATTTGACCGGTTCTCGGCTGATTTTTTTATCATATCAAAATAGACTTCTCAAAATTTCTAACCGTTGTACTCTCACTCAAAAAGGAGAAGAAAAAGTCACCGGTTTAACCTTATATATTCACCACTACTGCTAGCTGAACACTATTTTGCTCTTTTTACTATTTTGTGATTTAATTTTTAAAAATAGTTAATGTACTTCAAAAATAATGAAAATTTCCATTTTAGATATAGACATGTTAAACTATTTTTTTTATAAATTCATTTAATATTTTATTTAAATTTAATAACTTAAACTATTAGATTGCATATATGCTTATAAATTCATTTTCTACAATATTTAAATCATCTAAAACATGGTTATTTTATGTTTTTTTTATCTAGTTTATATATAGGTTTATATTTACAAATTAAATCACAAATCATAGCTCAAATCATCATTATCAACACTAATGTATCCAAAATTTCAGCATATATCAACATAAATATATATATATATATATTTCAATAGAATTTATATTCAATATATATATATATATATATTTATTTGATAATTTCATTTCAATAAAAACGTATCAACTCAACATATATCACACATATATTCATACATAGATATATATATGCAATAATTTCAAATACTTCAATTTCTAATTCTCATGTATATTTTAGTTTTCATACTTATACATACATATATTAATAAATTCTTAAAGTTTATTCTAATTAATTTACATGAATTTAAATGTCATAAAACATAATTAATCAAATTAATTATAATTACTTACTTGGATTAGCAAAACAACTTAGATTCCCTACTACTGCTCCTCCTTATGTTGGTGAAGCTTCTTCAAGCTAATTTTTCTAGCTTCAACGTTTCTTTTAGTCTTCAAAATCACCTAATAATTAACTAAAATAGAGATTAGATTTAGAGAATCAATTAAGTGATTGGATGATAGGGAAATTATGAATTTCCTTACCTATTGGATGCTAGAGTTGAAGAGGGATTGTTGATAGAATTGTTGCATGATTTTTGTGTGTTTTGAGAGAGATTTTCTTAGGTGAATTTAAGGGTTGAGAGCTACTAAAAATGGAGAGACAATTAGAGTTTTCTAATAGGGATTGTAACTATCTCTAGTGTTAAAGACAATTTTATCGTTTTACCTAAATAGATTAGGGGTATTTTAATCTTTTCTTATTGGTTGAAATCTCTAAATATAGAAGATATTTTCTTGTATTAACATTGTATAGAATTCTCTACATTTGTGGGTTATTTTTGTCTTTTCATAAGTATAGAATTCTTTAGAATTGGCTATGGTCATTTTGGTCTTTTCATTTGTTGGATATCTCTAGATTTTAGGGAATTATTTCGTGTGTGACAAAGTATGTTAGTTACATGGTCTTATGGGTTTAAGTTCATGGGCTTATGGGCTTTGATCCATGGGCTTGATTTTTCATTTATGGGATTGTTGAATATTGGCTTGAACTTATGTTAATGGACTTGAATTTTAATGCTATGGATTAGGCTTTTAAATTATGAGCTTTAGCATTTGGAAATTAGATTTAAGAAGAAAGAATAGAAAAATTTAGTAATTTGGCATTAGAAATTAAATCTAGAAATTCTTATTGAAGGAAAATTAATATCTCACTTGAATTTAGAAATTTAGGGGTTTAGAAATTGATATTTGAAAGCAATTATTTGGATTCAAATTTCTAAGCTTTAAGGAGTTAGAATTTAGGCTAAAATAGCTAAATTAGATATTTATGACATGTTTGGTACGTAGGAATAGGTAAGAATGGAATCGTGATTTCGGTTTCCATTCTCTTCCCCAATGTTTGGAAGCATTTCTAGAAATTGAATTGCAATTCCTTGGAATCAGTGATTCCAGCTTCTAAGAGGAATTCAATTGTAGCTTCTCAAAGGTGGAATCGCGATTCCATTTTATCTATAGATATAGTTATTCTTTAATTATATTTTTATCCTACACATATTTACTATCTATATTTAATATGAAGGGTATTTTTGATAAATCTTATTAAATAATTATTTTATTCTATTCCATTCTATGAATGTATCCAAACATAGGAATAGATTTATCATTCTCTTATTCAATCCATTCCATTCCTACGATTCCAATCCATTCTATTCTAAACGATTTCAACGTATCAAATATTACATATGGGGTTTAAGCAATTGAACTTGACAAATTGAGTTTAAGTTGATAGTTGGAAAGTATTAAATAATTTGAGTTTGTTTAAAATAGGTGATTGAAGTAGTTTAATACATTGAAATGGGTATTTATGGCATACTAGATAGGGGCTAAAAATAGTTTAGTAATTATGTTTGATTAATAGAAACAATTTTGATTGACTAATATGCCCTTAGATATTTTATAGAAGTGAGGGCAATTTAGTATTTTAGTATAGATAAGGATGAGGGGTAACTTAGGGATTAGAGAACAGAAATTCAAGTTTATGTGGAACTATGAAAATGGCCTATATGAAGGGAAAATTCAACTTCTGCAAGTAACCTTGAAAATGAACTATAAGAAGGAGAATTCAATTTGTATAAAAAAAAAAAAACTTTGAAAATGAAACATGAGGATGAGGAATTCAAATTATGCAAGAAATCTTGAAATGACTTGGATTAGTCAAGATTTGTTGCTGATTTTGCTAAGTTCTTCTAGGAGATAATAGTTATCAATTATTTCTTTAAATAAAATAAAAAGTTTGATTAGGCTCAATTTTGGTGAATTAGGAATTTAGGTAATTCAACTTTAGAAATTGGTTTTAAGTCGATAATCAAAAGGGATTGAATATCTTAGTATATCGAAGATAGCAAAGAGAAGTAATTTGCTAAGCTGAAATGGGTATTTGCGATATCAGAATCTCTATTTTCAATTAAATCCATTTATTAATTCATTTATGTTAAATCATCTAATTATATTCTATAGTTTATAAAATTCAATTGACTAAACTACTAAATTCAATTACTAAGTTAAATTTAAAATAAGATTCAAAACTATCCCCATTTTTATAGTATTTAATTATCACATTCATAATTTAGGTTAGTAAAATTTGTGATACTTCAGCAACAAAGATAATACCCTTAACCTTTGCTTCTTCCTAATTAGCTACATAAACAACAATAATCAGTGAGCCAAGATTTCATGGACCGTTCAATTAATCAGTTCAAAGTTGCCTTCAAACGGAGTTTTTACTTCCTTCTACACTTTCTCAGGTATTTGATTCTAGGTCATCGGGAGTTATGGTTATTGCCTTCGGTTTTTCATTAATGTAGGTTTACTTTATTGAATTCTTAGTTTGATTTTACTAAATTAGAAAGCTTAAGGATTTGTTGATGTTAACGAATTTGGTGCGAAAATTGAGATAGAAAAATAAGAAACCTATATCAAGGGTAGATAAATTTTAAGTTGTTGGTTGGGATGTGACTTATGTTGTGTGCTATTGTAGTTCTAGTTTGGTTAAGAATTGACTTAAGTAGTTACTATATGCAATAAGTTTTTAATTAAGCAAAGAAGAGGATCAAGGTGGGTGTGAAGAGCTGAGCAATATGAGACTCCCAGTTAGCATAGGGTTAAGAAATAGTCTTGATATTCTTAACCTTGAACAAAATATATGCATATACCTATATAATTTGACTTTAAATTATGAAAATTGTGTTAAGGAGTAGGTAATTAACAAAGGAAGTTTATAGGTTTTTATTGATTGAGTTAAAGCTAATACAGGATACTCTATATGAATGGTTGGTGTTGCATATTTGGTTTTGACAGGAAATAAAAAGGGCAAAAACGCAATAAGGACACCTCTAATGAATGGGTGGTGGTTAGAGATGCTCATGCAAGGTAAGTTATGCGGGTCAGCTCACATAAACCACAAAAAAATGTGGGTTTAGTTAAAAATTTTATCCCGTTTAATGTGTGGGCCAAAATGGCCCGCCCCGCATAGCCCGCGGGTTGAAGGGAGCCAACCCACTGCGAGTCAAGTTGTCCCCTGAACGTGCACTTAAAAAACTTTTTAAAAAATTAAGTATAAATCTTATAGAAAAAACCCTAGTACATTACCCTTTTTATTTTCTCTTTACTTCACTTTTCTATTATTTAGTTGTTGAATGTTGATTATGTAATTTTTATAGGTGATATATTTTAAACTTTTAACTTTTATATTTATTATATCCATAGTCCTTTTAATCATACTTTTTCATTTATATTTGTTAGATATTTAGATGCTTCTGTTTTAAAATAAGCAACACAATATCAATTGATAATTTCCATGATTTATTTTTTCTTGCAATGCCAAAGAAAAAAAATGGAATTGATTCTAATTTCTATTAGTTAAAATAAATCCTTTTACGTTGAGATAAAAAATCTTAAATAGAAGTCCATAATTTTTTCTTACAAGATTATCATCTAAGATTAGTATGTAAGTAATTTGTGAGATAAATATATATATATATATATATTACATTTAAATTATTAAAAAGTTAAATTTTAATTAGAATTCTTATAAATTTTTTCAACAAAAAAAATATATTAGCGGGTTCGTAGGCTAGCCCGCATAACCAACAAACCCGCGCGGGGAGGGTTGGACTAAAAATTTTGACCCACATAGCAATGCTGGCCTAAGCAAGCTAGCCCACAGCCCACGGGTTGAAGCAAAGCGGGGTGGGGTGAGGCGGGGCGGGGCGGGTTGGCCGCCATAACCCGTTTGCACAGCTCTAGTGGTGGTAACCTTGAACATCATTAGTATAGAAAACTCTTAAAAGAATGTTTAAGAAGGTGAAAGATTAATCGACAATTAAAATAGAAAAAAATTTGACAAATTGGAAATGTTAGACTGTGTCATTTTTTTGTATATATGTGTGTGCATGCTTGGTATGAGCAATGGGGGTGGTTTACTATTGTGGTTATCTTGAATGTTATGTGTGGATGGAGATTTAATGAAATATTATAGTTCCTTGGATAGTTTAAAACAAAGTATAATTAGCTATAAGTGATAAGAGATAAATTGAAGTTGAATATATGGTGTTTTTTGTTTCTTGAGAGATGACATTCATACTTGAAAATAGACATTGTTTTAGATTAAATGATACACTAAACCATGATTGAAGTTAAAGGAGTAATGAATTGTTATTGTGCTAGTGCAAGGGTTGTTCTTGGATAAGTTTGAACTTAAAATTGAATTTCTAATTTCAACACGATTCTTTAGTAAATGATGTCCTAGGTATAGTTATTTGCATATGACCAAAGTATTAATGAATGAGAGGTTCATTTATGTCGTTCAGGGAAACGTAATTAAAAATAGAAATGAAATGATGCTTAACTTATTATTTGATTTAGGACAGGCTTAGGAATCAATATTATTTAGACTCAGTGCGATCCTTATGAATATGTCATTGGTAACATTTCAGGTTAGTAGTTGAACTAATTAACCAGGTGATGATTGTGTTTTCTACCTAGAGTAGAGTAAGAGATTACTATAATTGATTTCTTGTACTAATCGTAATTGTCAATATAGTAGTTGTTAAATCATTAGTGATGTAAATGGGTAAAAATATGCTTTCTTTTGGTAAAATGAGAAGAAATCAAGTTTCGTTATTGGTTGGTTTGTGTTGATAGTGCTCATTTTAATTGACTTAGAATCTAAAAAGAAATTTTGTCACCATATTCTTTTGTAGCTTGGCATAAGTTTTCGCTTAGAATTATGGAGTGAGTTTTGAAGGATTGGATAGATGCAAATTAAGAATCTTATGTGAGGATATAACACCAAATGAAATGAGTGTAAACATGTTTGAAATAATCATTAAAGAACAAATTGGGTCTTACGAAGACAATCAAACAAGCTTTTACAAGTACAAGTGCTAGAATTACAAGATTAAGCATAGCAGAACCACTCACAAAATGATTAAGACTTGACCTAGAAACACAGTACAAAAGGAAGATAGTTGCGGCATTTTAAAGCACATCCTTAAAGAAGACTTAAGAAGCAAATGTACTTATCATGAAAAAACTAAGACTACTTAGCAAATCAGGATAACATATATTATAAATTATAACAGCTGGTGATGTGTATTGATGTAGCTGCCTAGATTATATATAATAGATATATGAATAATGGTTGTTAGAAAATACATTTGACCAACCATACCCTTGGAAGAAAGTTTAGATAAGACTACACTCTCCATAGCTACTTTAGATAAGGAAGATGTTAAACTAATTAATTCTACATGTAATTTTGATGAGAATAAAAGTTACGTAACTCATATTCTAAATGCACACAACTTACTTGGGACTAATAGATTATTTCTAATTGATTAAAGAGAGGATCATCTAAACTAGGAAATCTATTATCTCATAACTGAAGAATATGTGATGTGTATCTTCAAGTGTATGCTTGCAAGTCTTCCACCAGCGAGCCAGTACAAATCAAGAAAACCATAGCTTCAATCATGGCTTTAATCCAAGGTGCAATTCTGTAATCCAAGGCCGTGACTTGTTCAACTAAAAGCGTACCTTATAGACCAGCGAGCTGGTGGGGAGATGGATCGATGAATCGGTTGAGCAGAAAGAGCCATTATGCACATTTAATGCTTGATATTCTTCAAATGTTATCTCAAATGGAGGTTTTGACTTTTTGAAGAAATATAAATGTACACTCCTTGGCAGAATCAAATAAGTTTCAAGAGTCTTCATTTACAAAAAAACAACTCTTAGATCGTCTCATAACTCTTGTACTTTTTTCATTATTTTACAAAAAATTTAGGGAAAGAAAAATCATATCAGTGCTCTATTCTTATACATGCGAATTGTAAAAGCGCACTATAAAAGAGAGGATGTTATATATTCTTGAGTGTTGAAACTGGTGCGTAGCTCTATTTGAGCACTTGTATTTAAGATAAATAAAGTGTCTAAAGTCCTCGTTAGAGGCAATTTATGTAATCATGGAGATTAGGAAGCAGGTCAAACTTCACGTTATATTAGACCTTGAATTTTCTTTTCCTATCTCTTTTATATTCTTTCTTTTTTTACTTTTTTTTTTTTGTAACTCTGTCATCAAAGATTAACTTGATTCAATCCATCAAAAAAAATTATTTGGCTATTTTAGGTCTAATACTCAATTCACCACCCCCTCCCCTCTTGAGTATTTTCTAATGCATTTTTGAAAGACTTATTTTTGTTCCAATATATCATAGATTCTAGTTCTAAGTGTACATATTTAGCTATGATGTATTTAAGTTGCTCATAAGTTTTTTTTTCTTTTTTTTTTTTTTGTATTGAGGTGTTGACGATATGTTATACCATTAAGCAAGTGTATAATATGAGACTATGAGAGTACGTAAGAAAGAGACATGAGTTCCGCCTTTGTTTTTCTTAATATAAGTATAGATATTTTTTAATTACACTATAGTAGTGATTTATGAGAAAGCTTTGTTTTTTGACTCTAAACCCACTATCTCAGCCCATAACGCTTACAGCTTATGCCCACTTTCAATTACTCCTTAACCTAGAAATATTCTCTGCCATCAGTTCTTATATGGTAAGAACCTTAACTCTGCCTCTCATGATTCTCTCAACTATGATACTACACAATGAGTTTGTTCTATTGATGCAAGTAACTTGGCTAATTCAAGATAGCCACTCTCCTGAACTCAATCTTCCAAACTAAGGATATAATCGGCATCCCTTTTCTTTATTTATTTCCAATATTTATAGATTTGTAGATTTTCTTACATTTTGTTGTAAACTTGGTTATAATCCCCTATTTATAACAACTATTAACAGATTTTATAACTACTTTTGATTCTAACCCTGTCATAATTCTTAATCTATTATTTCTAATCTGTTTTTGAATTACTTGGTTATAACAATTGCTCTCCTCATGAAAACAACCTTGTCCCCAAGGTCAAAATATTCAACATCCTTTGAAGTTATGGTTGATGGTATAACTCTTTTTCTTACACCAAGATTTGATGTTCACGGACTATCCATATCATGTTGATGAAACTGAATCCTTTAGGTGTGTTCGTTATATGTGGGATATGACAATGATGTCCTAGAATTATTAAAGCAGTTAAGCCAAAAAAAAATACCTTTGTTGTTGCGAGTTGTTCTATTGTCTACAAAATTGATGGTTGGATGTTTTAGAATGCTACATAAATGGGCATGGGAAACATCAAATTTAGGATACGTGTCATCTGCCCACATTTGATATGTGTCGGTGGTAACACTCACAATCCAAATAGTAGCTTTTGAGATCTCACTATGCTTCCCTATAATTGTATCGATCACAACTTCCAATATCAATTTTAGAATGAATATGACTTCTTAAAGCTCAATTTGCTTGTAAGTAGCTAAGCCTACAATGTGTGTTACTTCTTGATGCGTTGTTGGCTAAAAGATTGGTTGTAGGACTATGTCCAGGTCCCATTTCACATTTTATATTCTAATAGTGGTGATGATGTGAGGATAGGACATAGAAAATGATGGTCACCCAATTTATGTTGAAAAACAAAATAGATGGCTATAATCGTAATGTGATAAAGAAATTCCTCATGAGACAACCCTTTCACTTCATCCCATTTAGATTGCTTATTTTGTCTACTATCTCTTAGGATGTCATCAACAGAACACAAGGTAGCATCAGTAGCACATGAAACACCTACTTAAGTCCCCTAAAAACAAACCCCAACTACTGACTGTTTTGCTTTTCCTGTTCTTATCTCATTTGAATTTCGTAATCTTTATATCATCTGTAAGAAAAGCATCAATAGAACAAAAGCTAGTAACAATAGTAGATGAAACACCTGTTACAAGTATATTGAAATAATCCAAATGCTAAGATAACCTAAATAGTAATATGTAAATTAATTTATGGAAGGTAGGAGGAAAATTTGAGCAAAATTAAAAAAATAATGAAATAAAATCAACTAGACAATTCAACTAAGTAAATTAAATGAGATGCTTGATATGGTAAGGTGAAGTGGCAAATTTAAGCTAGAAATTTATTTCAATTGGAAATAGAGATTAAACCAAATAATTTCTCCATTTCGTTACACCAAATAAATCAAATCAAACCTAAATATCAAATTAGCCATCTACCTAAATTATAATTTCTCAACTTTTCCAATTTCCCTAATTTCGATAATTCTTAACAAATTCAATACTTAAATTTCTCAACATCCCAATTTTAATCAAATACACATCTAACCATCTATTTAGCTAAATTTATTTCACCATCCTCGAATTTGCTAAATTAAATTCCTAAATTTATCTAACTAGTTCCTAAGCCCATTTGACATCTAATTATTTCTTAAGGCCTTAATCAAATTGTCAATCTAACCCACTAAATATATTAGCTCTAAATCCTCCTAATAATTTTCTAGAACCTACATATCACTTCTCTTATGTATTTCAAATTTCAGCAGAAAAATTTTCATTTAAAATTACCCTTTTGTCAACCCATAAGCCTAGCGCATTCTCTATATTGCTAATTAATATCCTTATTTTTGTCCTACTCTCTTTTCTTGCAAAAAAACCCTAACGCACTCTTTAATAGCCACCATTTTACCTCTCCATCCAGCAGAAAATTTCATCTCACTACAAACTCATTTTCTTTATCAAAACCCTAATAGGTACTAAGTCTTCTATGTTTTATATCTTCTTTAAGCCATCTAAAACTTCTATTAATCTCTATTTTTTCTTTTGAATTTAGGTGTTTATATCAAGAGGGATCCTAGATTAGGGACAAAAGGAGCACTTCACCAAATTCCTAGGGGGTTAATGTAGAATTTGGTACCTCAACTTTATCTGAAAATTCAATTAGGTACGTAAACGTTCGAAAATTCAATTAGGCACCTAAACGTTCAAAAGTTCAATTTAAGAACTTTACGTGGCTATTTTTGGTACTTCGGTTAACGGTGTTAATAACGTTGCTAATGCATACGTACAGACCAATGACAACATGACACAAGTCATTTGATGTGGCATTAAACCATTATTTATTTATATTTTAATTCTAACATAGCAATGTGGATTTTTAATTAATATCATCATATTGATTTATTTAATTTTATTATAATTAAAGTTACTATATTATGTGAAAGACTTTTAAACTTCCATTCAAGTTTAAAAGTCCATCCCATTTAGCTAAACCCATCCAAGTTTAGAATACAAGCCCATAATTCTTCCATAATTTATTTTTCTCCAAAAGAACGTTAGTCTAATTTCATCTTATATGCTAGTTTATTTCTCAAAAATTATTCCACGTGGGATTAACAATAAACCAAATATCAAATTCAGTCCCTAGCTTAAGTACTATCACATGTGACTACTGCCCATCCTTTATCATCTGCAAGCCCGAACATGCAGTAATATCACTTAAATACATTACATTATTTCGTTGTACCATTCCGCCATACATTCTCATGAACAACTTCAGACCGTCCTTAAAAAGAATTTTCTTCAACGTAAATCTTGTGATAAACCAAAGCCAGTTGGATCTACATTTGCTGATAAACAGTGATAAACCAAAGCCAGCCTTGGCATTTGTTACTGGCAGAGATTGGATCACTGGATAAGATAATCAACATTTCTTTTATAATGGATAACAACATTGTTAAGCTCAATAAGACAGCTTTGGTAAATTGGAAGAGATAGGACAAAATTAAATTATGAACACTAGTATTACAGGTGGTCTACATATATATTTACATTTATATATATTTCAGTATCTTAGGGAATCTTATTTTTTCTATTTTGCCAACTAATAATTGTGCATTACAAAACATTAATTACAAGCTTCATTAGCCACAGCAAACTCCAGAACCAATGTTGATAATGCTCTATGTGGAAAACAGAGCAAACATTAATTCCATTTTGATCCTCCATTTCTTTATATGAAGACAGAGCAATAGATCGCGACAAATGTTGCTCACGAACTTGAATACATCCACAATAACACCGGCTTAAACGCCATTTTTGTCCACAATCATTTGCAGATCATGGAGCCAAATGTCACTGCGAAGATATGTCACATGGGAACCACATTGCTCTGCAACAAGTCCAACGAAAATGATTCCATCGAAAATGTTGTAGCAGGAGAATTAAAGACGTCCAACAATCAAAGATTACAATTCGAAGGAGTTAAGAGGCTACATGTCGCTAGAATATCTAGTCACTGGAGTCACAACTCAAAGATGGGATGTTTATGGTTTCGATGTTGTGATCCTGGAGTTATTGTCAAGTGAAGAGCCGTTGAAGTTTAGGTATAATAAGGATGGACGCTTTTTTATTGAGATCATGGCAAGATTAACTTTGTATCACAAAAGACGATTAACTTTGTCCATATTGGCAAGATATTGAAATTAAACCTTCTATATATTATCAAATCTAAAAGTAGTGTTTGAAAAGTTTTAAAAAAGTAGTGTTTGAAAAGTTTTAAACTAGTGAAAGGCTTAGGGTGTAGGCTTATGCGGATTTTGGCCTAGGATTTCTAAATTTCTTGTAAAAAAATAAAATAATAGTATTATAATGGTATGCCACGTCAGATGACACATGTATGATGTAATTGGTAACGTCAATACGTTCACGTCAACAATGTTATTAACATCATTAACCAAAGTATTGAAAACAACCACATAAAGTTTGTTTAGATACTAAAATTGAACTTTCAAAAATTCAGATATTTAATTGAATTTTCAGGCAAAATTAAAGTATTAAATTTGACATTAACCCAATTCTTAGGAGTAGGATAGTGAAGGTTCTAAGTTTGTTTTGCTACTACAAGTAAGTGGTTTAATTAAATAGCATGATTAGTGAAATGTGTTAATAAATATATGTTGTAATACTAAAAATATAAAATATGGAATATAGACTTATGTGAAATATCATGTATTACTTGGTTTGATCAAAATGTGTTAATATTGACATCGCTTATATATTGTTTAGTGGATTTATGATGTAAATATGGTTAAAATAAATTAGCATGATATGTAATCTGTTTCGATGAGCTTTGTATGATTTTTGTAATGAATTTTCATGATGAACTTGAATAAAAACAATAATATGTTTGTTAGATAGCAAATCGAAATATTGTTTGCTATGATATGTAATGTTAGTTAGGGTATTGAACGAATTTATTTTCACGTAAAATTTATGGAAATGATAGTATATTATCTTAGGATATAAACTAGAAGGTTGTGTTTTTTCATATTTATTTACTATTTTTAAAAGCCTAATAGGTATATTTCTTGAGAAAAATAAATAAAATATCAAACGTACTTATTTTTGCACAAAATCTTAGGAAGTGATGTTCAATAAGTGTATATATGATCTAAAATTTTTTAGAAATTTTTAAGGTCGTTTAATTTTTCTTTTATATTTTTATTTTTTGGATTTACTTAGCAAGACGATATTTGAACCGAATTTCTTGTAACACCAAACTGGCAAGTTTTTCATTTTTTTTTTCATAAGATTTTTGTTTGTAACAATTGCCCAGGATGTCTAGTATAGGTTGGTAAACCGAACCGGATCAAAATATACAAAAATCAAGGTGAACCAATCCAAAAATGTACCGGTACGTAGACGCCCCTATTTCCCAGCCCTATTTTCTTTGAAAAATTATGAAATCTGAATGTAATTAAATTTAATAATTATCAAACTAGCTTGATTAATGTATAGTTAGTTATAATTGGTTAATTTAGACATATTTTGAATTATTAGACTTTTTAAAATTAAAATTGGATATATATAGGTTAGCGTGCTAAATTAGGTTATTTAGGTGCAACATGGCTTTTAATTGTAAAATTAGATAAATGAATATACTATGAGCCTAAATCAATACAACTTAATTATTATGGGCCTTTGTTGCTAAATTGGGCTTAGATAATAATTTAGGGCTCAAATCAATTATATGGATTTAATTGGACTAAATATACCAAACCGAGTTATAATAGCTTTAATTAAGTAGTTGGGCTTAAAATAGGTAATTAGTAATTAAATGGATTTGACAATTATCATGGGCTATGAAACTGAATTAATAAATATTTTAGGTATAAATGGGCTAAAATGACCTAAACAAGCTTAAATAGTAAAAATATGATCAATATAACATAAAATGACTTGAAATGGATCAAGATGGTACAAATAGGTTTAATGTGACATGAATAATTGAAAATGGATGTAGAAATAAATTTAGGACTAACTTGGCTGCTAAAATTGATTTCTAGGCTTTGATAATTGATTATGGGCCTAGACACTATATTAGGATCCAATTTGCCTAAGAAGCTATAAATGGGCTTAATAATTAAAATTGACATAGAAATATAACCTTATGATCAATAATTTGACTCCTAACCAATTAGGTCTATTTACACCTAAGAAGGCCAAATTAAATCTTGTCAATAATTCCTTAGCCAATTAAGGTCCAAACCTACAAAATAAAGCCTATATTCACTTTTTTTATCTTAAGGACTTAAATTCCATAATACAGGCCTAATACCCTTACCTATTCTTATTGGGCCTATTTCTAAAATATTTAAGTCCATTATCAATTACAAATATTAAAATACCTAATTAGGCTCATTTTCTTTCCCTAGGCCCAAAAGCTCTAAAATACCCTTAGTGGGCCTAAGTAGAAATTTGGAAGGTCCAATAGCTTAATTAGGATCTAAATTAAATTCCAATTGGGTTTAAACAAAATTTTTAGTTCTAATAAGCAATATTACTCTAATTGGACCTAAATTCAAAATAAAACCCCAATTCCACCTAATTTAATATATGTATTCCTTAATAGGCTCAATCCTTAAACTCTAAAGCACATTACCCTTAAAAAAAAAAAACAAAAGTAAAACACTAAGAGAATTTCTTATTGGGCTTCACCTAAGATCCTTAAAGGCTCAATACATCCAAAAAGTAAATTCAATTTCCAAATTCAATGGGATTAATCTAAATTCCCTAAGCCTAGCTAGCCTAAACAGATTCAATTCAATCATACCCTAAGGGACTTATATTACATAAAACCTTATGTTAATTGATTAATCAATATGATATGAATTATTAGTTTATATACCTTATTCTTACACAAGTTAATCTTCCTTGAACAGATATATCATCGACCTATTGTCTTTCATGTGATCCTTTATCATCTATCGGCTCATTATCAGATACATAGTAACATGCATGTTGTTTGCTAGAGTGGGCATTCTCTAATGCACTTAACTCAAAGACGACTTAATAATTGAATGTGTTGTTTTTATGTGTGTCGTTTAATCTGGGTTGGAGAGCAACAACCTTACTAGCAAAATGCCGAGATGGTAGTCAGATGCTTAGGCCACAGTTAGTGGCTCGGCGGATAGCCGCTAAGGTAAACGGTATCGGGATAACATTCATTTATATTCAGTGAGAAGTAATATATGTAGTTTACAACTATGGGTGCCAATTGAGCTGCATATCACTATGGAATGAAAGAAATGGAGATGCATAATGGCTATCAACCATAGATGGTATTACGTAGAATGTTCCTTTAGGCTGTTAAGTTATTTGGCTTGCCTTAATCAACTTCCTGAGAAGTTACTGCTACTTAAGACTCCGAAATTCCCATGGCTTATTTCTTGGAGTGTGAGTACTCCTGTGCTATTTGAATCGCCTTAAATCATAAACATGAAATGTTGGTTATTGTATTGCATATAGTTTAGGCGCGTATGTCATATCGCATGTGGTTGTGTTCCTATGTACTGGGTTTCGGCTCATTTTTTTATTTTTTCAGGTATTGATGGTTGTGATAGCAAGTATTATGATGACATAGGGTACAAGACAGATTTTAAGGAGTTATTGGATGAGCATAATGATTAGGATTATGGTTCACATCTTGATTTTATTTGGACTTTTATTTTCAGACTTTTTATAATCTTTTAGGCATAGTTGAAAGCCTTGGATTTGTATTAGAACTTATTTTGCATATGCATTCTTCACAGTTAATATCTCCTTTTGATGTTTGAGGAGACTTTTGAGATTGATGCTATTAAATGTCATCTTTTATGATTGGCACACTCATGAGAGTAGTCTTTTATCAGATATCTTACAAAATCTACATTTCCATTGCATCACATTAGAGTTTCCAAAACTAATTAAATGATTTTCTAATATAAAATTGGCTAGCAAAAAAATTAGATAAACTATTCTTTTAGGTGTACCTTTGCATATGATGCTCCATCATTATACATGGCAAAACTAACATGCTTTGAATCTAGTTAGGGTGTGATAGTTTTAGCTGGTATCAGACCATGTTGAAGATCATGGCCCGAGTCACAGCCGTGATTCTTCTTCTATTTCTTATAAAAAATGAAATAAAATAAAATAATAAATAATATGTACAATATAATCCATGTATATACAAATACTAGTTTAAAATCTCTTATAAAATTCTTAGTCAAGTTAGATCATAGAGTCATGGGTTATTTATATGTTAAGTCTGTAATGCCTGGATTTAAGAATTAATTAAGTTGTATAGTTGAATAATACTTATGAATAACTCCTTATATTTTTTAAAGACCAAAGAACCGAGGATATGATTACATGAAACTAGGACTTATAAGTACCGATAGATATTCCTACTTAGTTGTATACTTTGTAATGTATGTTTATTGTTTTATAGGAACCTTAAGTTAAGACATGAACTTTCCATTTGAATATTACAACAATAGCCAAGATGCATCGGTAAGTAATAGATCTTTTCAATTGTTTGTGATTGTAATATAGTAGCATGTAACTTTAAATGCAACTTAAATTGATTATATGTATGAGGATTGGTGATTAATGTATGTTGAATTATTGTTTGATTAAATGAAAACTTTTAATGCTACAAATGATAACTAATTGTTTGATATTGATTCATTAAAGCGTGTTGGTGATTGTCTAGAACTTATTGGTCACTAATTGCATTAAACTAACTCTTATTTGGTCAATAAATGAATCAGACATGTGTTATACTACATCACACCATTATATTTACATGGTATTCACATCATGTATTATTGTGTCCAATGTAGTATTACTTTATTATATCCAATAAATCTAGTAAAAGTTACCACTAGATTGCCAACTGTACAGGAACTAAGTAGGCTTGAAGGGCATCACTTGATGAAGGTTGGTTTGAAATGATAGTACTTAGTAGAAATTCTGAGACCTGAGTGAAGTTAAGAATATATTGAATATATATTTATTAATAAATAACAAATGAGTTTGAAAATAATTATACCCTCCTTAGTTCTTTAGGTTTTCTGGACGTAAAATATGAGTGCTGGTCCTTCAATCCCCAAGAGAGGGTATAAATCTCCATAAGTTAGGGGTTCCAGTTACCCAAACTATGTTTGATACATATGGTTGATTGTTATGTTGCATATAAGTATTAATCAAACATTACATGAATTTGTTTGTATTATATTAAGATTATATTATTCACTAAGCTTTTTGTGCTTATGCTCCATCAAATTGTTGTTTACAAGAATTAAGAAGGAAAAACCAAGACTCAGGAGTTGGATCTAGTTTAGATATCAGAGAAGTTTGATTGTGAATCGGAGGAAGAATGCTTGTGTTTGTATTGAACTTTTTGGGAGACTAATGTTGTAATGGTTTGAGCCAATATTATGTAGACTTTTTGAGATCTTTTGTTCAAGTGTAATGTTAAACTCTTTTGATGACAAAGTTGTAAATTTATATTGTAATTATCCATGACTTTCGTAAAGTTATTATTATATGCAACTTTATATATATACAATATCTTTCTTGTTTGAATCAACCTTGACCCTATTCTAAATGTCTACGTCACGGTGTATTCTAATGGATCTACATTCATGTAGCTTTCGAAAAGCCTCAGATGGATTAAAATAATTGTCTGTGACTTTCATTTGTTACATGCTACATAGATACTACCAGGGTACCCTATGGGAGTGTGACAACATCAGCTTGAAGTCATAACAAGTCCTATGTCTTGTCAATTTTAATCCATTGAGTCAAGTCATCAATCGTGCCGATAATCATATCTAGTAAATTCAGTTCATTGGTCATGTTAGGTGAGTTTGAGTTAGTGAAGAGTCAAGATTTTCCAAATCATTCTTATGGATATACATACTGTCATATGAAGCGTCGTCAATCCTATAAAATCAAGGATGGAAACTATAACTTTTAGATGTGCGAAGAACATATAACAATAACTGACAATAAATAATATGCAATAAGGTAGAGGTATAAACAATATTGAACATTGATAAATAAAAGGGGGGAAGAAGAAAATTCAAGATTATTAGCATATATGCTAAGGTATAAACTCTTAAGAGGAAATGATCATTAATATGAATGAACTTACATGGGAAGCCAAGCCACCTGCAAACAAAGAGAGCCTTAGGCACCAAACATACAAAAATCAATCATTCAAACACCAAGTAAAATTTTGGAGTTGACATTTTAATTAAGGGGGGAAGAAACAAATGATTCAAACACCCATCATATGAAATCAAAATCAAATAAAGTAAATGGAATCTAATTAGATTTATGCGCAGATTTAAACTGCTAAATTTTTTTTTTTTCAAAATTCCCAAGATTAGCCCTAAACTGAAAACCTAAATTTGAAAATTCAAAACCAATTCAAATATCGAAATAAATTGAATTATAATTTCATAACAGTTCTTTAAAGAAAATTTTTGTAAGAAAAATCAGAATAGTGTCATTAGAAGATTTGATTTTACAAAATTACGATTTTATCCCTAACCTAGAACTTATGCATATTAAAAATTCAAAATTCTAAATAAATTAGACTTCATTGATATTTAAATCATTATTAGCCTAAGAGGTTATTTAAAAATCCTAAATTATTTAAAATGAGCTAATAGTCTAACATATGTAAGATTTAGACACACCAGGTCGTGCCATGTGGCAAAAACCCTAAAGAAGACCCTTTCCCCTTATCTAAAACCACAATTCTACCCTTCTCCCTCTTCCATATAAATACCCTTCTTCTCATTTCTTCCACCCTTTTAGGAAACCCTCCTAAACCCTAAGGTAAAGTTCTTTGAAAACCGAGCTCCTTCCCAATGCTAAATAAATGGAATTAGCAAAAGTATGGCACTAATTGGCCAATATGATGTCTTTTATACGAGGAAAATGGAGAGGATGAAGTGGTGTTAGAAGAGAAAGAAGACCCAGCATCACCACAAAATTTGTGTCAAGGTGAGCACAAGATTTTAAGGTGTTGTAACGTGAGTATCATAGAATTCTAAGCATGAAAACTAACTTGAGCAAGTTGATACATGTTTGGAGTTTTAATAAATCAAGTTTTGGAATGCTTTTGAAGGCTTATACCCCCCCTCTCAGCTAATGCAAGTGAAAGCTATAATGGAATGAGGTAAGACATCAAAACTAACTTGTTTTCATGAGATTTTGATGGTTTTGAAGTCGGGTCTTCTATATTAGTGTTCAATGGTGTTTTGGGTGTGATTTAAAGGATGGGTCTTGTTGGAATGATTTATGAGTGATAGATTTTGGTATAGTTGATCTTAGAGTTATAAAGTGATGCGTTCATGCTTAGATTTTTGAGAAATTTGTGATAAAACATGTTTCCAAGGGATGATGAGTCATAATAAATGAAGATTAGGTTCAAATATGATCTTTTAGCTCTTTGAAACCCCCAAAGTGGTAAAAAAACACTTTTCATCAAAAAACCCAAGTTTAAGCTCAAAACAATGAAAACCTACAAGAGCTTAGCAAGTACACGACGTCATGTATCTGCCCATGCTTCTCACTGCCTTTGAAACTCAAAAAATCGAGTTTTTGTAGAAGCATACTGGGAGAAATATGCAGTCTTGTTCCCCTCGTGCTTCTCTCTAACCTTGAAGACACGATGAATCCTAAAATAACATAGGGAGAACATGATGTCATCTTTCACCCCATGTACCTTGCTAAACCCAAAAACAAAGGAGAAACACAATAGAAGCAAGGCTACCCTATTTAACCATGTACTAGTCGTGATCTTCTACAACTCCTTATTCTTTAGTCTTTTCTTATCCAAATCTCATGAAACTTGACTCGGTTCCTTCCTTAGACTCAAATAACTTTCTACGCATGATCTTTAAGTAAAATGGCTTAATCAATGCAACCTAAATATAACAAACAAGATAAGAGGATTAAAGATAGTTAATCATGAACTAATTTCAATTTCAATTATGAATAGTTATGGGACTTCAAGCTTGGGAAAGGATAATAGCTCAAATCGACCAACAGGTACACAGTAATTGTGTGTTGCTTACTAGAGTAATATTAATAACCGGACTAAGAATTTAAACTCGGCTTAATTGATTGTTGGTTGCTGCTTGGTCGCTTACTCCAATAGTAGCTTCTCTGGATTAGGTTACAAGCTTTGATCGCAGCTTCGAGATGATGCAGTAGTTGTAGGCTCCTAAACCCTCACACAGTGTGCAATAAGGACAAATGTATTGTCAATAGGGATATGCCAAAACCAGGCAATCAGTTAGGAGCTGGTATAAAGTTGCAACAGAATTATACAAGTAATGGGCTCTTGCATAAAATGTCGTAATGGATTGTGCTCATTGATGACTGTTTGAGTAGAATTGATCTATCAGAAACTACTTCTTTCTTTTCTTTTCGGTAAGTCCTAGGCACTTATCAAATCCCCCTCTTAATGCGTGATCCGCTGAGGGAACTAAAACACCCTAAATTTCAATTTAAGTTAATTAGATATTATTAGATGATTAATATGAAAATATAGGTAATTTTGAACATTAATATAATTTAATTTAGAGATTGATTTTAAATGATTTAGCTGGTGAAATTTTGCAAATTATAGGATATAATTAGATAGTTTAACCTAATTAAATTTGTAATTGAATTTAATTAAAAATAAAGATACTAATACTATAAATATTCTATTTAACCCTTTAAACTACTTCAATTATCTATCCCAACAAATTCAAATTTATCCAATACCTTCTAATCATTAAACTAAATTCTGTTTGTCAAATTCAATCGCTTAAACCCCCAAATCATCGATTCAGCCATTTGAATCGAAAATTTAACCTTAAATCTTAGAAATTTAAAACTAAATATTTACTTTCAAATATCAATTCCTAAGCATCTAAAATCTTAAATTCAAGTAAGATATTAATTTTTCTTTAATCATATTTCCTAGAATTAATTTTTAATGTCAACTAGCTAATTTATTTTCTTTACTCCCTAAGTTCAATTCTAATGTCAAAAGCTTATAAACTAAAGCCTATTCTAACTCATCTAAGTTTAGGTCCATCAACTTAAGTCCAAGTCCGTAATCAAGAAGCCCATTTTCCTTTTATCTTTTTCTAATTCTTCAAAGCCCATAATCAATAATTCAAGCCCAACTACCCTTAGCCCAAGCCTATAAGGCCATGAGAGCATACAATTATTATGCACACATATACACACACATTCAATGAAAACCCTAGGGTCTAGAAAAAATCTAATAAGCGAAAAGACTAAATTGATCTTAACCACTTCAAGAAGGTTTCTACACCTAAGAAAGTATCAAAATGCTCTCAATTAATCTAGCAAAAGCACCAAAATGCCCTTAACCCTAAAGAAAATTACAAGGTATGAAATATTATAAAAACAAGCCTCAGAAAACCCTAAATTTCCTTCTAACATCAGCAGCCCCTGACCCTAAATTCTCTTAAGAAAACCTCTCCAAAATACACCAAAAATTACACAAAAATCCTACAATAGCTCATCTTCAAGATAAGTCTTCAATAGGTAAGAAAATTTATCCTATTTCCATCATCCCATTACTCAATTTCTTCCCAAAAATTTAATTTATATTTCAATCGATTTTGAGGTGAAATTTGAAGACAAAACCAAGGATTTAATTGGAGAATAGCATTAGAAGCATCATCAATCCTTTGAAGTAGTAGTAGTAGTAGTAGTAGAGATTGCTAGGGTTTATTTGCTAAACTAAGTAAGTAATTATAATTATATATTTGATTATGTTAATGATATACATATTCATGTAAATTACTAAAAACAAACTTAGATTTAAGTATTGATTAATATTCGTATAAGTATGCATGAAAACCTAAATGAACATGTATATATGTATGTTATAGTAGTTGTTGATTTAGTGAAATTGTTGCAAATTTATATATATATACACACATATATGCATGTGTGTTAAAATATGTATATATGTATGATTATGTTAGATTGATATGTTTTATTGAAGTAAAATCATCAAACAAAAATCTTGAGTATATGTATGTATGTTTTGATATATGCTAGAAATTAGGAAAATTGTGTTGATGATGATGATGATTTGCGTTATGATTTATGATTTAATTTGTAAAATATGAACTTAAGTATAAACTAGATGAAACATAGAATAAACATTTTTTAGATGATTAAAATAGGTTAGGAGTCGAATTAAACAAAGAAACTTTGAAAAGTTTCAAAACATTGGCGGATCAACTCTGGCGTTGTTGCCATAACGTGAATGCTTATGGCTGGAACGATGGATAAATCACCTCCAACGATGTTGGAACCTTATCGAAACAGCATCTATGGATATCTACTTTACAAATCTATCATGAACCGGCCAAGAACCGATCGTCTTGATGGTCAAATTAGTCTAAATTGATCGGTCGTCATTGTCAGTGCCCTGTTTTCGACCAGAATGGGTTTAATTAAAAATAAAACCATAATTAATTAATTATTTTAGGCCAAATGAACTTATAAACATGTAAATGTATGTGTTTGGAAGTTCACATAAAAATTTGAGCTTAAGAACCCGAGTTTAAAATAGTCAACCGATTTATTAAAGTTAGGATGCACGCTTGTTTTCTATAGAAATGAAGATATTGGAATTTGAGGTAAATTAATTTATAAATAAAAATAATGTGTTCACATATTAACATATGAATTTTAAGATAAATAATTAACTATTTTGATAAAATAGGAATAAATATGGCATTTTAACATAATAGGAAACTAGTTAAATTCCTTAATATATTTAGATGTAAAAATAGATTATAAATGATATAAATAAAATAATTATAATTTAAATGAGTTATTATACTTAATAAAATTCTATTAGATTTATCATAGGATATGTTATCAAAAATACTATTTAATGACCTAATTACAATAAAATGAGTTTAGTAGAGTTGACAAATTAATTCTTTCCAACTTGGCTAGATAAAATTAATGTAGCTTATTAATTAATATTGGCTTCATAAATTCTTCAAAATCCAACAATTTACGCTTAACTAATACTCAAATTAGTGAACTCCTATAAGACTATATGAATTTGTAATTAGCTTAAGATAGACTATGAATAATAAGGTAAATATGTTGCTTCAAATGAATATTCACTAAAAACATTAGTATTTTATGTAAGTTTAATATAAATCAATAATCGATTTAAATTCTTATATGAATCAATCTTTTGAGTCGATGTCTGTTAGGAGTCTACCCCTTGATTTAACTCCTGGCCTATCTTCTATTTGTTTAGAATACAAATTTTGTATCAAGTACACAGTGACTTATGTGTTGTGTGGTAGGATAGGCATTCTAAATAAATTAATATTTAAAAAAGACTTTAATAATTGCTTATTGCTTGTGCGTGGCCGTTTTTAAGACTTGGCCCGAGGGGCGGCAACCTTACTAGGCGGTGTCAGTATGGTAGTTAGGTGCTTAGGCCATCATGGGTGACTCGGCGAGTAGCTGATAAGGGGAACAGTAGCGGAATAACATATATTCATATTGGAAAGAAGTTGTATTAAGCAATTTAATATATAGGCTCTGTTACTCTACTTAATCACAATGGACTAATATGGATAGAGATGCATAACAGCAATGCCCCTAGACAAGGCTATTACTTATAGAGGTAGGAGATATAGGTATTCATACTGTCTATATCTACCCCATGAGCAATTATTACTACTCAAGACCCCCAAGTTCCTAGTGTGTTGTCAGAGTGTGAGTGCTCCACTGTTGTTTTGCTACACTTTAATTTAAAAATATAAATTGTTGATTGTTGCATTGCATATAGAATAGGCATGTGTGTCTATCTTATGTGTGCTTGTGTTATTGTCGTACTAGGCTTTGGCCCATTCCATTCCTTTTTAGGTGATGATAATACCTATGATTACATGGGTTATAGCACGGACTGCAAGGATTTTCTTGAGGAGTGGCGTGACTAGGATCCGTTAGATCATTATCTTATTTCTATTTGATAAACTTCCCTATTAAACTTATGTTTTAATGAGGGCCTGTTTGTAAGTCCTTCGTTTGTATTTGAGATATTTGAAACTCTTTATTTTGAAATACTTGGTGGTAGGTACTATTATTGATGAGAATCAGATGGCGTCATATCATATTTAAGTTTATGTCTTTTTAGGATATTTATTATTTCCTTAGGGATATTTATTGCATTTATTAGGGATATTTAAGTTTCTGTGTCTTTTCGGATTTCTTTTTACGTCTTTTCATATTTTCTTATTTAATTGTCAAGTTTGTCTTTACATAAAAAAAAAAAAAGAAAGAAGAGAATTTTAGTATTAGTTTCTATATTATCTTCATCTTGTTGCTAATCATCGTGTGCTAGTCCTTGTTATTGTTTCTTCCATCTACTGTTGTTTGGAATCACTTGTTGATAGGTTGAGTTCTCTTAGTGCTTTGATTGAAGAAATAAAAACAAAAGGAGTTCTTTCGCAAAGACCTAATATTAATGAAAAGACGCGACCTAAAATAAATGAAAAGACTTGAAAATCTTCAATCCTTTGAATCCCAAACTATCCTATCAACTCTTTTGGTTCTCTAGGCTCTTGTTTTAATCTTTGAAGCTTTCATCATCGCACCTCTCATCCATTAGGATGGCTTGTTGAGCTTCAAATTGGACGGCTTAAAAATTGAGGCTTCTAAGATCACATCAATTATATATATATATATTGGTCTACTCTCTAAAGTAACCTATTTAGAAAAATGTTTTTAAGAAATTTATTTTCGCTACAAATTTCCATTGGTTTTCACAAACTAATTCAACGATTTCAAAAATTTATTTAGTAACTATCACGATAAACTGTAGACTAAGTTAGCCTTAGGTGGGAGTCTTGAGTACTTTTGGTGTGTTTGTACTTCTGGGACATTGGTCATACTTGTTTGCTGACTTAAGCTTAATCAAACTTAATTTGTGTTTGTTACATTAGCTTAGGCATGCATGACATGCGTGTATGTATTTGGTTACTATGTTTTGGGCTTTGTCACTCATTTTTCACTGTTTCAGGTATCAAAAATGATTACTCCATGGATCTTCATCATGGCTCCATGGGTTTCTGGTTTAAGGAGTTTGGAGAGTGACTTAGACGAGTAGAGAGCATGTGGAATTTGAAAAAGATTATGTGAATGTTTATATTCTTATTTTTATGGATCATTATAAACTTTAAGCTATTTTATTACTTTTGGGCTGAGTGCCAAACTTTGTAATCAAATTGAGCCTAGCTCCCTTTTGTGGCCACTATCTTAAAATGTTTTAGACTTTTAATTTCATTTTATACTCTTAACTGCTCTTTTACATGTTTTGGATAAGAGGTTCTCAATCTTTGTAAAACCATCAAACTAATCACAATTTCATAATAAAATCAAATAGTTACCCACTCAGATAACGGAAGCCTTGCACATGTTGCTTAAAGGCGATGTGTACATCAAAACAACCACGTCCTTAAGCACTTAAGGGTTGGGTTATTTCAATTACGATATTAATGCAAATGGTAAGGAGTTAACAAAGTGAAGATATAATAAGTTTATTAAATAGAAAAAAAACAACAACAAAAAAAAAAATTAAAATTAAAAGCAATTGAAATGACAAGGGTCTTTACTAGCCATTCAAAGTGTAGGAGCTAACCAGTGACCACATTAAAATAGGTTACATTTAGGTAGGCATCTCTCTGAGGTGCGTTAGGTCAAGTCAAGACTTGCCCTGGACACGTTGAGTTTGGGTCCCAACTGTATAAACTCATAACTGCCCTGTGTATTTGGTAAGACAGGTAAAACTTGTGGAACCATTGGGTCTTGGGGCAAATTGGAACAATTCCAACCCATCCATGTTTTTAAAAGATAAAAAATTAAAGAAAAAAATTTTATTATAGAACCTTATAGACCCATCAAGTCCACAGGTTCTACAAGCGGACCCAGTCTGAACCCATAGACCATGATGGGTCCAATGAAGGGCCCAACATGGCTAGGCAAGGTTGGGTCTAACCTGAGGAGAATTCCAACCTGTCCATGTTTTAAAAAATAAAAAATTAAAGAAAAGAATTTTATTATAGGACCTTATAGACCCATCATGTCCACAGGTTCTATTAGCGGATCCAGTCTGAACCCACAAACCATGGTGGGTCCAATGGAGGGCCCAGCATGGTTAGGCAAGGTTGGGTCTAACCTAAGGAGAATTCCAACCTGTCCATGTTTTTAAAAAATAAAAATTAAAGAAGAATTTTATTATAGGACCTTATAGACCCATCAAGTCCACAGGTTCTATTAGCGGACCCAGTCTGAACCCACAAACCATAGTGGGTCTAATGGAGGGCCCAGCATGGTTAGGCCAAGTTGGGTCTAATCTGAGGAGAAATCTACACTTTAGTGGTCTACGATGGTTATATGTTTCTAGGTGGTCGCAATTTGCAATTATAAGTAGATTAAATGTTCTATTTATGGGCAGTTTTAAGCATTCTTTTTTTAAATACCTCACAACATAGATTGTATTCGTCCGCCACCATCCGTGGGTCATACGACTTGATTACAAAAATTGGATGCCAAGAATAGTTGTGAGCCCCTCTAACATGATCAATAGTAACTTCTTGTTGGGTGGCAAATCCTGGGAGTTTCAGTCTGTTCCCATATATTGTTGTTGTTGTTGTTGTTGTTGTTGTTGTTGTTGGTTTTGAACTCTCTATTGGTTTCCATTTTATGCAACTGTTTTAGTATTTTCTATAGTAATTAATTGTTTTATTAATTATCATGTCAAGATCCACATCAGTTTTCGTTTACACATAAGCATCCAAGTCAGGGAAAGAAATTTTGAAGCCTATGCTTGCTTGAGAAGAATAATTGCAAATTTTGAAAGGCTTTAGAATTCATACGGTTTTCGGACTAATGGCTTTCCATAAAATGATGGGGTAATTTAAAAGATCATCTTTTAAAATATGGGAAGACCCATTAGATGACCAAGTCCAACGTCAGGAACGACAAATACCCAGCCTAGCCCAATGGACTGCAAAACTTTCTTGTTTGTTTTATGTGTCTTTGAGTAAACAGGATTTGGTGATTTTGGTCATGTTGTGGTTTTTGTTTTTTTATTATTGGGTTGATTTTTAATGTGGTGTCTAATCTATTTCTTTAAAAAAAAAAAGGGGACTATGTTGCCACACTAGCAATTAAATATAAAATGGCATTTGTTTTTCTTATACCTATGTATGGGCGATAATTGTTAACTTTCAAAGAAAGTGAAATCGTATAATTTAAAATTTTTCAAGAGTGTCCATGTCTAGTTTTTTTATATCACTCAATTTAATTAAAGTAAGAATTTTTTTCAGACATTATTCATTTTTATTAGAATTAAAAAGTAAGCTGTATAATAAGTTTTAGGTATATCCCTACTTTTATTGAATTTTTTTAGGTATATTTATTATAACTTATTTGCATGTATTAATTTGGGTATGTCTTTTGTAACTATTTAAAATAAGACACTAAATCAAGATTGGAATTCATTCATGCACGCCAATATATGTTAATATATGGTCCACTATAGTTAGGAGTTAATAGAATTCGTTGGATTAGATCAAGCTTAATCAAATTTACACCTTAGGTTAAGTTTGATGAAATAAACCGAGTTCAGGGGGAAAGATCTAAATAGCTCTTGAAAATTCCACTTTCCTTCTACCTTCCTATTTATTCATCACCCACCATCTTTATGAGCTTTATCAACTAAGCCAGCCCCGGCGTAAGAGTCTTTGAACTCAAGTAGATGCAGTAATTAAAACATATTACACATGGCAGGTAAAATGTGGTTCTTCTTGAATAATGCTCTAATCAGAATTGATTTTTTTTGTTTTTTTTTTTTTTTTTTACAATTGCCCTCAAAGATATCAAATAAATGTTTTGACTAGTTAAAAAGTAGGAATGGACGCCTTACAAAACTAGCCAAATGTAAGTATTTTGCAAATGTCATTTAAGGTATCAACTTTGAGTAAGTTTTTAATTTTTTTTACTCGGTTTTCCTTCATGGTCTATCATGGATACCCCATTTGACTCGTTTTGCACAGTGATGACTCATCTTTTTAACTACTTAAAATGTTAATACCTTAAATAATTTAACGTGAAACGTTGATTCATCTTTTTAATCACTCGAAACATTGACACTTTAAATAATCTTACTCATAAGTGTTGAAACCTTATATATAGTTTACCCATTGTTTTATATCCTTCAATTAAGGGTGTGTTTGGTTTATGGGTTTGACGCCGATTTGATATTTGTTTCATATTTGTTTTAATCATACTATTTGTTAAAAATATATACCGATAAAAAATAGATTTTTTTACTCATAAATAAACCATACAAATCAAATACAGATAAAGTACAGATGCAAATCAAATATAAATAAGATATAAATGAAAAATAGATTATCCAAACAGACCGGTTTTGATTATACTCGAACAGTATTTATTTGTCAACTTATCATTTATTTTATGGTTTTATTTTGACACACACACAGATATATATATATATATATATATGTTTACATAACATAAATGATAAAAAAAATGGGGAAATCTTCTTACATAAATTAATTTTTTCTAATAAGCTTTTCCAGCAATATAATTTGATTAATTTAAGGTGTTGAAACAATATGCTTTACACGTCTTTAAAGATCCAACTCAACCCAGACTATGCTGCTTTCCATGACCTCGTTTGCTTGACTATTCCATTAAGGAACACCCATATAGATCAACCTTTTGATCGGATATGATATAATTTTGGTATGAACTTGTTGTCAAAGGGGACAAGACAAAACATGCTTCATACCCACGTTTGTCCATCGTTGCTCATAAACATATCCACATGGAATAACATAGAATGCAGGCCATGAAACAAATCTGGTACACCAACCGGCATTCCACTTGAGAAAAAAGTGGATATGGGCTATAACATTAAATTAAGAGATGAGGCTGCCACGTTTGGTGCCATTAATTTTCTTTTTCTCTTTTTCCTTTTTTCTGCCTCCTTCTTGAATGAGTCCCTAACAATAAGACCCAGGGTAATTGCTTATTACAAAGTAAATGAAAGTTATGAGACAGGCACTTATCACCTATAACATCATAATGACAAGAAGAAATAAAAATGATTAGTTTGAGAAAGATAACTATAAGTTATGGATGGAGTTTTAATTAAAGTAATCAAGAATGTAGCAATTGAGTGTGAATTCGAATTCAATCTTAATTAATATTTTAAAATTTAAACTTGAGTTGAACTTGATTTAACTTATAGTTTTAAGTTAAAACCCAAATCAAAGCGAAATTGAATTTATTGGGAGTTGGGACTCTACTTAATTAACTCATTTTTATTCGAACCTCTAAGATGTATTGTTGTTCTAGGACTCTACTTAGTTAACTCATTTTTATTCGAACCTCTAAGATGTATTGTTGTTCTAATTAAAATAATGTCGATATACAAATAACTTAAATTGTGATTAATAATTAAGCTCGATTTGAGCTTTATTAAACTTATGAGTTTATTTAAGCTAAACATCATAAAATTTGAGCTCTATCAGTAAACTACTTAGATATTTTAAGTTTAAACTCAAGGTAAATCACGTAACCACTAAAAGCTACCAAAATTATTTAGACACTTCAATGTTTAAAATAACACATTTATCACAAAAGACTTTATAATCTAGTTGACATAAATTCTATCTTCCAATAATAATTTACCAGTTCAAATCCCCCTTTTTTTTCCTTGCTTTACTCAGATAAAAAAAATAGCACACTCTTTCCATTAAAATGTTGACATTTTATGTTATTTTCTCAAATGCAATATTGAGTCAAAGTTATATAAAGAAGTGCAATCTCTCTTTTTTTTTTTTTTCTTTTTCCTATAGTTAGCTTACCATCTAATTCAATTTTTATCAACAACTGAAAGTCTGTACCAGTCAAAAAATAAATAAATAAATCAGAAGAGGAACCATTTGGAAATAATTTACAATTTGCATATTTATTAGAAGATTGACTTTAATCTAGTGAATGATATGTTCTACGGTGCCAATAATAACATTAAAAATGGTTGCATCAGAAACTCAGCATGTCCTCATACATTCATAATTATTTTTTATATATATTAAGCTAATAATGATTATTCAATTATACATATTTTTATAGTTTGGCTATACTAAAATATTGGAAGTGTAGAGAATTATAAATATAGTGGGCAGTTTCTTATAACGAACTTGTCAAGCAGAAGACATCGCTATCGAACAATCTTAGCTATTTTATTTTAAACATACACATTGCTTACCATATCCTAAAGTGCTTTTTGAGATTTCCCCCCGTTTAGAGCATGTCAAAAAGTGCATTTAAACGCAATGCCATTCTCAATTGTCGGGTAATTGTTATATTTGGTGTTTTAATTTTACCTATTTTATAATTAAATCTAAAATGTTAATTTAATATCTAACTATAAAAAGGTAAATGCCACATTTATTATCTAAACTTTATCAATTTGTATAACTAATCATCTAAAATTTAAAAATGTCATTATTACCTAAACTTTATTCACTTTTATAATTAATTACCTAAACTTTACTTATTTTTACGATTAGCAATTTTATCTACATACACACTTGTAAAGTTTAAATTTTAAATAATTAATTGCATAAATTAATCAAATTTAGATGTCAAATATAATATTTACTTTTTATATAAACTATCTAAATTTTGTAAAAATTTTATAATTAATACTGAATTTTATGCGTTTATAGATAATGGCAATTCGTGCAAAGTTTATTTATTGAACGTGACATTCAACCTTAATCGTCATGTTCCTGAATTTTGAGTGCATACGCTTTTCAAGTAGAAGGCCACGTTTGATTGGGAGGTCCCATCTGTCCAGAAAGGACAGGTTGGTGAAGAGATATTCACCTAACTTTAGTGCCAATCCGGTTATTTTCCTTCCCTTTTTGCACATGCTCGTTGAAATGGACATTATTAAAGTAACAAATGACGATAAGGTTAATATGGTTTTACTAGTCATAATCATATAACTTATTCAAATATTTTATCTTTTAGTTTTTACGTTATCAATTTAGATTGGGATTGAGTCTAATTAAAACAAAAGAAATTCTATACTTCATCGTTAATTTTGATGGGTTTGGTTCCATCAACTATTAAATGGTTTACACTAAGATAACAGTTGATATTTTAATTTTTATATTTATTTAAATGGATAAATGGTTGACTAGATGATCTCGTCGACTGCACCATAAAAGCTCCCTTAAAACAAAATAGTATTAAACTCGTCTTAAAATCTTAAAGTTTAACTTGGATTCAAATCAACCGAGTTTATGGTTTTTGACTCAATTTAGACAAATAGTTGTCAATAAGTTTGAAATCAATGTCATTTTAGTTCATCTAGGATAGATTATTTTAAAACACACACATATATTTTTATTAATTAAGTAACATAGCTATATAAACTCAACTAAAACTTAATTAATATATACAACCCGAGTCCTTTTAGGATCATATGTTAATCAAACTATATATTATGAAATTTAAACTTGACTTAATAAATTATTTAAATAATTCGAACTTTTAATATGGGACAAACTCAAATTGTTCGCATTAAATTTAAATCAGCTTACACAACATGTTTTCTTGATGCACTTATAATTGTATAACAAGAAGGGATTGGCCTAGGATGGTGTTCCTATGGTGGTTTGCCTTATCTAGGTAGTGTTTGGTTTTCGATATAGTATAGAACAAAGAAAATATACCATGAGCTAAGCTAGATAGCAAAAATTCTTATTTGATATTTGATATGCTTAGTACAACATAAGATTTTGTTCTTTTTTAAGTTTATATTTTTTATCATCCATAACTATTATAGTTAATGGTTATGGTGATGATTTAATGATAGTAATTTGACGATGGTAATAGCAAATTATTATTAGTGTTGCATCCACGTAGTAATGATAGCAACAATGAAAACGGCAACAATAATAGTAGTGGTAGTAGTGATGATATTATTATAAGAAGGGTTTTATCTAGTATCATATTCAATTTATAAATATAATATTATATAGTGAATTTTATTCAGTCCAATAGAATGAAGAGCTGCAAGATTAACCATCAATTTAAGGGATAAAGAAGGGCAATTGACTATTGAAAATAGTGTAAATTTAGTGAAGAAAGTAATATTGAAAAAAGACAACAAAGACGATGGCACATTGGCATTACATGGTAAATCCCAAAAGCTTGAGATAAAAAACCGATTGATTTCATCCGCATCGGCAATGACTTTCTTTTTGTGTTTTTATTCTTAACTTCGAGTATGCCGTCTATGCATAAACTATGGCTATTTTATAATTAATTAAATAAATTTTACTTATTTTTATATTTAACTATCGAAACAGAATTAATTAAATATTATAAATAATCTCCCAAAGTTTATAATTAAAAAATTCATGTTTATATTTTTTATATGATTAATTATAAAAATAAATGAAATTCATATATCAAACACTTTACTTATCTTAAAATACAGAGTTACGCATTAAGGTTTCAAGGACTATTCCTTCCTTTTTTTTTCTTTTTTTTTGAAGTACAACATTTTCCAATAAATCTTTTAAATATTAAAATGTATCCATCATTACCGTAATAGGTACTTTATAAATAAAAATATACTGTTATAATTTAACAATAGCAGCAATTTTTTAATCGTAATTGCTCTAATATTTTGTAGGGGCACGGATAGGTGTGCTGCGTCTATCATTACTCCGAAGAACGGCTGAGTACGTGTATATTTATTACGTCCACATCCATTGCATTCTTAGTTTCGGCCTTAATTGTCCTCATATGAAAAAGGTCTCATTAGATAACAGATAAAGAAGATTGTCCTTTATTCATTCTTTTTTTTTTTTTTATGAGTATAGTTTTAGGATCTGTTTTATAAAAAATAGGTAAGACATAAATTAGATATAGATTACTAATAAATAATTTTATTCATAAAAATTATCAAATAGGTCAAATATAAATTATATAGAGATGATGAACAAATATAAATACAAATGAAAAAAGATCAATCAAACATATTAATAGGCATTTATGAGTCCATGGATTTGCATTTGCCTCTTTTTTTATTTATTTATTTATTTTTATTTTCAATTCCTATTAGAAAATATAAAATGAAACCTTCAAATTCAAAACCGATTTAGGTGCCCTAAAAAAAATAACTGTATAAAATAATATTTTTTCATATGAGATAAATTCATATTTACTATCTCAATTTTACTATTACAATGTAGTATGAATTGATCATGATCAAATGTTTAATAATTTTAAACTTATGTCAAATTATTTAACTTGTTTAGTTATTATATTACAAATGATAGAAGCACAATTGAAATACCAATTTTAAGACGGTTACATTCATCCTAAAACGGATTCATATTTGTTGTTACAGTTCTAGCTCATTGTTCTCCCAACTAATCTTGATCAAACACCTGGCAGTTTTGATAATTTTTACTCACGCCAGATTGTTTAATTTGTTTAGATATTATATTGTGATTGGTAAATACACAATTAAAACAAGACAATAATATTCATTTAAAATAGTCTCAACCCTACTATTTTCATATTATTCCAACTAATCGTGATTAAACATATAACAATTTTGATAATTGATATGAATATTGAATTATTGAACTAACGTAAATATTATATTATGATTAGTGAGGATATAGTAAGACACTAATTCTAATACAATAAACATTCATCCATTTAACAATTTTTTAGGATCCAATTGAGTATATTAGTTTGACATCGTTCTGATATCATTTTCAAATCAAACCAATACAAATATAATACTAAATGAAAAATTAACACTTTTACTCATGAACTAATCAATCCAAATCGGTACTAAGCTGATACTGATCCGATATCGATAAGTTATCGATACAAATTCAATACAGATAAAAATCCAATAATCCAAAAAGGCGAGTCAAAATGCTTAAGACGCTAACACTCATCGTGGAATAAATTCATTCATGAAAGGAAAGGGCGACGGACCACCACTTTTAAGACCAAGCTGTAGAAAACTCCTAAGCTGCTGGCTCCTTGTGAAAGAAGACAAGAAAAAAGCAGCATGGTGAAGGAGAAAAACAAACTGTTGACCCTTCCAGGAAGCTGAGAGCCATTTTTTTTCTGGCATTAAAAACCAAAACCCAATTGTTATCTCATACATCATACATGGTCCCAGCTAGGTGATGTTTCCCTGTTGGCTGCTCATAATTTTTTCCTTGCTTTCTATGTCAGCATCTGCCAAATTTCCTTAGTAATCCATCTTCTTAAATAGTAAAAATTCAACAACTCGTCTTCATCTGCCAGCACACAAACAGGGGTCAAGTCCTTTTCAAGAGAAAATTAAATATCTCCAGCTGCTTTATACATATTAATATAGCATTTTATTATATAAATCCTAGTAATTAACAGAGGAAAATGACATATAACATTAAAATTTTAACAGACACAAGTAAGTGTTTGAAAAGTTCTCATAATTATTGCAAACATGTAACAGAAGTCTGTCCTGCCCTTTGTTTAGTACGCTGATATTATACAAGGATGCTTCTGTTCTGCTTCTGCCCTTGTTTTTCAAGCTTACAAGGGGCCTTGCTTCATCGACACACAAATTTCAGGAATATCATTACAAGTTGGTGGCTGGAAGGATTTAATAGACGGATGCAGCCTATCTCAGAAGCTTATAACAATATTTCCAAATAAAGCCATTTAGGTAACAGATGGCAAGTCCCATCATGATAATTTTCTCCACTCCATTCGCTTTGGCGAGGCATGTAAGAATAAGCAAGAACCAAGAACCGAAACAAAACGCCAAACTGCGTCAAATTATTCTTCGGTTTTACCATTCAATCCATTATCTGACCATAGCATTTAACCTATATTATTACCATCTACATCCATAGATAGTCGATTGACTAAGCAGTCCATTTAAGATAATATAGAAATCCCATGCACAGCTTAAATATACTCAACCACCGATTTTAATGTTTCAAACATCTTTGCCGGCATCACTTTCTCATCACATCAGTCCAACCATTGCCCGGAACTACACAGTTGACATGTCCAACCATTCCCTTGAAAGTCAATTGCCCAAGCTGGCTTTCTCTTATAATCCAGCATCAAAGAAGACTAAGATCGGCAATAATTTACTACAGAAGCTTGCGTAATCTGTATTTTTCCATATATTGATGCATCAAAACCATCTTCACCTTAAGATAAATAAGAACTGTACAAATGATCAATCGTCAGCCAAAACTAATGATTTCACGGGTTACTGAAGCAGATAAAGTCTACTAGTACCAAAAACAATGCAGAAGAACAAAAATTCAATGTAACAGACAAATAACAGAGGAAAACACAGGGAGAGCATATACATAGCATTTCCCTTTTAATTTCATTCTGCAAATTATTTATCAAACAAGTCCATAGGTAGTAACGAAGAGAAAAAGGAAAAAAAGAAAAACGAAACGTGGAAAACAAACAAACCAATTCTACTCAGCTTTGTACTAAAAGCTGATGCAAAGAATATTTACAGCAGTATCATCGGACTGCTCCAACTAAAACATCATTTCTAGGAAGAAATCTCAACCAAGCAACCTATCCTAACAATACCTCACTCCCTTTGACCTACAAGCTTTAGTAGTAGCTTCAGTTTTTGTGATTCTCTTCCATACTAATACTAGTACTTCAAGACTTCAAAACTGGCACGATGTCCCGAGCCTCTGTCTTTGCTTCTGACCTACAATAACTGATTTCCGATTGGCAAATGCCGAGTTCAGCAGTTCCTGGAATTTTCCCGAAACAGGCCCCACTTCCTCTGTCATGTCTGCCAGCTTAACAAAGCTAGCACTGGCAGGAAGTTGCTCATTGGCACTTCGATGTCCTGATGAGCTATTCGCCGTCTATATCCATCCTCTGGCTTTGCTCCAGCATATTTGTAGGAGGTGGATGTATTCTTCTTATCCGGTACCGTATTTTTCAGGGACATGGAAAGTGCAGACACTGTTGGGATCAAATCACGTGCCCAGCAAGACCCAGCAAATGTGTCCCTCTTCTCTTCTTCCCCCTCACTCTCTTCCTCCTCCTCACTGACTTCTTCTAACTTTGAGAGTGGATTGCGACCAGCACCAAATCAACATGAAAAGGTGCTCTGCCAACAAAGTCATCCATAACCATCTTTGAAATATGGTCTGGCTCCACTTCCTCACAGTCTAAATCAAATTGAAACTCTTCCTCTCCACCATCAGGCTCAGGAGGTGAAACAGCCTCTCGGTCAGCTATTGACCTCCTTGCCTCCATACATACAACCTCAAGCTCACTGGGTTCCTCCTCACCGCTGCGAAATTCCCGACTCATCATCTCACCAATTTCAGCAAGGCAGAGACCATAAGCAGCAGCTTCCTTGAGAAATATGGTGCAGAGGATAAGAACCCGCAGGCATGCTTCTCGAATCATAGGGAGCTCTGCACGCAGCATCTCACAATCTACATCAGGATCAAGAGATTCTATGTATTTGAGTTCATCATCTGAAAATGGGATTGAAGCCTGAGGCCAATGGATCCACTCAAAGTAGGGGTCCTCCAAAGTTTCAGGCAGACAAAGGCCATGGTCAATGGGAATAAGTTCCACTTGACCAAATCTTCCCACACCATCTAGCTTCTTTACGAGAAGGTTTCCAGCATGCCTATCCGTGTTAAAAATCCTAATATCTAAGATTCCAATACGGTGAATGGCAGCCACAGGGAAGCTTGATGTTCCATGATCACTAGCATCAAAATCATGTGGTATGAACTGCTGAAAAGACGCGATCTTGCTAACCATCTTTTTCTTGTTAGGCTTGTTTGGGTTTACCCCATTATTGACATTGAAGATTGAATGAGTAATTTTCACAAGAGCAGTTGGAGGCACATTGGCAAAATGACGATAGTCCAGGAGATAAGCTGCAACTTCTCTAACACCAGTTTCACCAACTCGGACAGACCGCTTCAAACCAGGTTGTCCAAGGGCCTTACCTACAAAACCTTTAGGGTTGTTTGGTGCGAAAGGCTCTTCATCAGTGGGCTTCACAATAGCAACACATTCAAACCTACTATTTCGAAAATAGTATGCCCCACCAAGTCCACTATGAACAGGAATAGGTTCAACACTCATCTTAATTGCCTTCTCGATGTCTTTGACCAAAGGTTTGATTCTAGCAAAGTGAGCTGACTGCCCAATATCTCTATTGGACCACTCTTGTCTCTTTGCTGGATGTCCCTCCCGGTAGGTGAAAGACATGGAGTTGATGAGCTCCTGTGTAGATAGTTCCGAGTTAGCAAAAGAGGGGAATCATTTCTCACAGCACTAAGATCATTCTTCAAAACCATATCCCCAAAAGTCAGCGAACTCTCTTCAATTGGGAAATGAAGAGCAACCTGCAGCCTCCTCTTTACCGTGTGAGCATTATCACTGCGATCCAACTCCAATCCAACAACAGAACCAGTTTCAGTCTGCACAAAAACCCGTCTCCTTCCAGTAGGTGGTCTCCCTTCCACTTTATTGTTTCCATGATACTCCCTCCCTAGAGGGCTCTTAAAAAGAGCAACAGCCATCTGGGTTTGTACAGGGCTGTCTTGTTCACGAGACATTAAATGGGGTAAACCTCAGGAACTTGCAGCCGGCAACAATGGCAGCAGTTGCAGAGAGCTTCTTCCCTCCAAAGAATGCGCAACACTGCAAAACTCCTACAGAGTAAGCACTGAAGTGTGACTCCAGAATGACCATCAATTACTAAGCACAAGATCGAATCCCATCCATAATCAGCAACAAAAGGACTACTGATAACAGCAATTCGAAGAGTGATCAGGGAAATAAAAAAGTGCCCGTCACTGCATCGAACAAGCCATCTTACAGGCTCACAGCACTCCTGATTTATAACATCAAAATCTGCAACAAAAGAACTATAATAAGATAAAAGAATAGAACTCGTCCAATGCACTTTTTAGTACAGACCATGAGTTTCCAAGACAGGAACAATCAATTTCCCCGATACATGACAAAATCAGCAAATGAATGAACCAAAAACTACTGCCATGACCACATTAAGGATGGTATCAATTACCAAATGGTTCACTCGCATTTAATGCCGTAATTTCATCCAGTAATTCCTAAACCTAGATACCATACTAAGTAAGGCAAGTTTTCTCAGTTATAAAAATCTGTTGGTGTTGAAAATAGTAAGGCGAATAGAACTTGGCTTATATGGATCTTAACGAATAGCGGTTCGCTATCTGCGAAACCTACATACAAAGACCGAGTATGTTCTGATTCTCGGTTACTATACACAAAATCAAATCATAACAAGAAAGGATAGAAGTCATCCAAACTCATTAGGCTTTGATCAAAACACCTATCTCAGCTACAAATTTCAAATCCAATAAACACTAAAAGAGAACTACAACGTCTAAATTATCATAAGGAAAGTAGAGAATCCGCGCTTGAAGAATAAACCGTAAAGGGTTTCTGAATTCATTACACATCCCAAAAGGAAGTAAATAAGTGTGTGTCGAGTAAAAAGATTCTTCTTTTTATCTCTAAACAAGATCTCGGTTCATCTGTCATCATTTTTCCATACCATTTACCAAAAGATACAAAACCCTAGCGAATCAATTGCACTCGAATATCAAAAAGCAACAAACTTTGCACAAAAATGGCGACTTGGATAGATTAAAACTTCACAGAACAAAACCCAAAAGCTCATTGCTGGATACGAATCCATGCTGGGGTATTATATTATCCACATTCAATCAAAAAATTTCATCAACTTATACCTAAAAATATCACCATTTCATCATTTCAAACAAAAGAATACACCAACCGAATCAACGAATCACCAAATCAAGACTCAATAACCAACCTAATATCGAGATCTGGGTGGAAATTCCTCAAACCCCCACACGGAAGCTTCGATTCCAACAACAACCCTAACAAAAATCCATCGAGAGAGACACCAAGAAGAGCACAGTTCACAACCCCATTAACATTTGAGACCAAGAATCAGTTAGTGTTCCTAAAAAGGAAAGAACTAGGTTGTTTCAGTATGAACACAGATTCTTTGTCCCAATAGCCAAAAACCCTCTTTTGCAAAATTCTTTTTTCTTTTTTTTTTTTTTTCCTCTTCTCGTTTTTTCTCTCTCTGCTCTGAGAACGTCGGACATCAACTTAAGCGTGTACGAGATTAACCACGATTAAGGTTAACTCAACCAGAGTTTAAAAAGCTGACCAACACCCTCGTTCCCCTTAATTTCTGCTTTGGATTTAGAACTCTCTAGAACTGGAAATCTGGACCGATGGATGGAATAAGCGGTGAAATGATAACCGCCGTTGGATTGGATTGGATTGTGGTGTGTGCTGTCATTTTCAGTACTTCGCGTTCACGTTGAATTAATCCATTATAAACCTGTTAAGAAGTTTAAGAGAGATTTTTGAAATGGAAGCATACACAAATGTTGACCCGAAAGTCTGATGACCATTGAATTTTTATTTGCCAACCCATCGTAGTGTTTTTCCTGGTTTTTTTTTTTTTTTTTAACTCCTAAGAAATGAATGATATATTATCATTAGATAACATTTGATTATATGAACCATAAAATATCAAAGATTTTAGATAGTATAATATAAGAAATATTAAAATGTACTTATACTATATTTGATATTCACGGTACCAGATTTGAGTTGTTTAATGAAAAGAAAATTTGTCACATCTTCTTTTGACTTTTTTCTCTTTTCAAAATTTTCAAATATTCTTAAAATCTATTGTCAAATACCAAATACCTAAATAGATCGACATTTTTGTTCACTTAAGTCCCACAATTTTATAGAAAACAAACACTTCCTATGAAAGGAAAGGGAAAAAAAAAGGAAAAAACCTTCAAACATTTTCTAAGAAATTATTTTTAGTTTAGGACCCTAATAAAAATGTTTACTTAAATAATATCTAATTAAAATTAATTACAAAAATACAATAAAATCGCTTATTTAAACACAAGATATATGAGAGTATAATATGCGCACGCACATCCCACATTGGTATTGTGACATGAAAGCGTATATCACGTTTGTAAGCTGCAATATCTACGGAGCTATATCATGCCTATAAAATGCAACAGAGATAACACCTTTCAAACCACCATATTGCACCATATTGCAATGGCATGAAAATTATGCATTGCGATTTATATACAAATAACTTTATCTCATTTCATAGACATGATTTGTAATTATATTGTAATAATTAATTTCCTTCAATTGGTATATTAATAATTTTTTTATAATAATGATAGATATGCGCTAAACTTCATTTACTAATATTTTACTATGAAATGTTGATTTCTATTTGTAATGGTTTTACTAGACGGTATATTTTACTAGCTTTTGTATGGTTCTGGTACAAAATTTTTAAAAATAAAAATGGACTCGATTTGGGAAATAATACGGAAGTAGGTTAGTGAAGGCTATCTAACACAATTCCTTTAAATTTATACTGAAGGCACTATCATAGAGAACGTCTTCATATTACACTAAGGCATCGTCTAAGATAGCACCTTAAATGTAAATAATGAGAGCGTTGTCTTGAAAAAGGCCTTCGCTACTACACCAACAAAACAACAATTAAAACATTGCAAAATACCTAAAAGAACACACACACACACACAAATTCACATATGAACACCCCATACGTCAAACCTGTTAAAAAACTCCAACATCTATATTCCTCAACTCCTTTCAACAACCATTCTCCAACACAAATTAACTTAGCTTCAAACTCATCAATTGTAAAATGTTTAAACCAAATATAATTAATAAATTAAAATAAAGTTTAAGCCAAGAGTACAAAGTCATTTGGTTTAAAATCTTTAACGAAAGGTGGAAAGGAATTGCGATTTCGCCATTCAAAGGCAAAATCAAATTCCTTTTAAAGTTGAAATTGTGATTCTGGCTTCTCATAACGCTTAAATAAGAAAAGGAATGGAAGCTAGAATGCACGATTCCATTTCGGTCCATTCCTATATACCAAACAAGCCAAAGTGCAAACTAAGTTTCTAATCATTGAATAAAATGGTATACTACAATCTATCCTCACCTCATACTACTCCTCCAGAGAGCCCTAGAATTCATTGACATAATAGATCGTCGACTACACTGTGCAGGTGCTAACCTTTCATCCTTAGCTACTAGTAGATTAAAATTGAGTTATTCAAGTGGGCTGGACTGTATGAGGCACCTAAATTGTGAGAGCTGTGTCAATCCTCGCCCATGTCTTAGTCTTCTGTTACTTACCTTTTTGCAGTGCATGTGGAGTTGGCAAGGAAGATGTACCACACCTGCTATACGGAATGTAATATAAGCCAAAGCCCAAAGCTAATGAGTATGGCATTTGCAAAAGTATTGTGTTGTCCACTCATAACTGTAGACATGACATAAGATGTAGATGGAGCTCGCTAGAGAGACTAGTACCCCTCATCTTCGTTCTTTCCTCATTATTCCCTATATTATCGTCTCCATCACCTTCCTCTTCATTTTCCTCCTGTGCATCATGTTGGAACTCAAGATATAGATTATCAACAACTCATACTCAACTTCTCTCTCAATAGCCCCATCCACAATAGAGTGAGCCTTGAGAATGTCAGGAGTTAATCGTGTGTTGGAACTGATCGGTTTACATAACCATGGGAAAAACATGAAGTTAGTGTGCTAGAGCCATATATTTTATAAGCGGAATTTAGAAGGCATAACTTACCAAGTGATCAAACATAGCTCAAGTGTGGCTTATATACTACTTGGTAACTTGCTTGAACTATCGGGTATATTCTAGGTCGTGTCTAAGGATGCTTGATAAGGATCATTCGATCTCACCTCTCATTCCACGTGTCATGATATACAACATGTTGCATCAACCAATTTGTCTTACCCTTCATCTCAAGTCAATTTGATGCAAATCGAGTTCAATATTCACTGCTGGTGAAAAATCCTTTGGTAAACCTCAAACTACTGCACAACATGGTCTTAGAAGCACCACTTGACTATTCATAAGCAAATGATTGAGACTTAGTGGTCTAAACATCCATACCATCTCGATAATAATGTGGATGCCTAATGATAGCGTCATTAGTGTATGGTATCTAAACAACTTGTTACATAGTAAAAAATCCATCAGTGCAAAAAAATTTCATTATAAAGTGATAAGAAATGCATCTATCAAGAACTTAGCATATCGAATGTCTCTCCATGTGTAGATATCACATGGGATGCGTAATGGGTAATATCCTATACAATTTACCATCGAGCAGCAAGGAGTGCTCCATCAACCTTAGGTCCGAAACATGCTCAGGAGGCAACAGTGGGAAATCGATCCTATGCCCATACTTATAGTAACATTGCGGCTCCAATAATTTGAATAGCATTCTCCCTAGATGCTCAACATATCTGTTTGTTTATAACTAAATTAGGCATGCAGTTTCCCAACTACATCGGCCAACTTACGTAAGGTCTCCAGAAAGGTAAGAGAATGGTGTGAACTAACGATCCCAACTTGTCAACAAAAATGCATCCACTTGTGAGCTGAAGTATGTAAATGCATGCATGTCGGGCTATTTACACCTTAGTAGCATCATCGGGGCAAATGTGCAAAATTAATTGCATAACCAAGTAAAGCTTAAACAACCTGCACACGTCATACTTCGTTGGGAGTAGCTCCCTAAGAATCTCAAACATACTTGTTAGTCCATGGAGGTGATAACCATAATTAGTAAGCTATCTACAATAAGTTCAAGTTGCACCTCCACATCCCGGAAGATGATGGTCATTTCATATTGGGCTATTACTAATATTACTGCACATAACATTTACATCATCCTCAAATGTCATGTAACCATCACTGAATCCACCCAAATTGAAATAAAGAATTACACCCTAACCATTCCTTACCTTGGCATCGCCTCCTAAGGAGTTGGGCATATAGGACAACCAAGTCTATTGAATTACCTCCCTAATCCTCTTTTATTTTTTTTTTCCATTTGATCCTCCTCTTCTTGGCTTTCCTCATCTTCCACAAGCTCTTCATTCTCATCAATATCGTATATCTATCCAATGATCATCTTTGACCCTAAAGTTGAGCACTAGTGTCACTTCCTCCTCAACTCTCTTTTAAAATCTAACAACGACTCATTCATTGGGATAGGTTCATATTCTTCATATTACATTAGTGAAAATGACACTTGCCCTTGGTCTTGTAAATATACAGAATTAGATGTTATAGGTTAGAGATGCAAGTTTTCTAACATTCGTGGCTATTGCTCAGACACTTCAAACTCGTAGTTAGGAGTGTTCAAAGGCACTTCTCCATGGGTATGGGTAACTGAGTTATTGGACAGTAGGATGCAACCTCTGGGTTGTATAAGAGTAGTAGTTTTCATAAATAGCTCTTGAATTAACCTAGCACCTAACTTTACAACCGTCGAAATTAGATCCTCAAGATTGTCATCAAGCCACAATTGACATTAATATGTAAACAACCTCATGGCTCATATAAAAAGCATGTCCATGTATTATCTCAATTTCAATTTCATTTAGATCAATACCAATCTTCTCACATATCACCTCCTTGAATTGTTAGAAGTTCACATCCATTCTTACCTTCACTTTGCCAATACAAGGCTTGTCATATTGTGACCCGCAACTTTAATCCATAAGATTCCCACTCGCATAGACGATGAACCTCATATAATTGACTATTTCAAACCTATCGACATCAAACTACAAATGTTAGATGTGACTTCTCAAAATTTAATCCTTGCAAAACACCTTTCACAACTTAAGCATCGATGCTACACGTCCAGGAAGCTCTATTTTTCTCTAATGTGTCAAGCTATAGTCATCGAACATTTCATCAAGCACATTGCAAGCAAACACACATTTGAAATAAATCATGTAAATTGACCAATGCAACCATGAAAAATACACTAACGACTCATGCCTAACATCTATTGCATGCAACACTTCATATTCAACCACTAAATCACACTATTCAAGCAAAATTTACGCATACAACAATTCTTTACCTTAAATTTGAGTAAATCAACCAATACAATGAAAACAAACAAAGGATAGAACATTATCGGATCGAGATGTGTATTTGATGGCTAAAAGTGTTTGGGTGGTGGAAATTGAGATTTATAAAGAGTAGGTCGAAGGAGGGGTTTGGAGACAAGGATTTATTTGAGGATTGAGGTTGGAATGGTACGTTGGGTTTTTTTTTTTCAATAAATATAAGCATTGAAGAATTGTTCAAGACAAGGCTTTCATTATTTACATGAAGGTGCTATCTTGGATGGCACCTTGGGTATAAATGAAGGTGCTCTCTCGGACAGTGTCTTCAATATAAATTTGAAAGCGTTATCTACTTACTTGTAATAATCGAGTCCATTTTTGCCTTCTTAGAATTGTACGAAAGTGATACCTTACTAAAAGGAGCTATAAAACCTTTGGAATTATTTTCCATTGATTATGATAGAAATAAGTTTTTTTTTTTTTTGGTCATAGAAAGAGGGTTTACTTTGAATAATTAATGATAGAACAACATAGACTATATAATTAAGTCCAATTATCTTCTTAACAGTATGTCTAAACCACTCACACTGTTATTTCCATGAAAGAATAATTATATTGAAATAGGTAAAGGTTTTGTATTAATTTTAATTAAAAATGGATCTTTTAAGAATAGCTTTAAATGTTCTTTTCCTAATATCTTTTAATTTTATAAGTTCTTAAACTATTTTTTTTCTCTTTATATTTTTCATAATATATATTAAAAAGCATTTTTAGAAGAATTTAAGATGGGGAAGGAACTAGGAAATTCTTTAAAAAGAGGTTTTTCTTTTTATATTTTAATATCGGCTGGGCTTTTAAATGTTTGTGTGCGGAGGCTTAGAGTGACCTGGACATGCCGTGTGGAGATAAGGTATTGGATAGTGATGTGGCGAGGTAACCGCGTGTTCATAGTCATTGTAGCGTAAGCAATGAGGGTGATTGTAACCGTCTGATTCTTTGGAAAATTCTTATCTCCCTTGCTGGTTTTCAACAAGACTTATCCTTTACACGTTTCGAATTTATATTTAGCTGTAATTGAAAAATTAAAATAGTTATATATATTAATTTTTATAATCGATTTTATAATAAAATTATAGATTAGAGGTTACCATAACCGAATCTTAGAAGTTCCAACTCTTTTGTTGCATAGGATGATATCTTTTTATTTATTCTAATCAATGGTAAGTTAACTACTTGATAAATTTCTATCCTCCGGTACTCAACTTGGGTATAATATAACCATTATTCGCAAAAAATTTATTATCTTTTCCTGGTAAGAAATCATACCAACAAATTGGGCAGCAAATTAATTAGGACTCACCAGCTCTTTCAATTCATTAACGTCGAACTAGATTTTTAATAAATGTGAACAAGGACAAACTTAATTTAAACCCTAACTTGTTTAGCTTAATGAGCCTAAATTCAGTGCTTGTTTTACTTAAATAATTATATATAGTTATATTATCATATTATATTAATATAAGGTAAATTATAATGGAATGTCACAACGTTTAGGGATAAGTTCATTTAAGATTACAATGTTTTGAGCGGTTCATTTGATATCATGACACCTAAGGATCTTTTGGTATAATTTACCATTAATATAAATAATGATATATAATAAAATAATAGTGTAAAAGGTTTTGTTCACGAGTCTCTTAGTACACTTGTTTATGAGCTGGCTTACAAGCATAAGAAAGCCTCAAAATTGACTCACTTAACTAAACAAGTTTTATTTTCACCTCAAGCTCGAATAGTTTACGAATAGCTCAACTTGTTTACATTTTTATAGATAAATTACAAAACATGCAGAGGCATCATGAATTTTTTTTTTTAAATCAACAAATGCAATGCATTAAAAAATACAAAATTTTCTACTTTTTTTTTCTTTTTCCACATCCAGCCTCATAACTTTTAAATAGTTCAAATTTATATTTGAGTATAGTGAACTTTTAGAGTCGTTGATGGATCATCTAATCGATTATCTAATCATTAAAATAAATATAGTAATTAGAATATTAATTATTTTAATTATTCAATCATGATTTCGTATGGTGTAAATCGTCGGATGGTGAAAGAACCTAGAATTTTCCATTAGCATAATTGGACTATTAACATGCTTACTATATTAATTCTCATAATTATTTCAAATGTCCTCCACCTACTAAAATGTTTTCATATTAATTCTCATAATTGTTTCAATGCACAATCCCATTGAATGGTCAATGAAAATTCTCAAACTATCTATATTATATAGTTTTATCTTTACAATAAAAAATATTAATAGAAAGAAAATGTAATTACCAACAAAGCTTAAACTTATTAACCTTTCCACTTTCCTAATTTATTGGAAACTAATCTTGATAATACTTTATTTATTTTATGACTCACTAATCATAAAATTAATGTATATTTTCATATAAATTACATTCCTTTTTTCACGCATATTGCCAATATGTGAAAATACTTTTTCAAAGCTTTTAACATATATGCAGAAAGGCATCTATTAATTGTTTGTTTACTTATTATAATAGTAATTCTAATATAATTTTATTTTTATGACAAACTATTATGGTATTTAATTAATCCTAACAATGATTTCATGATGATCTCTATTATAAAAAATATTAAATAATTATTTATTACTCAAATTTATAAATAGCAAGTCAATATTAGATTTTCTCATAAAATACTGTCATTTAAATAAAAATTAAAAATAAAAACCTTAATATCTTATTATAACTATATTTCATTCTTTGTAATAACAATTTCATTGCAGTTTTATTTGCATTGCGAACTAAATGGACGATAAAAGCTTTTCTTTATGTATGATTTCTTTTTCCTTTTTTTTTTTTTTTTAATTTTTTCTCGGACTCTTTCAATAACTTAAAGTAGTATAGCTTCAAAAAAGGGTAATCTGTATTGTAGCACATTGTGAAGAAGTGAATTAAGGTATAGGGTGAGATTTTCTTTTCCTTTATTTTCATTTTGGGAGTTTTTATAATCCTGTCATCAAATCGTCTGGTTAATTATCTAATAATTAAAATAAATATAATAATTTAAATATTAAATATTTTAATAGTGTGATAATGATTAGATACATTATGAATCGTTAAATAGTCTCATGGATTATTGAATTTTCCTTTCATTTCATTAAAAAGAATGGTGCAAAACTCCAATATTAATTTTTAGACATTGCCTAATGCGTTATGGCAAAATTGATATCAAAGTTGTTTATCTATAAATTCAGTACAGGCTTAATTTCCTTTCCTTTTATTGTAATAATCATCAAAAAGAAAATATTTATTTATCCAATTATAAATGACACATTTTTTTAATGATAGGGTAATAATTACTGAGTTTCCTAATTTATTAAATAACTGAAGATAAAAATAGTAAGTAAAACTATGGGCAAGAAGGACTAACAGATTTTCAACGTTTAATAGACAGGATTTTAGAAAATAAAGAAAATGAAGAAAAGAAGAACGTTTTAGAGGTAAAAATAAATAAATAAGCAAATCCTACGATTTGAAAATATGACAAAGCATAGATAAGAGCTTTGAAAAATTTCAAGCAATATGAGACGTGTATAGATAAGATGTAATACCGTATGCTTATAATTGTTTTCACTATGTATTTATAAAGAGAAGGACAAAAATACAGTGTTTTTTCTCCTAATAATTATTAACTTTTATTTGCATGTCTTTTGGTAAAATAATAATAATAATAATAATAATAATAATACTTCATGTATCCGGATATGTGGTAGGTCAATACTCATAATTTAAACAAGGTGACAATCTCTTTCTCGATCTCTTACATTTCCATATTAATGAAAAAAAGGAAACTGTACAAATCACTTAAACAATATTAAAAAACTTGTACTAAAAAAAAAAAAAAACTAGTTTTGTAACTTATGCCGGATAAAATTAGAGACGAAAGGACCCAAATAAGTTGGATCATTGTATGGGACGAGGTAAAATTGGATGGTAGATTTTTGGAATTGAAAACCAGATTAATTCATGCGATCTAATAAAGCATCAAAATTCTGGGTTAATGTGGATTTGATACTTGAAACTCATGCAATTAACTATGAATTTTAGGATAAGAATTTGCTATGTCTAAAACGTTATATCTTTAGTGTCCTCACGAATAATTATGTGTGCTGTGAAAATTAAAAAAAATATATTTCTTTAAAATAATTCAAGCAATACTTATAACTTTATAAACACATCATAAGTGTTTATTCCCTTATAAGTAACGAGACGGTATTTTTGGGACTGTAAATTTTCATTATAAAGTTAAAAGTGTTTATTTTTTATTTTTTAGGCAAAAAAAAAATTTCGCGATGAGTTCGACTTCGATCACCATCACAGGAGATCATAACTATTCTTTACCATATTTTGCGGTAGAGATCACCTCGGCGATATCGTACCCGTATTTGGATGGCACAATTAACCTACCAGCAACATCCTAACGCTGATAATGATCGATCCCATGACCACTAGGGGTCATAGGCCAAAACCTTACCAACTGAGCCAATATTTGCTAGTGTTAGAAGTATTTATTTACCACTCAAACTTTAACCACTTTTATATTTAACTACATGAATTTTCTTAAATTTTGCTATTAGCTACCAGAACTCTAATAGTTTTTATAATCATCTACCTCATTTAGGTATTGTAAATAAACTTGAAAAATTCATACGTAATATATTAAATATTTATAATTTTTAAATAATAAATTATATAAATTGATAAAATTCATATACTAAATGCGACATTTTCTCTAAAATTTATAGATAGTCTATAGATAGTAAAACAACATGATATACTCATGTTATTATTTTGAGATCATTATTTAGGATAAATAAAGGATTTTAAAAAGAAACACAATTATATGTTCCTTGTTTATTTATTTATGGGATTGATTCCTATGATTTTTGAGCTTTTCATATTATATTTAGCATAAATGAATCCAAAATCAAATTGCAATTCCGTATTCCTTTAACATTATTATATTTGGATGTATTTTTAAAAGTCATAATTACGATTCTCGAGAATCGATGATTCCGAGTTTGAAGGAAAATTCAATTCCCTTAAGAAGGTGAAATTGCGATTCCATCCCTTCCTCATAAATGATTAGTGTTACAATTAATGAAATATCTCAAACATTCATCTAAGTTAAAAATTGGAATTAAATAGTTTAAATGATGTAAGTTAAATGGACAATGAATTATGATTAGATAAAGTAATATAATTAACTAGTAAATAGAGTTATATTGAAATTTGAGATTTCGAATTCCTAAACACATAAACATGTTGTTTAAATGTTTAGTGAATTTCTAAGTCCCTAAACTTTAACCTAAAAGTTCATATCTCTAATCCCATCAATTTTGAAATCACTTGTCTGTCTAAAAATATCAGTTCTTAAGCCAAGCTCAAATTGAAAATCAATTTGATCTAAATTAAATTCCTAAATTAGTTCTTATTTTAAGTTCTTAATTTCTAATATATAAATTTTGAAATTATCTCCTAAACACTTTCAGAACTAAAAATATCTATCTGAAATGTTTAAGCTTAATAACATTACTCTAAAATATCTTAAATTAATCTTTTTTTTCCTTTTTCCTTTTCTTCTCTTTTCCTTTTTGCTTTCCTCGTTTCTTTCTTTCTCCCTTCTCTTTCTCTTCTCTTCTCTCTTCTTTCTCTCAAATTAACTCTCAATCTCAATTTCAACAAGATCATAGGAGAAATTAAAGTTAGAAAAGAGAATAGAAGATAGAAAATGAACATGTAGAAGCTTCATCATCTAGGAAGAAGGAGAAGTATATGTTTGTTAAAAGATTAGTATAGTTGTTTACTTTGTTTTGATTGTTGTTGTTGTATATATATGATGAATTGATATTAGTTATAAGTAGGAATTAAGATGAAACATGTAATCTTGACATATATGAAATCATAGGTGAAAACCTAAGAGAGATCATGCATGTTAGAACTCGGATTAAGAAGAATATGAAGTAAAAAGAAGAAAACATATGTCGTAAATGATTATTCTAAGCTTATATGTTGATTATAAGAGGTTAGATGTTGGAAAATGATGTAAATCAAGTAGTAAAATAAGTGAAGTTTTCAAAATGTAAAAAAGAGCAAAGAGCATGAGGAAAACAGAGAAAGTTATATTAAGTCATGCTCCTTGTTTTTACTTGGAAACTTTTAAATTTAACACATCAAAGAAGAAACATGAAGGGAACATGGCTTGACTTATCCAATCGTGCTTCTATATGATCCGTTGTAAAAGAAAAATTCCAAAACATCACGGCTAGAAGCACGACCTCCCTATCTCGTCGTGTTTCTCTTTTGTTAAGAAACACAACTAGAACATGGTTTTACCTATCACCTTGTGTTCCTTTCTGTTTCTCGTGTATATAATGTGTCAAATGAAATACAGCGAGAACCTGGCCCAATGTATCTCATCATGTTTCCCTCCAACTTATGTGTGCTTGGTTTTTGTTAAACAAGGAGCAAAGCACGACTCGTTTTATCATGTCATGTTTCTCTTTTGTGCATCGTGTTTCTCAAATGTTTATATTCAAGGAGAAGCATTACTAAAACATTGCCAAACGTATCACGCTGTACTTGTCCCTGTTCTCCAAAACATAAACATATACAATGGAAACACAGTGTAAATTTCTGATCGTATTTCTTCTTATGCATGTATATAGGGTGAAACACGGTTGTGCACCTGACTGTGTTCTTCCTAAAAATTCAAATAAAATAAAATAAAAAAGATAAATGATAGTTAATGTGATATGTTAATTAATTTATACAATTAAGAATGAGTTTAGTGAATTTATAGATTTAATAAATAAATTAGATCAAACATAGAAATTAGATATAAAATGAGTTTAGTTAATAATCTTAAGTTTAACTTGACTAAATAGACTTTAATGAATTAAAATGAATTATATTAATTAAGTTTAATCAGCTTGACTTAGCAATTGAATTAATTGATTTATTTTAATCAATTTGACTAGAGTTAAGTTAAAATAGACTTCATGGCTAATAATTGGCGGTTTAGATTAATGAATTAGGATAAATCATGAATAATATAGGGAATATATCGGTTCATAAATATGCTTGTTTGGGAAATGAGTCTTTTTGAATATGAATGCTTTGATAATGTTTTTTTTTTTTATATAATAAATGACTATAAACAAAGAAAAAGAAATAATTTGACAGACAATAAAGAACTGTCTGTATCTTGGTAGGGCGATCTTCACAACTATGGCAAGGTTCCTACTTAGTGTTTGATCGAATAGGATTTTAAAATGAGTTTAATATAAATAAATAATGAGATAAATGGTTATATGAATGTATTTCACGAATAGATATTTGAATCTACATTTTGTCTTATCTTATGGATTGTATTTTGATCTCCATTAGGTCTTAAGTAAGGTACGCAGCGACGTACTTGTTAGTTGTTTGAGATAGGCATATCTCTTAAATGAACTAAAACTTAAAGACAACCTTAATAATGGAGTGTTTCTTATATTTGTGTTGTTTAATCTAGTCCGGAGAGCGACAATCTCATCCGAAGTCGAGCACAGTAGTTAGGTGCTTAGGTCACTTTCTATCATGATACAATGATATGCCATGATGCAATGGCAAGTCGTAAGTGGCTCAACGGGTAGTTGATAGGGAAAATAATATCAGTATAAGTTTTACTTATGCGTGGGATAAAGTAGCACGATTTAGTTCACGTTTATGGGATTGGTTGAACTAAACAATGTTATGAGCTAAGATAAGTAAAGTTGTGTAATGGCTATAAATCCTAGATGAAGTTATTTTCTCTTTCTCGGTTATATATATGAGATATAAATATTCGAACTGCTTATAGCAACAGTTGAGCAACTGTTATAACTTAGGACCCCTAGATTCCGCTAAATTATTCTGGAGTGTGAGTATTCCACCATTGATTTGTTTACTTTAATTTAAAGATAATAACCTGTTGTTGCTACATTGCATTAGTTTAAGCATGTGTGTCATATCCTGTCTACTTGTGTTGCTGTTATACTGAGCTTCGGCTCATCATTCTTTCTTTCGAGGTGATGACATTGATGATGATATGATGATGAAGATGATGTGGATGATGATGGTATTCGAATTGAGTGTATGGGATGACTTAGGGAGAATTTGTTGAAGAGTGAAGTGAGTTACGACCATGTATTTTATTTTGTTTTGTTTTTGTAATAAGAGCTGGATTTATCTTTTTAAATTGTATTTCGTGAAAAGAAACTAGTTGTAGAGCTCATGTTTTGTAATAAGTTTTGAAAACTTTGCTTATCATCATGAAAGGTATAGGTGATACATGATTGTATGGTTTTCTTTTTTAAAAGTTTGTTTTTACCACTGTTAAATCCAATTGTCTCATTTCGAAACTTAAAATCAGTTACCAATGTTCATGATAAACAAATCCTTTAGGGAAGCCAAAGCGTGTAATACTTAAGGTATTATTTGTTGCAAAGGGGATTTGGTATGCCTGAAGATTGGATATAAGGCATGTAGAGTACTTACAATTACCTTTTTATTTTTTTTACACATTTAATATCTACATTAATTACTAAGAATATTTTTCACAAATAATATATTAATTCTATTCCATTTCATAATGTTTCTAAACAAACGAATGGATTTAACATTCCACATCTCATTCCATTCCATTCTATAATATTTCTCTTATTTCATTTCAAACCATTCCCACATACTAGATGTAATATAAACCTTTTTTGTATTAATCTTTTATAATCAATTTAATGGTAGGACCTAGGATGAATGGTCCATGATAAGCCATAATACAATTTACTTTTTACCTTTTAGGACTTATTAATTGTTAACTCCATGGTAGTCAAAACCGGCCCGGAACGGCGGGTTCGATTGGAACCGGTACCAATGTCGGGCCGGGTCTCGTCTAAAATTCATTTTTGCAACGAACCGGTGAGACCCGGGTTGAACTGGTCGACCCGGACCGGTTGAACCGGTCGAATCGGTCGACCCGGACCGGTTGACCCGGATCCAAAAAATTAAAAATAAAATAATAAATTATAAATTTAAATATTTATTCATACTTTATTATAAATTTATAAAATATAATCATTAAATCATATTTATTTAATAATTAATTGATGAATTTGATCCAAATATAGATTTAATTGAGTGATTACACACATATTGATCTTTTATAATTAAATTATTCCTTATATTTTTATTTTTTCGTGACCCCGGTTCGACCCCAGGTCGAACCCGGTCCGACCCCTCGACCCCTAACCCCCTAACCTGCTCGGATCAAACCCCGGTCCGGTTCTGACAACATTGGTTAACTCAATTATGTGGCTACTAAAAAATATATAACCAATATAGTAAGTATTTTTAGTAGCGTGATCATGTTAAACTTAAATGTAAGTCATTAAATAATTGACCAGACTAAAAGTTTATGCATTGTAATAGAAATTAACTATCCGTCAATCTCTATTTTCAATGATATTGCATGAATTACGAGAGAGATACATTGTAATTTAATCGAAACGTTTTTAACTTCACATGATGGTTTTGTATATATAATGGAAAGAAGAATAAGTAAATAAACAAATTCGAAAACTGTTGAATCCTGATTTTAAATGTTTGGCACTGGAAATTACCTTATCATTTACGTTGAGAAGAATTTGAATTACTAAAATATTAGTGACTTAGAACTCGTCTTGAATTACTAAAATATTCGGATTGGAATCTTATAAAAAGATAATCAAATGGATTTTTTTTTTTTGATGAATCCCTTAGTCCAGCTTTTGGTGAGGAAAAAAAAGGAAAACATATATAGACGAACCCTACATCTTAAAGTTTGGTGTGATTATATATATATTCTTAAATTTTCATATATTATAAATAATCTTTGAATCTTACTAAATTGACAAGCAATGATAAAGATCGCCACCATTTACCAGTCCTTAAATTTTGACCTGGTATATGTATCTTTTAAATTTTATAATATTATAAGTTGATTGAAAAAAAAATTATAAGAGTAATGATAAATTGCGTCTATTTGACTCGCTTTTTTTAGTAAATATAAATACTATTTTTAAATTTTTTTCTAATAAATTATTTATAAAAAAATAAATATAGATAAAAAATTTAAGAGTTTTTATCAAAATACCAAATAAATAAAATATAAATATAAATTAAATACACATATCATTTTAATATATATTCAGATATAAATGAAAACAAATCATCCAAAATAGAATAAGTAATAACATACTTGGCACGTGTGACATGGGAACAAGTCAAAATGGGTGTGGCATCTTTGGTCGGCGAGGGTATCTTTTGGTTTGTTTATATCTTAATCTCTGTATACGAATTCGTCAGTTAAAAAGGAATAATAATACAGTCAACTGAAACAAAGGAAGACGCCACGTGATGGCAACTCCTGGGAAAATCTATTTTATTCCGATCTGTGTAAACAATGACCTGTCTGCGTTATCCTGCAACGTTTATTTGTCCTTATTTATAGGACAGTATTTTTATCATGGATTTGCCAGATTTAGTAATTTATGAAGTTATCAACCCGTTGTATTCGGCAAAATTTTACTATTTGGTGACTGTTTTAACGGAATAATTTGGTAAATCAACCGAAATTGCACTTTGGGAAATTTGACGGTAATCATGATTATTCGATAACTTAAATTATATTCAATCGTGATTGAATAATTAAAATAATTAATATTTTAATGATTATATTTATTTTAATGGTTAGATGATTAACTGAATAGTTTCGTTGATGAAACTATTGAAGCTTTTTTAAACTTTTAGTACTTTTTATTAAATTAATATTTTATAATTAATTTAGTAGTAATATTACGAGTAAAACGGTTCATAGCAGCATCCTAAATTTTCTTAGAGCATCCACTGATATGATTTCCCGAGTAAAAGATCTTACATGTTAAGTTACGTACAGACATGAAGAGTTGTTTCAATATTTTGGGAGATCTTATGAAAGAATCTAAGAATGAGTTTCTTCATAATATTTTTTTATTATTATAGAAAAGAAAGGTATTAAAAAAGTAAATAAAACTCATAAAAACATAAAAAAAAAATTAAGAAATTTGTATGAAGAACCTTATAATGGTAAGATCATTCAAGATAAAACTTTCTAAGATGCTAATATTAAAAACCTTGTAAAGAAATTGTCGAATATAAATTGTCTTGGTATGGTCATACATCATGATAGCTGGCGTGCATAAAAAAAAGGAAGGTCGAGTGTGATAGTGCACATAACTAGGACCAGATTCCTTGATCCGATGCATTCATCCTCACTCACAGGATCCCAGTAAAAATTATACCTACTGGAATTTCAATTTAGATGAGAATGGTGTTTCGTTTGGATAGTATAGACACTTTTTTTAAAAAAAAATTTTCTAATAAATTATTTATTAAAAAATACATGCAGATAAAAAACAGTTGACAGCTCTTATGAAAATATCAAATATAAATTAAAAAAAATATATGCAAATCAGACACATTTACATATATTGATTCGATATAGATAAAGATACAGAAGGGAAACAGATAATCCAAACAGATGGGAAGAGTCTAATCAATCATATGATAATACAAATTAATTAATTAATTAACAAAAATTGTTAAACAAATGTAATAAAAATTGAATCATAAAAGAAATATTAAAATCTTTTTTGAAAGTAAATTTAAGTATAATTTGTTTCATTACGCTTTGGGACCTTAGATAGTCATTTTAAGACTAAAAGACAGCCGACCACCACCTTTAAAGAGAATTTCGTATGGCATGATAATCGTCCACCTTCATTTCGGGATAGGAAGCCAAATCCTAGAAACACGTAGTGGACTACAACCAACACTACAGAAGGTCGATAGCAGCTCTTGAGTTGCGTCCCTAAACAAATAAATGTGACCAATAACCAAAACTCTAATTCTTATGGCAGATATAAGTATACGACAACTAAATCAAATCTCTACGAGAAGGACAAAAATCACTCTGGACAATGAGAATGGGGAGGCTGGGGGATGGGGAGGCTGGAGAGGAGGATAAGATGAATTATGGAGGTGGTTTTGTCTCATAGTAGTGATAGATATCATCCCAGTTTGCTTTGATTTAGAAACCAAACTAGAACTAAAATCACAAGAGTCATTTTGATTTTCAATTTTTGAGAACTACTAGTTCTCACTATTTGGTTTTGTTAGGATGCAAATGTGAGAATCCCACATGAAAAATATAGGTTTTATGTGAAGAGTTTATACTTTATAAGAAGAAATGATTCATTAACTCATTGTCTTAAGGTTTTGGATTATAGATGGTGTCAAAAGTCATTTGTGTATTCCTTCACAAAGCTATTGGATTTTTCCCCATTAAAAGTACAACTCCCATGATTGGCTACCATGTGGAGAGAAGAGTTTTGTAGTGTGAATCGGTTGTGAAACCCATAGTGAGTAAGTCACTTACAAGGCGGGTTCAGTGAGAGAGAGTATGACTTATCCCATTATGGAGACCTTTGAAACCCTAACAGGTTTCGATTCCTTAAGAATCACAAATATTGATATTTAAAAAAAATATATAATTAGTGTTAATTTAAGTAAAAAAATTGCAAAAAAGAACTTTTAACTTGAAATAAAATTGAGCTTAACAATAATTAATTTTATGTCATTGGTTAAAAAGCTTTATATCTATGGATTTATTTATATACAAACACTTTAACTATTAGTTGTAATGTTAATAATGTGATATTATAATATATTCAATATACAAATAAGTCCTACAAATACAAAACAATTCCTACTATTACAAAATTGTTAAGAAAGAAGAATTTACTTTAGTTAGAAGTCTACATAAATTCAACAACACATGATTTAAAGTATATTTAATACTTGTGTTGTATTGTTACTAATAACATATTAAATATCATGACAAAAATAAATTTTTACTTTTCATGTGAAAATAACTTGAATATTTGTTTCATATTTACAATTATTTTTTTCCTTTCTTTTTTTCTTTTAAATTTTTTGTGGCATGGAACAACAATTCAGCTTATTCTACGATTGGATCTTGAACTGACAGTTCCTAAATTGCTAGGTTAGGATGTGATTGGGGGTTGAATCAAAGGGTCTTTAGCTAGTTAGGACCTACATTTCCTAGTTTGAATCTCAATTCCAAAATTGCTAGTGATGAGTCAAGATGGTTCTTGGTTCATAACCAACCTGCCATGATGTCTAATAGCAATAGATATGTGAGGGAGAAATGTAGGATAGATGATGAGAAGGACTAATAACAAATTAATAAGGATGATTATGACGTTGAAATCTTTACTTAGAATGCAATCTCAATATGGCCAATGGGTTTTGTTATAGATTATTTGAGGATTCGGTATCATAAAACATTGTAATGAACTAGAATTAATTACTGGAATGGTTATATGGTTTTTTTTATGAGAAAAGTACAACTTAAGTTCTTAATAAATGATTATTTTTTTATTTAAATTTTAAACCTTTTATTTGTTTCTATTCGAGCCTGCAACATCAACATATGTAAATGTTTACAAAATAGGACCTTTTTTCCTTTAATGCTGTTGATTTTTCCTGTAATAATTTGAACATATTAGATTGTGCCACAAGTGATTTGCAAAAAAAAAACTAGTAGTATTAAAAAAAAATCGACGGTTTTCCAATGCAAAACTTAAAATAAAAAACAGTTAAACGTTATCAACTAAAAATTGTATCGATGATATATTAATTGTAATTTGTTGCATTCTCGTGAGTCATGACCATTGACGATGGATCGCCACCACCAGTTGTTCTCACCTTTGACTATGGCCTGTTAGCCCAAGTAGGGACACGTACGACCATCATCCCGATGAAGGGTGGCCAACCAATACCCTAGAATTATAACGTAAATAATTAATTATTAAGAATGTAATGCTTTGAAAAATCACAAGGAGGCTAACGTTTTCCCTGGCTGTTACTAGTGTAAATATCAAAACATCCTCAGCAAAACTCTATTTCCATGCGCATTTTTTTCAAACCAATCCCTTCGCACTAGACTTCTCCTCGGCAGATCGGATTCGAACCGTATCCCAATCCACCAGATCTGAGTCCTAAAATTTAGGATCATTAACCGCTCCAGCTTAAGCGCAGGATGATTCGAACTTATTGACCTATTGGTTCATGGGATAGGTTTAACCGATTCGAACTTAGCAAATTTTTAAAAAAATTAAATAGAAAATTAGAGGAAAAAATTACACATTTTAAACATCAAATGAACCTTTTTTACTTTTTCCCGTGGAATCATGCACATGTCTACATGATTTGTAGATTATTATTTGATTTTGTTGTGGTTTATCATTATTATTATTTCGAATCCTTTAGAACCGGCAAGTCCTATGGGTCCCATGAAGGATCCAAATTGGATCCGTTGTGGTATGAACCTCCGTGGCCAGACCAAGTTGGATCTCGGTTCGAACCCAATGAGGCCGGCTTGATCATGTTTGTTGGATTCAAAGTCATGACTACCCATGCATTGTTTTTTTTAATCAATTATTATTCTTAAATTTTACAAAAATTTATTCAGACAGAGCTTTCAGCACAAAACTATACATATATATAAATAAGCATCAGAGGTCATTTATTTTTATTAACATAAAGTCAAGTGGTATGAATATCGGTTTTATTTGATTGAATTAAATTTAATTTCTAGTAAAAAATTTAATAGATAATAATTGAAAGAAAAAGGCTATCTATATTTATGATAAAATTCAAATAAGATATGTATCATTGATATTATGTTCTCCAATATTAATTAAAAATGTAAAGTTTTCTATTTTATTTTATTTTTTTAAATACCAAGTGAATTATTTAAATTCTTTGAATCTGTGCTATCTTGGTAAAAGCAGCTTATGCTAATGACGATAAGGGGATAATGGCATAGAGAGTGCTTGAGCTTTCAATTTTATTTTTTGGTAATTTAGTATTTAATGTTTAAATTTTAGCAAAAAAATATCTTTATTTTAAAGTACTAGTATTTCAATATCTAAATTGCTAAAAAAAAATAAAAATATAGGCATTTATTTTAAAATAGGAAGATACTAAAATATCAATACTTTAAAACAATAAGCACTTTTTACCAAAATTTAAAAATCAAACACCAAAGTAACAAAAAGTAAAATTACATGTACTGCCCATGTCATTATCCGGACCATAAGTCATGGAGATATACTAACGGGGGGACTTGACAGAGTTCAAAGGTATTGAAAAAAAAATAAAAAAAAAGACTTAACGCTACCATTTGTTTTATAATTCCAGGTGTCTTCAAAATACAAGTTATATTCTATAAGAAATACTGATTCTTCTTATAAAAATAAAGAGGATGGATTTTTATTTTACGTTTTTCCTTTTGCCAAAAGGAAGTCATTCCTTAGTAGCTGTTAATATAATGGATATATATATATATATATATATGCATACTAGTGGACGCCTCCACCTATTATACAGGTGCCAACAAAGATTAATTAAGTAAATAAATTAAATTATATAATTTGTTATTTTATAAATATAACTTTTAATGAAAATGTTTATATATAATTTTATGAACTTGTGTATATATATATATATATATATATATCTAGTGGTGGAAAATTTCTTCCTCTTTTTATTAGTAACTTCCATTTGTGTACCACTTAACTGCCACTTATCTAATATCCAATAAAATTTCTGCATACCATCTAATGCTACTCTTTATAACTCTCTACTGTGATCTTTAACTTAGGAACTGGGATAAAGTTTCTTGTAGATAAGTTAATAGAAAAATGTATAGCTTTATAAATAAATAGGCAACTGAAAGGAGGAAATTATAATTTCTGTCAAACTATTTATATACCACATGTGTATGGAGCAAAGGAAAGAAACAAAAGGAGGCCAAAACTAAAGTACAAGCCTAAAAAGAAATATTTTGCAAAGAAAAGCACGACAAAAAAGCCATAATTAAAACAAGACAGACATGTAAGGAAATACAATAAGAACAGGTTTACAAGAATAAACTAAAAGTGTTACACTTGTAATGAGGAATGACACATGGCAAAGGCATGTCCTAAAAGGCATAATAGTAACACTATGGCCAGCATTCTAATGGAATGCATGAACTAAGACATTTTGGCAATAGATGAAGACATGAGTGATATGGAAACAATCTATAGTATAGTTTCAATAATAGATCCACATGGAATGATGATGGAGGAATCTGCTAGTGAGGATGAAAATGATATTATAGGTATATTCTTAAATCAAATTATCAGAATCCTTACAAAGAACAAATAGGGATAAAATATCAAGATGAAAATATTGAATTGCTAAACAGAATGTTACAAGATATAGGGAATACAATGATGAATACAAGAGAAAACATAGAAGATTATAGGCATAATTGGACTTAAGGAAGTGGATCAGAAGACCATCCATGTAAATTTTGTTCTGGATATCCGATAACAAAACTCAGATATCAGTGCAGAAGCTGCAAGATAGAATCTTGTAAAATATGCTTAAAACAAAGAAATGAAAGGTTTATAGTCAATAAAAGTTCTCAGCAAGATGCAATAGGAGAAAGGATAATGAGGATTGACAATAAAATAGATAGGATAGAAGAAGAGATACAAGGAATAAAAGAAAGATTAACAATTTTAGAGAAAGGAAAGGTAAAGGACAATTTGAATAAATGGATAATAATAAGAGAAGAAGGAGATGGCCATGAAAATATAATAAGAAGCTATATGGGAGCAGTCAACACGTCTTTAGAAAGGATAAAAGAGGAAAGGCTTAAGGATTTAAAAATGTCGAATCCAAAAGAAAGGCATATTACAAAATTTGTAGGCATATATATTAGGATTAGGCTATTATTTAAGACACAAACAATAAAACTAGATGCATTAATAGATACGGGTAGTACTGGAAACATGATAGATGAAAGGATAACACCTTTAGATGAAGTAGAATAAATGGATATATGTAAAATTAGTTTTGATATTCATGAAAATAAAACAAAGGAATGTAAGTGTATAAAGAAACATAAAATAAGCTTTTTCACAAGGGAAGAATGTATTGTACCTATGCATAGTGGAATGATACAATTATGGAATTTTGGTAGTTCAAAAATTAGATGTATAATAAGATTAGATTTTCTTTTGAGTAATCACCATGGTATCTTAAAAAATAGATATACTGTAAAAATTTTAGGACATCCAGTCATAGTATATCAAAACTATTTAGACAATACAGAACCAGACATTAGACTGTTGGAAAAACGTAATAAAAAGGATTGCGAATGCCAAAGGTTAGGAGAATGTCAAGGAAATGAAAATGGTAAACAAGGAATAGAAGAAAATTCAAAAGAGTTTGAAGAATTAAAAGAATTCTTAGAAGAAGAGGTTGAATGGAAGGAAATAAATAAATAAAGGAAAAATGGTAAAATGGGAAAAGGTATATAGGGTTTTGGAAAATTCATGCTTGGAAACAGGATGCCCGGATCTTGATCAAATCATTAGCAGCTTGGAGAAGAAATAAATTTTTAGAGAAAACCCAACAAGGTTTTGGGAAAGGAATAAGATAGTATGTAAATTAGATATAATAAACCCTAGCTTAAGAATTTATTCTAGAGCAATAGAGTGTGATAATTTAGATAGAGAAAATTTTGAAATGCACATAAAGGAATTAATAGAATTATGAGTCATAGAAAGGTCAGACAGTCAACACAAAAGTCATGCGTTCATTATCAGAAAAAGGAGTGAAATAGCAAGAGGAAAATCAAGGATGGTAATATATTATAGGAAATTGAATGATAACATAAGGGATGATTCTTACAATCTTCCTAACAAAACGAAATTAGTTAACAAAATACAAAATTGTTATATATTTAGTAAATTTGATTGTAAGTTAGGATTTTGGTAGGTTAAGATGAATGAAGAGTCACAACCATGGACTGCTTTTACCTGTCACAAAGACATTTTCAATGGAAAGTTATACCATTTTGATTAAAAAATGCACCTTCAATTTTTCAAAGAAAAATGGATAGAGCTTTTCAAAATCTAAAGGATTTCACTGCAATTTATGTGGATGATGTTCTTGTCTTTTCCAAAAGCGAACATGAACACATAGGGCATTTGAAGATGGTGCTCTAAGAATTTCAAAGATAGGGAATAGTAATAAGTACAAAAAAGGCACGGTTTTTCAAAGGGAACATTGCATTTTTAGGAGTAGAAATAGGAGAAGGAAAAATCAAGTTATAGGAGCACATACTAAAAAAGGTGATAGAATTTCCTGAACAAATGAACAAAAAGCAATTACAGGCTTTTTTGAGTTTACTAAATTATGCAAGACCTTTCATAAAAGATTTAAATTCTTTAGTAGGACCCTTTTATAACAAGATTTCAGGTTTTAAAAGTTTGTCCCAAGAAGACATAAAACAAATAAGGAAAATAAAGGAACAGGTCAAAATGTTACCAAGGTTAAGATTACCCCTATACACAAACTTCTTGATTGGAAGTGATAGATGTAATCTAGGATAGGGAGGAATTTTGTTGGGAAAGCCTCATAAATATGCTGAAAGAAAAACTAAAGAAATTTGCAGGAAAACATGAAATTCAAAGAAACAAAGGATTTAGGCCACAAAAGAGGCCAATGTCTTCTCAAGGATCACAGCAAGCAGTTCTAGTGGAATAAGGCTATCAAAGGTTATGATTGGTGATACAACTCTACCTATAATACCAACAAATTCACTAAGGAAGTTCCAAGTACCATTTCCAATTTATGTCAAGGGAGAAACCCATATGGCTCTCATAGATAGTGTATGGTCCCTGACTAGCCAAGAGAAGTTTAAGTATGTAATTTGTTGTACTCTAGCTAGATATTTTAATGAGATAGAAACATAGGGTATCAAAGGAACACAAGAAACCTATTACATGAAAAGGCCGCAGGATAATGAATCATCACAAAGATACAAGGGCATAACGGACAAATTAAAAGGAAATATCAAATGTATGAAGTTGCAAAGGAACATTTGATAGGAGTATTTGGCTACTGGCATGACGTTCAAACTCAAATAACAGATTATCTGAATCCTTCATGGAGAGGATTCCATGATCTTGAAACCGCAGCAAATTGGGTAAAGCAAATAACAGAGAAACGGAAAATTTATGTGGATCCGGCTTTTGATAATTTTAAGAGTGTTAAAAGTACTATAGAGAATGTCAAGGACATACAAATGTATACAGGTCTGAACTCTTTAGAAGAAGAACAGGAAAAGAAAATATCTTCTCTTAAAATCACAGAAAGCCCAAATAAGAAGAGAAGTATTGAAAGCATTAAGGAACACAGTAATGGCTACAGGGAAGCGTTCCTATTTCAAAGGAGGAAAATAGGAAAAACACCACAAGAAAAATATGAAAATGCAACCTCATTCATTTTATTCAAAAGAACTGAATTTATTTCAAAACTTTCATCCTTCCAAAATTATTGATAAAAGGATATGCAAATGAAGCATTTTTAAAGCCTTTTTTATTGCTTTAGAAGACAATACAGGAATAACACATATGCTTTGATGGAGTTGGATTTGGGACTACGGTAAGGGTAAAGGCTTTTCCAAACCCTCCATGTTACTCCTATTTGGGAAAGGACTCACAGGTTGAGATGAATAATCATTATCAAGACAAATATTATTGTGTAACTCATGTGCGTTATAATATACATACAACGGCTATAGATCTCAACTATTTTAAAGGATTCAGGATTGAAGACCCAGCCCATGAGAAAAATGTTCCATGAAGTTCTGACAACCTTAAGAGATATAGAATGGAAACATGAGGAACATGATATCCTTGTAAAATATTATGTAAAAATAAAGGTAGTACCACCAAAATGCTTAAAATTTGAATCCAGACCAGTACAAACTTGGTTTTAGATTTCTCCAATTAGAGGGAAGGTTTCAATTATCCAAAAAATTCACAAGCTGGAATCCACCAACAGTTTAGAAGAATAGCTGAAATTATGCATTGCTGACAAATGAGCATGTTTATACCAGAAGATCCAGAATTTTATCTTACTGCAACCACTAAGACGAAATTCATTTTCACAAAGCAGAAAAGAGCAATTTGGTCAAGATATGAGACAAATTTGAAGGAACTCAAGGAAAGCTTAAATAGGGAAGATGAATAAGATGAAAAGGACAATCCATATGATCTCAATTATATAGATGATGAAGATGAAGAAATGGAAGCACAAGACGACATAAACAGGCTCTAGGATTAGAAAAAAAAATCAAACCAGAAGAAAGGAAATAATTGAAGGATCAGAACAAAGGAAATTTACGGGCAAACAGGAAAATAAAAAGGAGAAAAGCCTCGGAAGACAAACGAACAAATAGACAAAGCACGGAATGAACAAGGCAGAAGACAACACGGAAAAGGCGGAAGAAAAATCAAGGATTTACTGTAGCGGCACTGTAGCATAGGTTAATGTAGCAACTTTTTAAGGTACTGTAGCAACTTTTTAGGTTACTGTGTTTACTGTAGCAGTAGGTCACTGTAGCACTTTTTACTGTTTTTGTTCTGAAAAATTTCTCTATATAAAGAGAACAGGATTTAGGATTAGGTACGGAGAAATAGAGAAAATATTAGAGAGTATCTGGGTGTTTTAGTCCTGTAATTGTATCCTTATAACATATCTCCATCGTATTCAATAAAGCTTTCGTAAGTTTCCTTTAACCATGTTCGACTAATTTTCTTTTTAAAATATAAAGATAACTATGTTCTAAAACCTTATTAGACCTTTGGATCATGCAATAAGGTTTTATAGCATGGGTAAACAAATTAAAGCACTATACTTGAATACCAAAAGGATCGACCTAAAAAACCCCTTGATAAGGCTGTTTGAGGCAGGGTTTGCCGTGATTTGGCCTTGTGGATTATGGCGTGGACATGAGGTTTATTTTCTAGAGAAAACATTGCTCCATTGATCAACCATCTTCACTTTGATTATTTACCCCTGCCATGAAGTCTTTCCCGTGGCACTAAGATCCTTATTTTGACACCAAAAGATGTTTTTTTATTTTAATAATATAGATATATATTATTTTTCAACTAACTTTATTACATAGTTGTCTATACATTAAATGATTTTACACTATGTTTAGATTATCTGATTTTCATTTATATTTGTATTTGTTATGAACTATATTTGATCTGTATTTAGTTTGTTTGATTTGTTTATAAGTAAAAATATCTGTTTATTTTTCATCCGTATATGTTTTATAACAAACAATCCCTTTAAAAATGATAAAAAAAATGTTAAAATGACAAGAATAATACAAACCAAATAGAGCGTTAAACACTTTTATACATCTAAAATCATCACCTATACATTTATTTATATATATCTGCTTATGTATGTTTAGTTATCTTGTAAACACAAATAATTTCACCTTATTTCACTCTTTGCATTTATGGCTAATTTGTCCTACTCGGGACGCATAACAGCAAGAAAGTGAGAAAAAACCATGAGCGCTTCTTATTTATATTATTACAAGAGAATCCATACCCAAAAGGAAAAAAACACCAAAAATTTCAACATAGCAACCCTAAATCAAGTAGCAATGGTTGCTGTGGTGAAAATTTTCCATTATTGGTACTACAAAATTTGTCGTTTTGCTCGTTGCATGACGCAGTACATTGAACACGTACATACATCTATTGTTTGTCTGCCATTGGTACGAAGTTAGGTCAGCTTTGTCTCTCAACAAAGTATAGATATATATTCCGTGGGCACGTGGTGCGGAATCCATGCCCACAGATTTATCTGCTACATATTTATATACTGCTTTTTATTATACTTATTATGTAGTTGTTTCTGTCATGCGATAGTGGATAGTTAAGGATTTTGTAGGTATTAATACATAAATAATGAGTAATTATTAATAATTTTTTAATTAATAATGATTATATGAATGGTAATTATTTTAAAAATTATTCATTATATCATCTATATATTAAAACATAAGTATTGAATAACCTATTATATCTATCACATGTGATATATATTATCCATTAGATATTTTCTCTAATTATTAACCCAAAAGACTTTGTTGGGTTCCAAGTTCAGATAGGACATATGCTTTTAATTAAGTAGTGTAACCCCCAAAATAAATTTTAGCTATAATATGCACAGTACATATATTGGTAATTCATTGAGATAATCACATTATTTCTGCTATAAATATGTACTGTATTTGCAATTATAGATAATATGCAGTTTTGTACTTTTCACGTGTTCTATAACTTTTTCTTTGTATGAACTTGGGATAAATACATTATTCCTAGTACAAACTTTATGTCGTAATGTTTATTCCCAATTTCATATCTGTTAAAATGGAGAACCACTATTTATATTCGAAGATATATGTGTATCATCCCCATTGTATAGAATTACCTTTATCAATCAGTTAACTTTTTCGAAAAAAAAAAAGAATGCCACTCGTCATGAAGAATTGATAAATAGTGGAAATATAGGATAACAACACAACAACACCGGCAAAAATATTAAATGGTTGAATGATGACAAACATATCAAATAATGGTATGTTTATTTCATCACATTATGATTAATTTGATGTAATTTTTTTAAATAGATATTTATCAAAAAATAAATATTCATAAAAAATTAACATTTTTGTTCATAAATTAACCAAAAAGATATCATACAAATATGAAAAAAATATGATACAAATAAATTATAAATACAAATCTAATACAACGACAATACAAATAAAATTCAGATTATCCAAACAGACATCACATGTAGCATAGACGCCATTGTCGCGGCTTAAAAACTTAGTATATTACGTACATTAAAGCGTTTAAAATGAACACGGATGAAAGTACATTTTCATATGTACATTAAGAACTAAAATGGATAATGAAGAATGGAGATATATAGAGTTATAAATGGAGAAAAATGGATACAGAAGAGGTTAAGGAAATATACTATAAAATATTAGTAAACAACCCCAATCGATCTCAATCCAACCCAGTAAAACTACTACACACCCTAATACACGCTCATTTTCCTTCACTCTATTGGCAATTTGTATTTCTGGTAAGTTCTCTCGATTCTCTCTCTTTCTTAGATAGTATTATTATATTGAAATCTGGTTAATGATTGTGTTTGTATTTGATTGCGAGGTAAACTAATGCCAATCTTTGAGAATTAGTAAACTCTAGGCACAAGTGCTTAAGTAGGGTCAGCAATCCCCTTCTTCCATTAGATTTATGTATTTATAAACATTTTACATATTTTTATTAGGCTATCAAGTCCGTTATATTGTTGTTGTAGTTGTAGTTTCTACAACTAGATAACTATTTATGTCACGGCAGCAAGAAAAATAAATGACTCTATTTAGAGACATAATGTTTATACCATATTGATTCTTTCCTCGTTCTTTTCGTAAAAAATGGTTCATCAGGTTAAAAATCAAACTTGTCTTTAAGGTCATAATTAGTATAAATCTTTCTGAAAGAGTCTCAATCTTCTCAAGTAAGATCTTCACAAATCATCAATAATATCCTGCCAATTCTAAAAATGCTAGCTATTGCTCAAGATTCTATGGTAGTGGTCAACTCTTCATAGCCTCTACTTTTGAATGATTTGGAGCAATTCCCCCTTTCCATACAATATGCCTTAGATACTCAATAGTATCTTGAGCAAATGGGCATCTTTTTTCTTTAGTTAAAATTTGCAACACCCTTTTCTAGATGCTCTTCAATGAATAGATTATAAACAAGTATGTCATTGAAAAAAATGACAAACTAGAATAGAAATGCTTAAAACATTCCATTCATGATATTTTGGAAAATGACTGGAGTATTACATAACCCAAAAGGCATTACAATAAATTCATAATGGCTTAAGTGGGTTCTAAAAGCTATCTACTCAGCATTCCTAAGATACATCCTTATTTGATGATACCATGCCTTATTCAATTTTGAATATACTCAAGCTACTTTCAGTTAATCCAATAGCCTATCTATGATTGAAATTGAAAATTCATCCTTTATTGTGGCCTAGCTTAGAGCTTGATAGTCAATACAAAATCTCTAAGTTTAGACCTTCTTTTTCACTAATAAAATTGGTGGAGAGAAAGGGTTGTTAATATGTTGCAGAACTCCTTGCTTTAACTTATCCTCCACTTGTTTTCCTATCTTTTTTTTTTAATGAGGATATCTATAAGGATTAACATTTATAGGCTCTTGTTGCTTCAAATGAATCCCATGTTGAGCTTCATGAAGAGGTGACAATAATGACAAAGCCTCAAAAAGTTTTACAAATTTTCCCAATAGTTCATCTGAGGAACCATTGCTGGCGGATTGATGTTCTTGCTGAACATCAATTGTCTAAGCCACTGATTAATAATAAGAAGCAACCCCATTAGTTTCAATCAATCTCCTAAACTAATGGTGAGATATTTAATCTCCATTATCAAAAGTCAATCTCGATAATGATATATAATGCCCTTCTTTCTGAAAACTCATTGTCAAATTCATATAATCAATTGTAATTGGCCCTGTGCCTTATAATCATTAGATACCAAGTACAATTTCCACCCCTTGAATTGGTAAGATGTAATATGTTTCGAAAAATTAATTCTCCTATTTAATGGTACATCTACACATTGACCCTCACAATATAGCTTATCCCCATTCTCGATTATTACATGAATTGAGGGCTTGGGAAAGCTGCAAGATTTAGGTTCTTTACTACTTCCGTTTGGAAAAAATTATGTGTATTCCCATTATTAGCAATTACACTACCAGTTATCCCATCAACCATACCCTAAAATTTTAATCTTTTATGAGTTAATATCCCAACAAGAGTACAGATTGATACTCAAAGAATTATCCTCAATATTATGCTCTGCATCTTACTAACTATATTTTTAGGTAAATGTAACTCATCCTCACTCAATAATAACCAAAAAATTTGGTTTACATTTATGGTTCTTTGAAAATTTTTCATCACAGCTGAAACAAAAACCTTATTTCCATCATATTTGTAATTCTTGAGGTGAAAGCCTAGCTATAGGTAGTGTTTGTTTTTTAGCGGTTGTAGAGAAAGCATAAATAGAAGTTTTAGTATTAGAAACAAATGGTTATGAAAATTGTAAAGTGGTCTTGGTAGAAGAATAGGTAGATGAGGTTTAAAAAAAATAACTTGGGTTAAAATGCTTCCATTCATAAAGTTTGGCGAGAGAGGTATCTTGAACTAGTATTTTGGTTTTATTGATTTGAACATCTCACTTCAATTAAGGCTCAAGGCTATATATGAATCAACTAATGAAAAAAAAATTCATTGACATTCACAACTCTATTAGAAAGAGACTCAAAAGAAGCTTGATATTCTACTACTGTCCTTATTTGAGAGAGTTTCCTAGGTTACCATAAGAATCATTGAATTCTAATGGTCCAAACTACAATTTCAAATCCTCTAAGAATCTTGGCTGCCCAATGAGAAAATTATTTAACCCAAGCTATAGCGTCTACAGTTGTTCATCTTCGTACAAAGCAAAGGATGCAATAGTCAATCTCTGATCCACAGGTAGTTCATGAAAATAGAAAATTTTTTCTATTTTGTAAATCCATTGAATAAAATCATCCTCCCAAAACTTTGGTATCTCCAGCTTAATATTTTTCAACAAAGAATCTAAAATGCCCAAATGTTATGAACTTGCATTTTCTAAGTTGGAATGGGATTGACATTTGCTATCTCTATTTGAGTAATGATTCTAGTTTTTTTTTTTTTTTTTTTTGTCCATTATCAAGCTTGTTTGCCGATATGCTTTAATTGAATCAACCAATGTTGTATTGGTTGATAGTATTGATTCTTGCATCTGAATCCGCATCACTTCTACTAAATTTGCCAAAGAGGCTGCCGCATGTTGCAATTTTTCCATTTTTTTAGTGTTGCATTTTTTATTTGTTTGCTCTTGGCATATATATTAGTGAACGACGGCACCAAATTATTAGCAAACAAGCTCAATATATCTTAGCCGACCCACTAAAATTACCACACAACCTAATACACGCTCATTTTCCTTCACTCTTTGCCATTAATATTTTCCAGTAAGTTTTCTTGACTCTTTCTCTTTTTTAGGGTTTCGTATTATTCTATTGAAATCTTGCTAATAATTCTGTTTATTTGTGATAGTGAGGTAAGTAATTCTAACATTCGAGAATTAGCAAACTCCAGACACAAGTGCTCAAGCAGGGTTCATCGATCACCTCGAACACATTTTACATTTCTTGATTCTGTTATCTATTTGTTAAACAGATTGTTAAATCTATTAATATTGTTGTTGTGGTTGTAGTTTCTATAACTAGATAACTTTTTTTTTTTCTATTACAATAGCTAGAAAATGCATTATTTTATTTAGAAACATAATCTTTCTACTGCATTGGTCGTTTAGTCGTTTTTCTTGTAACATACATGTTATATGCTTTGGATGGTTATATGTCCCTTAAATTGTAAATGTGCAAAATAGTTATATAAATTGTACAATTACATATATGCTCCCGTGTTAGATTTTTTTTTTCCTTCTTCCATTATTTCAAGTACAAATAATATGTATAATATAACATTTGTTTTCTCTTTAAAATGCAGTAAGTAAGATCTAATTTGATACACTAATAAGTATTTTTTTAAAGTGTGTATAATATGTATAGTATTAGTTTTTTAAAATTTTTCTTTTGACTGTGAGAGAGGAAGAAAAATTGAAAAAAGGCATATGACACTCAATTTATATTACTTTTAATTGCTCAATTCAAATTAATTTTCAATTTCACCAACTACTGTAACGAATAAAATTGGAGTACTTGGTCCACCTGTTTCCCACAGATCCCACAGATTTGCTCCAAAATTCCGAGAGAAAACCAGAAAAGCCATAGTCTCTTTTTTTTTTTTTTTTAAAGTTTCTATGAGCATATACAAGTCAGACGAATGATTAATCTTTTGGCTTTTTGATGATGATTGTGGAGCCCCATTTGTTTCCTTACTTATTTTTCCCCCCCTTTTCGGCTGAAGTTTGTTTTCATTACTTTATTGAAAAAAATTAGGGTTTTATTTAGCTCAACCAGCTATTGAAGAGGTTTTTTTAACTATAAAAGCTAGAGAGACTATTGATGAAAAAGCTTCTATGGTTTTATTGCGAGACCGTCCTTCCTGTTATTATGTTATAATTGAATTAATTGTAAAAAATTAATGTCAAAGAAATATGATAGAATTTAATTATAATTGATATACATCTGAATTATTTAATGATATTATGAAACTCACCATTGTTATAAAAAGAAAGAGATGTGGAATCTTTCATTACCTGGCACGCATAATTTAATATTTCTTTTTCCACATTTGTACCTTCTCACAAACTTAAATATACTGAGGTAATTGATGCTTGCAGACGAGAATTCCAATAACTTGAGGATTGCAGAATCACCTACATGTAATTTTTATGATGAAGACAAATTGCAATTGTTATTGTTGTATTGTTATAAGCCAGCTATGCAATATATATATATATATATATATGCTTCTGCTAAATTATTATCAAAATGCAATTTGAATTACCCAAAAAGAAAAAAGAAACAAACAAAGAATCATTAGATATAAAAGCTATGCATCTATATGGACTTTCTAAACCGATCTTGACATTCCCTTTCACGGTTTTCTTTTATTTATTTAATTTATTTTTCTTTTACATTGAGAGAGAATTCGAATATAGTGTATTGAACATGAAAAACCCACAGTAATATCATTAGGCTGTCATGGTGTTGGTCCCTTCGCAGTGTTTACATAACGAAGCCTATAGTGAAAAAAATAATTAAATACAAAAACTACATATTAAGGATGTTCAACTCTATTCATGAATTTAGCTAAATAAAGATAGTTTTAAAAGTTTAGATTTATAGATTATTATAGGTTCTACATTTTTAAATTATCATGAAAAGACACATAAAAAATTTGTACAATTTATTGTTGCCTGAATTACAAGTACATACGCAGTTTATAAGTCCTAGATTTGAAGAGGATACCAATTTGCCAAGTGTTTGCTTATGCTACCAAGTGTAAATGGTTTTAAATTAATTAAATTATATTATTATAATTTTCTGGGCTTGATTCTTTGGTCAAGCAACAAGGTTTAAGAGTTTAGTTCTTATTAGGATGATCAAGAGAGATTTGAGATAGCGGACTTAGAGTAAGGCGCATTGAACCAGTTTGCTCATCATCCATCGAACCAACCTTTCTTAATAAGCTTATACATTAAAATAAACTTATCTTGATCGTCAATTATCAACATGATCCAATGGAAGATGTTGATGGCCAAGCTCTATAAATATTCCAAGTCTCTTCTTATCTGGATAAGAAAGAAATTTAACAAAAATACTAAAGTGCGGTCAAATTTCTATCTCAAGAGATCAAATACTTATTTATTGCTACTAATGGGGTTTGATGCTCGATAGCTCATCTAGTTGTCATAGATGCATTTAAGATAATTGATATTACCAACTCTTCCTCTCTATTTCAATTATTTCTTGATCATTCTTGACGCATCATTATGTATCATTTCTCATGAATCACATGTAGCATAATACTCATTCAGAATGCACGTGACTACCTTTATCCGAATCCATACATTTATGTTGAGTACACATGTAAGACTCTTTTCATGTATTTTATATCCATGAGCTTTTAAGTTTTAACAACTAATATGTAAACCTGGGGACAGTTATAACAACAGGTTGACACAAGCTCTAACCACTCCAAAAAATTAATATTTTAATTTTTTTTTGAAAAAGGAAAAAATTGTATTATATGTACATTATAAAAAGTAAGTCACAATATAATATTAAGCATATTCTAATGATTAAATATTTATTTTTATTTGCATAAGCAAATCAACCTCACATTCTTTACAGCTCTTTTCTAGGCATTTTCTTTTGGGGAAATTATATGGTCTTATCATTAACAGCTCACGCCATACCCAAACGTGATCGAATCACTAAAATAATTAATATTCCAATTACTAATTTATTTTAACTGTTAGATGATTAATTAGATGGTTTCGTTGATGGAACTGTAGAAGCTCTCCTTCTTTTGATGGCATTTTCCCTATTATGACAATTGTTCAAACTATTACACTAATATTTCCTGACTATAGTTTAAATTTTTAAGTACGCATTTATTACATCAATTCTCTCTCCTCTCTCTCTCTCTCTCTCTCTCTCTCTCTCTCCTCCCTCTCCTCTCCCTTTTTACAATTTTTTTTTTATTTTGACATAAATGATAGTATTAAATTCATTTTCATCAATCAAATTATATTTAGTAAAATAAATTCTTATGAACAACTATTTTTTTATTCTTATCACACCATAAGAAATAATTTTGTTCATATGAAAAATGTTTTTATTTTATGCATAATTTGATAGCAAAATACTAATTATATAATTTGATTTAGTAACATTTTATTTTGTAATTGACATCGTATGGTGGGTTTGTTGTAGTTGGCTCATAATATATAATAGGCATATCGATTGACTCAAAAGAGTCTCGAACTGATTGTGTTATAAAGAGAGGCATGGGAGAAGGAACAATCATAACTGATTTCTTAAGCACACGAGTGCGAAGAAGATTATATCGAGTAGACTCGATCATTCTTAACTCGTTCTTCGATGAATAGAGATTTTGATAATTCTTGGACATGTTTCCTTAGATGAGTACAAAGATTCTTATTTATAAATGCTAAAGTTGGTACTAGCCATTGAATGACATATGGATGAATGAATGATTGAGATGAAGTGTTACTTACCACCATTGGATCTCTCTTGTGGATTCAACTACTAGAATTCATCCCTTCTTTTCTTTACATAGGCATAAGCTGTGATGTAGCCTAGAAGAGAAATGAGGGCTTTCTATAGCATAAAAGAAGTTCATTCTCCTTTTGAAATAGCTCATCTTTAATATAAAAGAGCTTAAGGTTGATTCTAGTCCATATAAGCTTTATTTTAGTTGAACAAAGTTCAAATTTGCCTTGAAAGATACTTTTTGACTCTATATTTTGTGCGTGGAAAATTTAATAAAGCCGAAAGCAAAATAAAGCAGTCTAGTGATCCCCATTTTGAGTTTACCTTATCAGATCTCCCTAAGACATCTCCTTGTGGACCTAGTCTTCTAAGCCATGCCATTAACTCAAAAGACTAGTTCATGGCACTAATATAGGCAAAAAGTCTAATTATCGAAATAACCTTTTACAGATATTATTAAAAAAAAAAAAGGATTCATGGGTTATATATTACTTTTTCTTAAGGAGACCGATCCTGTAGATTATTAAACAATTTAAATTTATACCAATCAATCATTTTCAAACCATTTAGGGATGGAAGAAATTTCCTTGTTATATGCTATTACACAAGAAAAATATGATAAAGTATATAAAGCTTAGTGCAACCTTAAACAAATACATATAAAGCATTTATTAGCATTAACTAGCTATTTGAGGGTAAATTTATTTAAAGTCTTATGGGAAGTTCATTCAAGATCCCAATGTTTCGAATGATTAAAAAATGTTTAAACGTTTGAAGAAGTGAGTCAATTTGGTCATCAAGAACATGTGTCAACAGGAAGAGAATATTTAATTAAAACTTAGAAAACGCTTCTCCTGTTAACACATATCCATAGAGACCAAATTAACCTACTTCTTCAAACGTTATAACATCTTTTTAATTATCCAAAACATTGAACCTTAAATGAACTTAACCCCAAACGTTGGGATCTACTGGTGCAATTTATATAGTGAAAAATGGAAGTTATATCATGAAATTGCATTATTATTATTATTTTTAATATGAAATTATATTTTGTTATGAATTCGTGGTGATGATTTGTTATTTAATAAAAGCCAGCCTGTATCTTGTATTTATGTATTTTCCCATAATTTTTTAGAATCACAAGAATGTGAATTTTGGCTTAGAACTTTATTACCTCAAATAACCATATTCACTCTGATAATTGTCATCATATAATTTCTCCAGACATTATAATTGTGCGACCCTATCGATGGTAACATGGCCCATTAACTTTGAAAAGTTTTATATAAAGAAAGAAGAAAGGATTTGAAAGGAAAAAAAAAAAAAAAAAAAAGAACCATTTGATTGTAGTTGATTTTGCAATGTGGCCATGACTTACCATCGATCACCTTGAGTGGATTGGCCATCCACCATTTAAATTCTCTACATTTTTGAGGTTATGTTGGTGCGACCCGATCGGTGGTGATTAGCTAGAATAACTGAATTATGATACTTAAAGAATTTGGAAAAAAAGAAAAAAATCATTGGTTCCTAGTTTGATTTTGTGATGCAAGCATGACTTGCAACCTACAACTCCAAAGTCTAGGTGGCCATCCACCATCATAGCTAAAATTTCATTTCACCGCTCTTATAATTCTTCTGTAGGCCTAATACTATTTAATTAATATATTTAAGGATATTGTTTATTATGAACTAATCATAAAGTAACACCTGTGAAGAGTGCACTAATGTTTAATGGACTTGATGTGAATGTTTCGAGTGTTGATATTAAAACTCAACTAGAGAGGTAAAAACAAAACTACCTGTGGAGTCATTGTGGGCTGGACCATTGTAGATGTAGTCGATTTGAACCGGCTTCAATTCGCTGAAACCGAATTTTGGGTTTTGAACTTTAAGCCGACAGAGAAGATTAAAGTCTCTGGGCCGATAGTTGCATTGGTTTTTAGGAGAAAGGAGACATACAAAAGCAACAAATTAAATATATTAAAAGGTTGATTATGGCTAATGAATAAGGTGGGAATCACTATTACTTAGTAAATATAATTTGTAATAGGATTTTCATTTACAAATTATTTATTTAAATGAAAGATTTTTTTAATAAAAAACAATTCTCGTACTGGATTACTATTCATTTAATTTAATAAAAAATTGCTATTCAATTTTTGTTGTAAACGTCATAATAGCTCTTCTTCCTTAAAAATAAGAATGGGATGAAATTACTATTACGATAAAATAATGAGGCACTTAGACTTAAAATGGAATAAAAGAAGATAATTTAGGCGATGATCTTCAAACTTAGTTTGAAATACGAAGTTCTTTATTTTGATAATGTATTGTTTAAATTTGTAAAATATCTGGTAATATCATTCCAACTACCTTTTTTCCCCCCCTTTTTATCTCAATCACTGATTATATACATAGTAACATCTTAAGGGACTCTATCTAGAGAAGTTTAGAGAAAGTAAACTTAAAGAACCACCCATTTCCATTCATTACTCATCTTATTTCATTTTCCCCACTTCATACATAATTGAATGCTGAAAAATTGGCTTCCCCAAATCCTTCACACTAACCGAAAAAAGATTCATTATTACTATCACGTCTAGTTAGCCAGAACTCAGACCCAGTAGACAATCAAACCCACCACCCATGATTTATCCCTGACCAACAAAATATCCCTTACGGAGAGGAGAACTCCAGATGCAAGTATGAGACAAACACTCCACTCCAGAGGACAATGGGGCTCTCGCCACCGCACAAGAGCAGACTCAGGGACCATCTCCCGACCAAAATAACCTAGACTGCAAACCAAACTGATGGATTTGGTTTGGAAATTTTCAAAAAGAACTGTTACAAAAAATAATAATAATACTTTACTACTTGAGACAAAAAAAATCCTCATATTGTAACATAGTACGAAGAAATCCTAATAAGGGCAGAGAAAAGGAAAAAGGTAAGACAGTAGTCACATCAGTCGGGCTTCAACATATAAAAGTATCATCATATATATTGTTTACAACCTAAATTTCAGATATAATCACACCTTATTACTGTACTCCTTCCAGATGCCACAAGTCACCGTGTAGCTCACAGAGCCATGTTGGCTACTGCTGATGCTTATCATCCTCATCATCCTGCAGGTTTGGGAAATTATTTCAGTAAATTAGAAAGGCAGGTCAATTTGCAGATATATAATAGACGATGCAATTGATGGGGGAATTTAGGCTTACTAAATTGTCGATTTTGTCAAAGTCATCATCAAAGTTCCCCTCCTCATGATCATCTAGGAAAAAGGATAGCACATCAGAACAAGTTTAGAAATGAAACATGTTTTGACCAAATCATTTTTTTTTTTTTCTTTTTGTGTTTGTTTTTTTTTGGGGGGGGGGGGTTGGTGTGTTGGGGCTAAGGATAAAATTAATGATGTAATGACTATATTAAATATACCAGACAGCAAAAACTAGTCTCACAATAAAGTTTAAACAAAATTTCCATATTACACTCAAATGGAACACCTTGCATCATCAATGGTAGAAGAAATCATTGAAGCATAAGCATCTGATTATGCAGCAAAGCCAAAAATAACATACCTGGTGCTCCATCACTGTCATCAAAGTCACCTAAAAGAAAAGAATCCAAGTCTTGCTGAGCTGATGAAGATGCTGATGATTTCATCTTTGTTTCAATTGCTGCAGATTTGCCAGTGTCTCCAACTGGGCTTTGCACTGCTTTAGCATCTTTTGCTTGCTCATCTGATTTCAGCTTCACTTCCTCTACATATCGTTTCTCAAACCTAGTTGCAAGCATACAAAAAGATATAAATAAAAATAAATAAAGCCATTGACAATAAAGTGCTTAGAAAAAGAGATTATGCCCTTTTGAGAGGCACAGAATTAAATAAAGCATCTCAAGATGATATCTCAAGAATCCGAGTTCATATGTAACCTATTTCACAATGGATTCTGACTACCATTAACAATGATAAATCAAGGACTTCAATACTCATGGTTCTTGTCGTGAGTAGATAAAATCTACCAGTATAAGTTACCAAAAGAGAAGCCACCACTAATGGCTCAAAGGGAGAATGGAGGTTGGCTGACTAATATTAAATTGTGGTTCCTGAATGAATGCAGCCTGAACCATGTAACATCCCAGCTAAGAAACATTGGCCTCTTCGTGCATGTGGGAAAAAAAAGGTACATATCTGTGAGAATATAAGTCGTTATTTTTCATCTGTGATATCTCTACACTGGAAAGCTTAAGAAAAAAACAGAATACGCTGTGTCAGCTCTCCACATGTGTTTGAGACAACAGCAACCTAATTTAGACACCTTGTAAGATTTCCTGGGGTAATGCCTTTCTTCGGGGTAGTGCTAATTATTATTGGGGTTAAGGTGGATTTGAATTCCTAATGAGACGATATTCTCAAGAAGATTTCTTTAATCTATCTACACACTTGCAATATAATACCTTGGATACATTTTTTTCCTTTTTTTTTTCAATTAAATAAAACCATTTAGCTGAAATTAGCAAGCACGATGTTGTACTAAACATAAAAGAAGGCAGAAGATAAACATTTGCCAGGGTCATCAATAACTTACGGAGCTATGTGTGTGCTCACAAGTGTGAAATAGATCCTCCAAAATCTGCGCTCCTTCATAACCCGGGGGCATAACTCATATCGCAGTCTTGAAATTTCCTGTGCAGCAGTAGTATCCAAGTAATTTATAAAATGTGCTCTTGCAATTCTTCAAACAACATAAATTCATGATATTACAGAATATCTGTGAAGGAGCTGGCCAAAAGGATGAGTACTACACTGTTACATAATTAATCTAAATTAACAATTAACCACACAATTTCACAAATTTTGAAGCCCCCAAAAAGGTGAAGATTCACTTAAATAAATGTTTATTTAGTAATGAAACAAAAATCAGAAACAAGTCAGAATGCACGATGCATCCAATCCAGTAAGTTTGCTTTTCTTCATAGTTTATAATGATTGTTAACTTGCATTTCACCTTTCCTTCCACTTCATTTTCATTGCACTTCCACTCACATCTCTTTCTCTTTTGATGTTACAAACACAATGTAAGTCTATGTTAAACCATTAAGTTTTGAACAGCAGTCAGAATTGGAACAACCAAAACCAGAGCATTTCATAGTCACTCTAGTTTAGTCATAAAAGTGTGAATACCTTCGCAGGTTACAATAACATTACCATACCTTTACACTACTAAGAACAAGAGAGGCATGTTTAGCTTGCCACTCTGTCAGATCTTTCCTTACATTTGACCCCTTATCATCATCACCACTATCATCACCTTCATCTGCAATATAAACCAATCCCATGAATACATCCAATGTATCTATGGTAAAAAATAAAATAAAAATACATCCAATATATCACACTTCACAACCCGTACATGTTTCCAAAAATCTCAAACTATCACCTTTAGGTAGGAAAATCATAATGGTGACTTTGTTACTCATATATTTTCAAGGAAATTAGAAATACAATAAATCTTTTCATCCTTTCCCTCAATTGGAATAACGGCACTCAATAACGAGATCCATATAGATACTCTGTGAGGGTCTACTGTTTTTCATTTTCATTTATAGATACCAACAACATATGATTGGTGGAACACAGACCAGATCAATAACAAGAATACTTCATGATGCAGACCTAATTTGTCATTTTATTTACCAGTGAATGGAATACTTACAATGTCAATTCCATAAGTAATAAACGTCGTAATAGCCCTTCGAAAGTAATAAAAAGATCGGAAAGTAAAAATTTTCCTATTTGGACACTTCCAGCATCTATACTTGTTAAGCACATTCATCATATGGTTGCTAAAATCACGAGTCAACTCTTATGACTCTATAAGTTTATGGTTTTACGAGGCTTTTCCCAGTAAAAAAAGAATGCAAAATCATAATCATGTAGGTGTACACTTTTCATGGAATAATGATTTGAAATATGCAATTCTGCAGGCTTACAATTCTACCGGTTCTATAAGATGCTACGATTCCATACACGTTCCAATCAAAGTAGAATAACGAGTTTGATAAAGATATTGCACGAAAAGAGACAAAATTTCTTCACCGACAACATTATTATTATTATTTTTTTTTCATTTATACATGAGAGTTTATCCCACAAAAACAGCACCTTGAATCGGAAAACTTCTGGAAGGTGGAAGAAGTGAAACCCTTGACAAACTCTACCAAATCACCAGTGACACCAAAAGTCTCGAGATCGGGCGGCGGCTGCTGCTGCTGCTTCGAATCACCACCAGCATTGCCGAGAGTGGCAGCGATCTGCGGAGGAATAAGATCGGAAGCAATGGACTTGAACTGATCGGCTTGTTGGAGAGCTAGGGTTTTGAAGAGATCGGCCTTCTTGGAAGCTTCAAGGGTGAGTTCTTTGGATTTCTTGGTGGTTTCGGCGATTAATTCGGAGAGTTTAGTGGTTTCGGATGTCTTTTTGGCTGCTTCTTCGGCGAAGGTTTTCGCTCTCTTCCACCAATCCTCCATTGCGAATGCCGCTGAGCTCTCAGCAATGGAAAATTGAAATTGAATGATCCTTTCCGTAATGGGTCAGGTTCGGACTTTTTTTTTACTCGCCGTTAGTAGCACGTTGAAATTGATTGGATCGGAATCATACTATGGACGACTTCGAGTCATTGGATAGCGGATCTTGGCTTTTCTTGGTAAACATCTAAAACCGAACCGAATCAAAGCGGGCCGTATACCATATACAAAGCAATTTAAAATCCAATTTTTATATTCGGTCTTGCTCGATTCAGCTCGTGGTTTGGTCAAATCAAACGACGGAACTAATAGTGAGGAAAAAATAGTAGAACTAGCAAATGAATCCAACCAACCCGTATGAAGATTCTATATTGTGCAATGCGGAAGAATTAATGTAACACAAAAAATGAAGCAAGCTGAATACAACTAATTAAATTGGTCGAATACAGTCAAATGTAATAATTTGCTCACAAATGGAGCAAGCTATTGTATTATAATTTTCTTATGTATATTGTTGTATTACATAGTGTATATATAACCTGTAATACATGGATTGTTATAACGAATTTGATTCTTTAAAGATGCACATCATGTGCTAATCTGCCAACTCATAGTTAGTTACAACCATCTCTACTATATCTTAATAATAATATGCTAATGGGCTGTAGTAACTCAGCCTTTTATTTAAATCATATATGCTACATCGTTTTGCTCAAGCCTAGCTATACCAATAGATCCATTGTCCATTAGCCCAAGCCCATTATCTACCGACATATTCACTAAAGCTCTGGATATCTCTAACTCACTGTTCTTACTCGTTCCCTTTTTTATTTCTTCTTCTGGTTGTCTTCCATGAACTTCTCAAACCCTACTGCATGTTGTATGGTTTACATTTTATTGATCATAAGGATAAATTTTAGTTCAATTCAAATAAGCCATAAACTGTCAAGTGGTAGAAAAAGAATCATGGTTATATAAGAAAATATTTATCTATTTATCATCCATTGCAAATTTATTTACACAAATATTAATTATAAAATAATAATTAATTACACAAGTATTATAGCAAATGCCGCATGCTGAACGTATGATTTAGTTTTTATGAATATAACATGTTGGACATGCGATTCCACAATGGTATACAATTCTTAAATTGGAATGTTACCTGTGATGTAATTTCCTTTTGAAAATTAAAATCGCATACTATAAATACGATCTTGCATTAGTATTTAGATAATTAAATTTATGCTTTGATACTTAAGTAATTTTAGTTTGTAGTGTTGGTAAACATATGTTACATCCATCATATAAGACCAACATTTGAAATGATTATTAAAAAAAAAAAAAGGATCCATCCTATATGAATGAGCACAATATGTCCATTTTTCACCCATCAATAGTTAACCTATAGTTTTAGTTATTCAACACATTAATACTTTACTCTATCTATTTTAATTTTTCTTTTCATTTAATTACTTAAATCATTTATACCTATTCTAATTTATTTTCAAGCATTAATGCCTTGTAGCATAATTTTTCATAACGAACATTCATAATAGCAAAAAAACAGTCAAGTTTACTAAAGTAAACATATTCTGTTGATATGGAGTATCTCAAGAGCTAATTTCATAAACTATATTGGAAGAAATAAGTTGAATTTAAATGGGCCATAAATTTTCAAGTGGTGAAAAAAGAATCACTTCATATAAAACCTCATACTTGATTTAATACATTAAAATCTATATTATTATTATTATTATTATTATTATTAGCACAAATAAGAGTATATGGTTTATTAAAAAAAATCTAACATCATTAACCTTCATCCTATAGTCCTAAAACCTAAATAATAATAATAATAATAATAATAAATACAAGAAAATGGTTTTACAAACAAATAATAAAATTGTTAAAAAGGAAAAAAAAGACACATTTTCATAATTTCACTTTCACTTATACATCTTTTTAACTTCATAAAAAGTAACTTTATTTTTCTCCAAATTAATTATTTCCTCCAAATAGAGGATAACTCTTATAATTGTTCGATTTTATCTTCATCAAAATTACACCACCATTGTATCACTATTACCACTTCACACCCTACACTATTAATACTATAGCCCCCAACTCCATCATCACTGCAACCACCACAACCATTCATTAGAGTCTTCAAACCTACAACACCATGGCTAACATCATTACTATACCAATAACACTATTATAGCCATTATATCTATACTACCATATTTGAACCGCTACTTCCACTTAGACCTCTATAACCTTACTCTATCACCATCATTATAAAATCTATCATTGTTGCTACCAAAACCTGTAAACCCCCCCAATTTATTGTAAACCTCACAAATTTAACTTTTCATTTCAAGAACTATGTTGATGTATTTAGGAGCACAATGAGGTTCTTTTTGTTATCCAAAGATATCCAAAAACAAGATTTCGTCCTTTGAAGTTTCCTTATTTCAGTTTAGCATCAAGCAAGGGTTCTTCTTGTGAATGAATGTCACGAAATCACATGAAAACTCTAACCTATAATGCATGTTTAGAAACACATCATTTAAGAATCATACTAACCCACAATCTAGACGACTTAAGCTCCTCTCAAGCATCTCAATTGAACGAGTTTAGAGGAATTCTACAAGTTAGAAACAAGTTATGTTTTAGTAGTAGCCACGTGTCTAAGCTACGGAGTGCCACATGGAGCGCTATTGGAGTGACACTTGGAGCGCCCCTAGTGTGACACTTGAAGCGCTACTTGAGCACCACATGGTTCATGCTAGAGCACCACTTGTCAAGACAAGAAGCGGCCATTTGTCAACACCCTAAGAAGCTATATGTCATCACAAGAAGCCTTAGAGAGACACACAAAGGAAGGAGAATAGAACCATGTATCGCATGAAGTTTCCAATGCATTATCATCTAGCATTTTTAGAAGAACAACATCATGAACCCTAACCTATCCTTTGGACGTGTAGCCCACCATGGATGTGCTTGAGTTCATATAGAGTAAACATTAAAGAAACACTTCCATCACACAATTCCATAATCGCAAGCTCAAAGGAGGATGAATGAGACATAATAACATCACATCACCTTATCATGCAAAGGAGTGTTCACACCATGGCTTGTCAAGCTTGTCTTCTAATCCCATGATAACCATGTCTAAAAATAGCAAGTGGACTTCTTGATCATTAATAAGGCCACATCTCATCATGAGCACCTAGGCTAAGTAGCTCACCATTCAACTTTGAGGACAAGACTATCCTTGAGCTAAATATCATGTGCGGAAATGCTAAAGAAGATTCCTCAAGCTCAAAACATCTCATGTGCGGTTAGAACTCGTAGACAATAGGACAAGTTTGCCCTTGGTCACTTGCTTGAATCATGCACAAAAATAAGCCCCATTAACCACATCATAAACCTTAAAGCTCCATAAATACAAGGAATGCCAATGTGGTCCCATCTCTTTTCCAAAACTGTACACCCTCTATACCCCACAAGATCTAAGTGATAACAACATAGTTCCACAAGCTTTAGCATCATCAAGGTATCCTACATACCTAAAACCCCATACTACACCACGCACTCATATCACATGCTAGGAGCACCACATACCCCAACCCTTGGATCAACACACGATTGAACTCCACAAGCAAGGGTAAGACATGGTTCAATTCAAATATCATTGATCAAAGTCATTGACTAACACAATCTATATCCTTTGCTTAAGAAACTCGGCAATCTAAGGAGCGAGGTAAAATCCTAAGTTTCTCTTGAATCTAAGTTGATATCTTGGAATTTCATGTTATGTATAACTTATGTTCAACTTGCACAAGCATGAACTAAATGTTTTAATTCCTATGAGAGCTTAAACAAACATACACGAGTGCATCAATAGGAGTACACGGCCATATAGTATGCTAAGGACATGCAGCCATGTATTGCTTAAGGAATACATAACACACAATTAGAATAACAAAAAGCCATAGCTATATATGCATTCGACCCTAGAACTTAGTGGGATTAGATTATTGAACTAAATGAGAATTATGTTTGATTATGCATGATAAGTTTCTCGGATCAAGTCATAACATGAATGACTCATACAATACTAAGCTCGATCTATCCTATAAAAGCATAAAAGAATGAATGTTAGAGGCACGAAGGGAGATGAATTTCCTTTTTCCATAAGTGATTTCAGGTGATACAAGTTTGTTGACTTCAAGAAAACCTACATTATGAGCTTAACATCTATAAACAGTAAAGGAGTCAAATGGACTTCCACATGAGTTTAGGAGAATTAAAGACGCAATCCTTAACCATGGAATAAACTTAGTTTTAGAACGAGAAACATGATGAAATTAAGAAATATAGAGAAAGATAGCTATATGAGTAAGAGAATGGAGCATCTATTGAATGAATTGGAATTATCATTATGACTCGATTTTGCTCCTTAGGAAAAACAGGGAAAGAAGTGTATCCTATAGAATATATGATTAAAGATCTAGAAAGTAGATGAAACGATCTTTCCAATGCCTATTTATTTGTAGAAATCCGAGTTGAAATAAGTAAATTATGATCAAAGCTAGATTTTGCTGTATCTTTGGAAATCCAAATTTATGAGGGATAAATTTTCTACTATAACTTGTTTGAAACATCAAAACAAGGTGAGAAATAGATAGTAGACTTCTAAAGCTTTGAAATGACTACTCATACACAAAAAACAAACTAGAAACGAGCAAATGGTAACAAAACAGTAAAATTGCAATTAGGTCTTGTGGATATTGCTATGTTTAGTACCCAATCTATGTTATTGGTAATAAACGCATTCTTATTATTTCATTAGGATCTTCCAAGTCATTCTTGAATCTTCCAGTTGGTTATTACGACAATCAACATAGACCGATGAGTAACTCTGATCTATCATGTTGTATATGTTTATAACCATAGTTGCATTGTAATTATCAAGAAAAGAAAAGAACGAATGTGTGGATTGCTTTGGGAATTGGGTTGTTGCGTGCTGAATGGCGTATGGGTGATTTGATCAAAGTATGTTATAATCAGTGACAAAACCATGGCTTGCTATTGCTGAATGAACATGATAAGGCGTCTCTGATATTGTTTGATCACAAATGAATGAATTAATGATTATCTGGACTAACAATAAATTGTCATACATTGCATTCCTACATCTTTGCATTTAAAGTATGATAACCTGGTATGTATTAGCATTTTAAATCTCTGGTAACACGCCTGGTTTTCTAGATGAAAATCTCCTATTTCTCGCAGGAGTACCTTTGTTTTGATTCGTTCCACTAGAACTAAGTGGCATCAAAAGGAACACCGCTCATGGTATCAACAAAAAATGACTTTTACTTAATGGTATTTATAAGTTCCAAGATTTTGAAATAATAACATTTTAAATTTTTTTATGGTATCTTTCTGTCTTGATTCTTAGATTCTCCTAGGTGAGGCAGATCATTTATGGTATGGTTCCTTCAACCTTAATGAGAGGGCATAAATCTTTATTTTGTTCAGATTCTGATTGTCTAAGCTTGTATCCGTTCATACGTGTTATTGCTGCATTGCATATGATTTTTAAAGAGAAAACTTGTTTGATTGCTTGATACATGATATGATTTTGTTACATCACTAAGCTGTGGTATAGCTCTCACTTTCACAGATTTTTTAGGATTTGCTTAAGGTCTTGGCCTATTCCATCAAGAAGCTTTTCTCCAGTAGGAATCAATATTTAGCTATAGAGACATGGAGGAGTCCTTATAGAATAATCTTAGTATTTTTATTCATGTTTTCTTGGAATTCAGTATGTAATATGTAAACAGCAGACAGTATAACTTGATGATTTTATTTTGAGCTATAACTTGCATATGTACATTATTTCTCATCAAGGCAACTAAAGATCCTGTCGCATGTCACAATCCGCTTAAAGCTAGTTGGGTTATGTAATGGTGAATCTCTCTGATGACCTAAAAATACATGTTTTATAAGAATCTTAATGGCATCAGTTTGTTTCATAGTTATATAAACCAACTAGGATACTCCTTGAGGCATGACAAAACCTACCTCCCACCACTACCACCATCATCAATCCCTCACCATTCCTGTTAACGCCAACACTATGCTTATTGATGCCATCACTATTTTCATCACCTTGATATCGGCAAACTACTACCCTTGCCATGTCACACCATGCCACTACTATTGTACAACACCACCTTCCTCATCCTTGTCTTTTTCGCCACAACTATTATTACTACCTCAACACTATTACCATCATCATCATACCACCACATCCATTATCATACCATACTACCACCATACCCTTGGATTAGTACTATCACACCACCACTGCCAACAATTACATTAATCAAATACACATACCATAATTACTATCATAATTACTATCATGGTATTTGACTATGATGGTGGCAACAATAGTGATAGTGATTGTTCACTGTAACTGCTTATGGTACAATAAAAATACTTGTGGTGGTTGCAGTCGTGTGGCGAGATTAGTGATAATGTTGGTGTAATTAACAAAGTAATGTAATAATAAGATGCAAACAATGAAAGAGTTATTTCCGAGAACATAGATATGTGGCAAGTGAATAAATAGATCCAGAGTTTGTTTGGTTCGCCAGAATTATAAGAAAAGTAGGAAGCTTCTTTTTTTCCTTTTTCCCTTTCATTTTTTTAATTATTAACTCCATTTCTGACTTTTCACTCTCTTAGGGATGTATGATGAATTAAATGCACCCTTCTTCATTGGTCTTATGATGAATACATATCATGGATAAGCTTGTGGGAAATGTTAGCATACAGCTAACATTGGTTTTAAGATGAGAATAAGATCAGAAGACTGAAAAGGCCTCCTAGGATGAACAGATCAGAGGGCAGGCTTGCTAAAGAGAGTGTGCCCATTGGTGGACATAGTTGTTAAGCTCTTTAAGACCATGGGTTTGAAAAACCAATGCAGACTGGCATTATGCCCTGCTGAGCAACAGCCATTGGCAAAATAGAGTGCAGGCAAGCATGCAGGCGGGTCAAAAGCAAATCAATGGAAACTTCCTGAGCCAGTGCAGGGTTCCAGAAGCTTCTCTATTAACAGTGCAGACATGTGCAAGCACTTAATCCAGGACTCTTAAAAACTACAAACTCGAGGTGGTGTGCCCTGGAGATAAACAAAATTGCAGCCTCCCTGGCCATTAGAGGACCTGCTATATTGGATTGAGCTGCTACCATGGGATCTCAGGATCAACAGAAGATGCAGTAAAAAATTCACTTACAATCAGACCTACCTATTTTTCAGTCATTAACAGAGAGTTGTGCAGTTACATTATCAATCTTGAACGAAATTTCATGCTACAGCAAAATGCAAAGATAAGCAAGAGATCATGAACAAATAAATTGGAAGATTTTCTTTGCCATGCATTCACGCACCAGAGCACAACTCAAACCATGATATAAGCACCTAGCAAATCCCAACTAGGGGAGGGAACTCTGCGGATGTGAGCTTGATACATTTGACAAGACAGCCCACAAGCTAAAATGGGTCAACCATGTGTGTGTGTATATATATATATGTATAACTATTATGGACTATCAATAAAAGCATTTAGAATTTACAGCAAAGGAATCCCCGCCTCCAGCCTCCATGGTACCGCCTGTCAGCTTTCTTCATCCGTACTGGACTGCTGTTCCATTCAGACTGTAATCTATGTGAAAACAAGACAAGAAGAGCAATGAAAAGGTCAGTCAAGGCTTGCAGTTATGAACCATCCGATATAAGTAAATCAAGAGTATGTTCAGTAAAATTCATCTATGTTTATACTATAATTTAATCAAGCCCTCTTATGTTTTAAGCATCACATATAAATCCTTTGTGTTATTTCATCAAGTAAGTCTTCCATGTCCTTTTTTTTTTTTTTGGCTTTAAGTTAAGCCTTCTATGTCAATGGAGAAAATTGGGAATACAAATGGAGGGACTTACTTGGTATGGCCACACAAAGATAAGGACTTCAATGACTTACTTAAAATTCAAGGAATTTAATCAAATTTTAAGATAAACTCAGAGGATTTCTAACATACTTATTTCCAAATAAAATCAATCAAAAATTCAGATAAGCATAGAATTGATATTACATGGGGAAGGCAAAAGATCTAGTGCTAGCTGCGCTGCCTTCGGATCTGAGGGAGAGGCTTCCCGAAAATGCTATAGGCCCTGAGTATGTTATTGAGCCAGAAACAGGACCCGCCATGGAGAAACTTGTCTCACCATGGCTATGCTGATACCGATATGAATCTGCCCTGCTATCGCAACCCTCTTCATCTTTGGATGTACTTTGCCTGTGTGTTTCTCCATTTGCATTGTGAGGATTAGGATTCTCCACCTCTCTACCACTTGATGGAGTAAAAGCATCAAAGTTAAACGTGATACTTCCACACTCCACCCGACTACTATAAGATACCTCATTAATATTATCACCATCACTTGATTGCTCGATTGAAAGAGGTTTCTCTCTAATTGATTCCCCATTGAGACCTACACTTTCATCTTCATGGCTTGTAGGAATATTGGCCACTTTATCAACGTGTTTTTCATTTGTGGACTCCGTCGATTGGCATGTTGAGACCAAACTCCCGCAGCTATTCTCTACTTCTTCAGAAGCACAAGATGAACCGGAATTTCCAACAACTGATTCATTATTGACCTGCATTCAAATTAGAATTCAAGTGAAATGGTACAAAACATTCTCCTCTTCATATTGATGAAGATGAGACCATATGCCTATCATGCAGACCCAATATTTTCATACAAAGCATTAAAAGAATAGATAAGTATCATGAAACTGCAATTAGAACTTCAAAAGTACTTAGCTAGCTAAGGCGATACAATTAAATTAATATAAGCCTGAGCTACTGCTTTGAAGTGACCGAACACTTTCCATACACATATACTATATAAGCATACCTTGATATCATCAATAGCAGCATCAGTAGAGTCCTTGGATTGATTTTCAGGAGATAACATCTGCACTGATGGAACAGATTTTTCTATTGAAACATTATCAGTTACCGCGACTGCAGATGGATTGTCCTGCACTGGATGCGTAGAACCAAATTGCTTAGCAAGTTCTTCGACGCTTTTATCTTCAACATCTACACTTGAGCCATCTGTTTTTGAATTTTCTTCTAGGTTACAGTCAATATTTTTCTCCATGGTTGAAGAAGTTTCAAAGTGACTGTTGCCACGGGTTTGGAACAAGATTTTTTCTGGTGACCCAGAATCGTCCACACAAATGTCCCGGACATCAGGGTCAGAATGGTCTCTGCTACAAAGTTTCACCTCAGGCAATTCACACTCCGTCATATTCTTGTCAGTGAAAAGATCCACCTCTTCTTTCAGTGACTCTGTCTCTCCAAAAGAATCAATAGACGACACTGTGGAGTCTGTGCTCCCATTTTCATTGCATCCTTTTATACTGCTGACAGACTCCGAGCGATCAAATCTAGGCACTGGCCATAATACACCAATATCATTACGATCAATTGCCAAAGGAACTGCTTTCTTATCACACTTGGCATCACAGAAGAGCTCATCATCCTTGCATTTCTTCAGGGTTTCCTGGAAGGACTTCTTCTCAACAGAATCTGTGATGCTGTCATTTTGATGGAAAGATTTGGATTTAGGATTCTGGTCAGGGTTTGAATGAAGAAATGCTGTTTCGCCCTCTGCAGAAATAAAATGTAGCATTACAGGCTTGGCATTGAGGTTCTAGGAAACAGGCTCTTAGAGATGATAAAAAACATCTTTACATTATCATCAGTTTGCTATTGCTTTAGAATTGATTAAAACTGGGTGTTTTGATAACAAACAAAAAGAGAAAAGAAAAGAAAAGGGAGAGATGAATAAAAGAACATAAATAATAAAAACAAATCAATACAGAATGAATATGGACAGAAAATAGAGAAAACAAACATTTAAACATACCAAAGCAATAATATTATATGGTAGAATTTTTTAGTGGGAGAAAATGCAGTTATAAACAACAATAGCCCTTAACAGACAATTACCAAAAAAATTCCATATACAGAGCAAAAACTGAATGATCCAGAGCATAAAAAAGCAGAATTTTAAAGCTTCATAACAGTGAGAGTAATCAGAACTAATGCTCCACAGATTTGAGGTTCAACTCACGATAATCAAAATTAACTAGACAATCTTTTGTAACAAACATGGCTACATCACCTAATGCAGTACAATCACATAGGAAGAGGAAAAAGTGACATGAAAAGAATTCTGGATAATTTACCAAGCTTCATGTGCTCATAGATTGTGAAACAAGTGTCTCGGAAGGAAAACCAGATAATTTAGGACTTCCACGTTTTCAGCAACCTAAACAATCACAGAAGACCCTAATAATCAAAATGCAGAAAACCAAGTCAAAAAGGTGTCCATGGAAAATAATTAAGTGTACCAATAAAACAGAAACACTTGAAAAAGCAGATCAACCAAGGCCGTAAAAAAAAAGTGGAAGTCAAAAATATACTAAAAGAAAAAAAGTTAAAGTCAAAAGTTTATGTTAGCAGATGTGTTCTGGACCATTCAACATCCTAAAACAAGATGACTTGACTCAGGATTGATCATTATTATATAATATCTGCAGCTATAAGAAACTGGACTTTGAAACAAAGTGCTTCTAGAATATCCTATTCCTAGAAGCAATACATATAGAAATAACCACAATCTTTTCTTTTCTTTTCTTTTCCAGCTATTACAATGGGGAAAGAAAGATTCAAATCTTGTCTACCCCCCCCCCCCCCCCCCCGAGAAACCAGTATTAATGCCACTAAACTATAGAACCATTAGCATAATAACCACAATTTTGCTTAATCGCAAACCCGAAAAGGACACAAACCTCGAGAAACTGAAAAATTATCTCATAGTCATGATGGTCGAAAAAATTGATCCAGCTCTATGTATAAAGAAGAACACAGGGAATGCTAGTGACACATAATGGCAAAGAAAATCAAATTCCTATAACCATATCCTAATTCAGATGCAGAAACGATAAGTCTAGAATTAAGAACAATATCAAATTGCAAATAAATAATAAAATCAGTTGTATATGACTAAGATCAGTGCATAAGACCAGGATTTTAATGCAAATAATATAAAGGCTAGGGTCTGAGACAAATACACAACAGGACAAGATGATGTTTGGAACTTTTCGAAAGTTTCCACTTACTTTCAACTCCAAAACAACATACCCACAATTTTATACTTAAAAATAGGATAAAATTATATAATCTCAACACAACAACTCCCCCAAAATTTTAAATCCCAAAATACTAGAAAGTAAATCATACATAGTTCATATTTTTTGTCTTGTAGCTTTAACATATGATCTTGTCCTTATTTCAAATCAGATTCACATTGACAAGTCAAAAAGAAAAAAGAAAAAATTGTAAGAAACAAACAAGAAAGAAGAAAGAAAGATCAAAAACATCAACTGGGTTTAGTCCAAACTGCTTAAAGAAAACCAAAAACAAAAACTTTAAGAGATATAGATCAAAACCCATATCCGAAGTAGGAAGATTTATATAACCCAGAAATGGAAATTCAGTAACTTTTCTATTTTTATATATTTATTACCTCAGAGAAGACAACTTTTTCACACCTTCTTTTTCAGAGAATCTTCATGAACCCCAGTTTTTTTATATCTGCAAGAAGATTGATACATAGAGTATAAGATATCCCCGGTCAGAAAAAGAAAAAACAAACAGAGCAAAAGCAGAAAGAACAAAAGCTAAAAATTAAAAAGTAAAAGACCAAAAACATTTAAAAAAACAAATAACAACACTGACTTTGTTTTGGATCTACCGGATCAAAGTTGATGGAATATAATAAATTTCTCAGATGAATGGAAAGTTGAATATACTGAGGATGTTAGACTTTAAATAAAAGAGTTTTGATGTGAAGAGAGAGAGAAATTGGAGTAGACAGAGAGAGAGAGAGAGGGAGGAGGAGGATGAGGAGGAGAGAAAGTGATGATGAAAGTGGAGCTGGGAAGGTGATGGAGATCGTGAGTTGTAACTATATAATAACTTCGGTTCAGCTCTTAAGCAATACCGGTTAAACGCTTAATGCTTGGTGAATAAAGAAAGCCTTTTGCTCTTTTTTTTTTTTTTTAATTTAAAAGTAATCAAATAGTGACCTTCGGTTAAAGGTCTGAAATAATATGAGGCTGAAAATGAATAATGGATCATAGGATGAGTCTTTTCATTATGTAACGGTTTGCATTGAATTATTAAAATAATTAATATTTTAATTATTGTATTAACTTTAAGATTGATTGGATGATCCCATCAACTCCATAAATAATTCATTTATTTCGAGGTAATTTTTTAATAAAATATATATTTTTATCAAGAATAATTATTCCTCTAATAAATGTAAATAATGAAGATTTCTTATATATCTGCATTACATAAAATGATTATTTTTTTGATAGAATTTTTTGCAAACTAAGGATAGATATTTTGTGATAATAAAAGTAAAATATCAATTCCATTCCAATGAACCAAACGCATCACAATATACTACAAGTGACTAATAATAACCACAAGTCCTTAATAATAATTTATGGTTCGATGATTATGAGAGATCAGTTCGATGCTACTAGGCTATAATAACATTAGCATAATTATCCATTCACTTCACAGTAATAACAATCCAATTACGATCTTATTTTCATAAAAAAAATTATTAATATGTTTAGTTGGCTATCATAATAGCGATTTCATAAAAAATTTCTATTACAAAATATCATATAGTTATTTATTACTAAAACTATAAATAATAATTCAATCTTAGATTTAATTTTTTTTCTAGAATATCATCAGTTAAATAAAGAAATAATAAATGAAAATCCTATTATAGCTGTATTTCATCCGTCAATAATATTACTACAATATTATTCATCCAACAAATGTAAATGTTATTTTTATATAAGGTTATATGTACAATCTCTTAGTATGAAGCCCTTTAAAATTCTACTCTAAAAGCACTTCAAAATATATGAAAGGAAATGAAACTTAAAATAAAATTCCTTTCCACATCTTCATACTAAACTTGTCGTTAATATTTTTTTTACAATAACATTAATAGGGAGGAAAAAGAGTGTATGGCTAAAGGGCCTCATGGCTAAAATTAGTCTAGTGCTTCATCAGCACTGCTAGAAAAACATATAAACTAGAAAAAATAGAAACATGCAAGGAAGAAATAGAAGAAAAGATGTTTTGAATCTAAAGCAAGCTATGCTCAAATTGGAGAGTTGCCCGAGCAATAAGATCAGCCAAGGTGTTGCATTCCCAAGGGGTAAACGGAAGCTCGACTCTATCTAGAGCTATCATTTTATCTCTGCACACAGAGATCAAGTTAGTGAAAGGAGCAGAAGCCGGGAGGCTTTCTGCTTTGATTAAATTAACAGCATTCAAGGAATCTAATTGGATAACTACTTTTGTTAGATTCCTATCATAAATTGACGTTAGTGCCTCCAAGATAGCTAGGATTTTGGCTTCAAAGGGGAAGTTTCAAAATGTTGATCCTTTGCATGTAAAGAATTGTGTCAAATGGGCGAAAAAAAAAAAAAAAAGAATTGTGTTAAGAAAATCCTATTGTACTTGCTCTAATTTTGGCAAACAAATATAAATTTCCTTCTTTAAGTAATTTAGGTTTGATTATAACCATAGGATATAACAATAATTTCTTTCTTAAAACCCCATTTCATGTACAGTACCCACCTATCTCAATCAAGGATAGTTAACAAATGAGTGTAAATTTCCATCTCTGTGTAATTTAGGTTTGATTATATATAATGGCGTACAGCAGGAATTTTCTTTCGTAAAACCTCTTTTCATGTATAGGACCCACCAAAACTCTATCCACATAGACTAGTGAAAATGAATGGTAAGTTTCGTTGATATGATGTAATAAGACAAGAATATAATTGAAATTATTAAGAAATATAATCAATATAATAAAAAGTAAGCTATTGTTTTATTATGATTTATTAATATATTAAAATATATGTAAAGATATCACTATTTGTATACTATTTGTGATTGGGTTTTATTTATAAAATATGAAAAAAAATATATAAACCTAAAATTTATTATATTTCCTCATTTAGTAGTGACAGCCGACAGGATTACGATGAATCTGGGACATGAATTTAATTTAGGCTATTTTGAGTTAAAACAATAAAGTGCTTGGTGTTGGCCTTTATCTTATAAACAAGTGTCCCCCTTAATTAATTCACAAAATGGGCTACCAAAAACTTTGGGAACTAAATCAACCGTGGCCTCTTTTTTATCTTTGACAACATGGAAGGTCCCTTAGGCCATCATCCATCATCAATCAGGCTTTCCCTAAAGATTTCTAGCAGCCGTCCTCATGAAAGAATGAATCAAAGCTAGAGGATTCATCAAATATGGAACAATGGATGGAGACATACCCCTACAAGTGTCAAACATAAATGATCAATGATATGGAAAAAGAAAATCGTATGTATAAATATATTTCAGTACTTAATAGAAAATATAAATAAATGAATAACTGCGGCACACCAAAGATGTTTTTGTTATATTATACCACATATAACAAAAAGCAAATGCTAGTAATATTATATTTTTTTTATAAAAAAAAAAGTTGCAATGTGTATACCAAAATAATAGTGTACAAAGTTTAACTATTGGATTGGTATGGAGCAGCTTGAGTTTCTTTTTTATAACTTGATATTACCCAATAGACGCACACACGCACATTACATGTTTTGGCTAAATTTTAATAATATTGATTTCTAAAATCCTTGTTAGTTATAATAGATTTGAGGTAAATTACGCAAAAATGTATTAATGTTTAGGCATAAGATCATTTAAGATATCAATATTTTGAATGGTTAAAAAAGGAAATCAATTTTTCACAAAGTAAAAATAATAAACTATTAATATTACTTGATTTACTTTACAAAATGTTGATACTTTTTTAACCATTTGAAATGTTAATACCTTAAATGAATTTATCCCGAAACGTTGATTTTTTTTCACTAACCCCTCAAAATATTAATACCTTAAATGAATTTATCCTTAAACGTTAATATCCAATAGATTTAATATTATATTACTAAAGGCTAATCAAGTTATTTTAAAAGATGATAAGAAAGGGGTCAAAACTCGAAGATTCTCTTATAACATATAGATATATATTATATTAAGGTAATCTAAAATCATATGCCCTTATAAATTTTTATTATAGAATGAATGAATTATATATACGGAAACTGCATTTTCTTCTAGATCGGTGATCTTTTCATAAAACATAATCGATTAGCTGGTTGTAATAAATTTTGATATAATGTTAAAGGATATTTAAATAATTTTAAAAGGGAAAGTAAAAAATTCTAAAACTAATATAAATGAAATATAAGTAGATATAGATATAAGATTAGGGGGTAAAATCAATAGGATATTATTGTATAAAATATAAATACTTTTAATTTGACCATCAAACCACTCAAGTTTTCAAAATAATCCACCTATACCATGAAATAACTAAATAATTATATGACAAACCACTTGACTTTACAACTAGTCCAATTATACTACGCAATAACTTATTGACTATTGATAACAAGAAATTCGTTATACTATATTATGATAGATTTGCAATGCTGATATTTTTTTTTTTTTTTTTGAAAAGCCATTAAAATCGATAAAAACATCCTATTTTTAAATACGTAAAGTGCTAAAGAAAATAAAATTATAGAAATTATCAATCATTTTATTAGAGTTTTATCAAAAAATATATATATTATAAATTAGGACATACCAATTCTTTATCTTGATTGTGTATTCAAAATAATCCCAACAACTCTTATTCAATTGGTAAAATAAAAATGATGGGTCAACTAATCTTGGATGTGTCCAAGAATCGAAATTCGAATTGCAATAGCACTAAGAATAAACACATTGGCATTAAATACTCTAGTCTCCACTTGGTAAGTTGGGCAAGTTTGGTTATGGAATTGGAGGCAAGTATCTGAGGTACAATAAAGATGAAACAGGAAATCATCATAGTACCTTCTCGTTTATTATGTCGATACCAAACACACATCCCCGTTAATTGGCCATGACATATTAGTCACCAACTGCTCTTCCAATCCCATCCAACTATGGGGGAAATAAATAAATGCATCATCTTTATATTCTTTTTAGTAATTTCACCTATGACTTGTCATATGATGGTATTCTTCTTCCTTAAACTTTTGTTTATCGTCCCGATAAATTCATTGCTTTGTTTAAATACATTATGGAATGAAATGTAATTGATATGTTATTTGTCAAAAATATATTCTTTAATTAATATGAATAATTAATAAGTAAGATGATAATAAAGAATATATAGTAATATTATTTATGAGGAAGGAATAGAATTATCGATTCTCAAGAATTGTGATTTTAATTTTAAAATATAACCAAACATAAAAATAAGAATGAAATTTAGAACCGATATACCATTCCAGATTCATTTCCGTAAGCTAAACATGACATAACTGCATTCAAAGCAGCTGTACAAATTGCACATGTGAGCATAGGAAAAGAGGAGCATCAACTTTGCGCAAACTAATCGCTAGAAAACATAACAGAACAGCATCAGATGTCGAAAAAAGGAAAAATAAATAACAAAAAGTGTGGACAGCAAAAAAAGATAGAAAACAGTGTACGATAAGAGCAGATTTAGGAAGAGAAGTGAAAAGAAGATGTTTTTCTTTTCTAGTAAAATGCACTAATGTTTATACAATGGAATACGACTCGAAGGAGAAAAAAAACTTTGGTGACGATGAAAATCTTTTATATTTTCAAGAAAATGCTATAGTTCCGTTCTTCCTTTTTTTTTTCTTAATACAATAACTTTAAATGATTATTGAATGGCTCATATTTATTTAAATTGCTATTGAACCTTATATTTTTTAAAATCAATTTAATGATAGTATTATAAGGTGGGCGTTCATGTGACCCAACTGTAAAAAGTTATTATGTTTCTATTGTTTTTCCTTGGACTTTTTACAATTATGTCCGATAATTTCATTAATAGTGGAGACAGTGCGATTATTTGTTGAGAATCCTATAGAATAACCGTGATTTACCTAATTTAAAAATATTCAAGCTTGTAAATTTCTATATTAAAACAGCAAATAAATTTATTTTATAGTTTGCTAAGATCATCTTTATCAAACTTTTATAGGGTCTTAGGATAACAAATTAATAATTTAAAAAAAGTATTCCCTTACACCTCTTTACATCATTTGCTATAAGCAGATTTAATTAGTCAATTTTGCTAAATCTCACAAACACATTAAGACATTAATGGCTTCATAGTTTAGTGGTGATAACATTGGTCTCCAAAGTAGTATAAATTAGGTTTGAGTACCTTATTCCTCATTGTAATTGGGAAAAAAAAAAATTAAACAAAGCATTTGGGCATAAATAAATATCAAAACTTTCCCCAAATATACAATTAACTATTTCAATTTTAAAATACTTAATTTGATACTTATGAAAATTTTTGTGTTCATTAATACTAACTTAGCTAATAGCTAGCAGAGTTAACTCATTTTATTAAGCTAACACTCATAGTAAATGGGTAAGTTTCATGTGTTAGGTAGTTAACAAAAAAAAAACCTAAAAGATTATACAACTAAATTGAGAATTAATCTGCTTAGTTGATTTTCCAATTTGATAATATGTGTATTAACCTGATTGTTTAATTTTTTTAGTTTTTATTAGCTATTTAACATATATTATTTCTCAATTCACTAGGAGTACTAACTCAACAAATAGAGTAAACTTGTTTGCTAAAATAATATTAATGAATATAAAAATTTTAATTGGGTATTAAACTAATAATTTTAAAATTCGATATTTTTAAAAAAAATTTAGATACTAGATTCGACATTAATCCATTTTTTTTCCCTTTTTCCTATGAGTTAAATCTATAAAAATGTTACTTTTGGTTAAAGAAACAAAGGCAGAACTTACAAATGGAAGAATAATTAACCTTTATAATTAAAAAAAGAAAAAGTCAATGGAGAGAGAGAAATCTAAATTATTTGTAGGCATCATACATATAGGACAATTCATCTGCAATCGGCAATCATGGCAATCGATGATGATGCTTCGATAGAACAATTTATTCCAATGGTGCAGATGTTGTCTCTTGATGATGACATCAAGGCATGCATGTGCAGAAGGTAATATGTCTATGCTTTGTATGCAAACATGGGTTATGGACAATAGGAATGTGGTCTCATTTCTGACGATTTCATTAAAATGAATGTTTAAAACCTTTGCACAAGTGAACTATTTCACTTCAATTCCAGTTTGAATGCATGTAAACCCTAAATTGGTCGTCAAAAATTCATTTTGTCTTGTACTTCTATAGAAACAAAAGAGTAACAGCTGTAAGAGTTTGGTCTTATAACAACATGCCATTCAATAAAGCCTATAGATGAAAACAAGTTGATAGTTTGGTCTTGAAGGCTATAAGATCTAAAGCAGAGATTCAATTGAGAAAGCAATAAGAGAAAAACCAATTTTAGTAGAACAATTAAGTGATAGTGATAACATTAATGTCATGTCTTATGGTTGTTGGGTGGAGAGTGATAGCAATTTCATCAAGTGGTACAGAGTGAGACAACACTAATCCTTAAAATGGAAATAGCCTAGCATATTAGCTCAAAGAGAAAGACTAAAGAGGATTATGATAGATCATATTCATACCATTATCAGCATAGACATAGTAAAATGATTTTCAATATGATAGGTCTTTCCTCTGAAATGATAACAAATTCGAGATGTATAGCATATTTTTGAAGCCTCTTTAGATTTTTTTTATTTTCCCAATGTATAATTAATTTTATACTTCTATCATTTTTTATTAATTAACCTCAATTGAAGTAAAGTAGAAACTATTTGCATTTGTATAGATTAATTATTTCCTTTATGTTTTAAGTATGTTGTTTAATTCTGTGTTTGAAAAATATTTTATATGCTTGTGTTATAGCACCAAAATAAGTAGATCCATTCACATTACTATTCCACTATTCCTTAAATATATAAAACTTAATGGAATAACTCAATGCAAATAGGTTTAGGTGTTGTCAATAGTAAAATATAACCCTTGGTCTACTCGGCTTCTTGAGTCCAGAAAACCTATTGGCCTTTGAAGGCCCAATAGGGCAGCAGCTTAGTATATCCCAACCTCAAGGAACATGACACCTCGACTATGTGTTGTGGGACTCGACTCACCATTAAGCACTCACCTCGGAACTTCTCTATGAGCTTATTAGGTCGCTGGATCTGCCAAATCGACCTCAACTAAACTCGATCCTGGGTCGTTACCTCAAGTCCTCATCTCTCTCGATTGAAATATACATCATAGTCACATCTCGTGACCAGAGAGACACCAACTGCTCAACCACACTCCATAAAGTCAAGTCTATTAGCTTAGGTACCTTTTCTGTATCTAATACTGATCCTTGTACTAGCCCCCCCCCCCCCCCCCCCCCCCCCCCCCCCCTATGAAAGAGAACAGAAAGACATATAATACAAACAGAAAAACAAGATATTTGACTTCTGTTTGTTTAAACCTTATTCCTACCCATCGACTGACTTAAGCATCAGAGTGGTTGTGCTGGGCAACCCCTAGCTTCTCTCTGATCTATCTTTTGAGTGTTTGCAGGAACAATCTCTCTCGATCCAAATTCAGCTCGTGCAACAGGTGTTATTTAAAACATAAGAATACTTTATTAGGTTTAACTAACGCATTTGGATCCTTTATAATTATGTTATCCCAATACTTGATGGACATATGTAATGCGGCAGAACAAAACAAGGTTTAAATACTCATTCCAGAATTAATTAATTAAAAAAAAGACATAAGTGTAAAGTTATTTTTACGTAGAAAGGCAAAAAGATTTAGTGCCAGATGAACTACATTGAGATTTGAAAAGAAAGGCTTCTTGAATATACTATTCCTCTTGTATGTTTTTGAGCCAAAAGCCAAAATAGAGAAACTCGTCATGCATGCTATGTTGATAGCAATATAAATATAAACTATTTTGCAAGTCTCTTAATCTTTTGGTTGATGCATTTTTCAATATCCATTTTGAGGATTAAGATTTCCTCATCTCTAATACTTGATGAAGACACAAAATAATCAAACTCAAAATGTTGTCATTAATTTAAAACTAATGAGGGACTTTTTAAGTAGTTGAATTTGATTGTAGGCCTATAAAATAAGATTTGCAAAACAATACACAGTTAATGAGACATTGGGGGCTGTTCAGCATGATCATTCTAACGCTTAAGTCAGTGCTTACTTAAAGTGGGAAGTAGAAAGAAATAGAGCTATAAAATTATCAATTTGGCATAGTAACAATTCATCCTTGTTGAGATACCCAAAGGGGGTATTTGCAGAGAAGGAGATCTTTATAGCTATTAAAGTCATGATGATTGTGGGATAGTGAGTTGTTGAAGGCGGTAACTAGAGTCATGGGTTGAATTATGACACTGCCTCCCAATTTCTTAGAAAGTCGAGGTAGTGGAAATCATGGAAGTATTCTCTTGAGCGACCTAGTTGATCTCTATCAAATGACTGGCTTAGTTGGTCAACCTATTGAGCTGGGTAGTTATTCCTAAGTCTCCTATCTTTGTGGAGGGTTGGATAGTATTAAACTTAGGCCGAGCGAGTTTAACCACATCTTACTTGGTTAGATTGGACTTGAGAAGTTCATATTCCAAAATTAATCTTCAACGAATGTGATATTTCTACTCTCCTCCCAAAAGCTTAATGATATGACATTAATATTATCATCATTACTTGATTATTCCATAAAAGAGGTTTTTCTCTAATTGTTTCCTCAATGAGGCATCCACTTATAGCTTCCTACTTTTTTAGCCATGTTGGCCACATTATCGACGTGCTTGTTTTTTTTTTTTTTTTTCTCCTTAATTTGTAGACTTTGCTCGTAGACATGAGCGTAGTTCAATTCTAAACCGTGGACTGAACTGGAACCGTTACAAACGATTCTAAAACTAGAACCAAACTGATTGGTAGGCTCTAGAATTAGCTAAAGAACTACCAATTTTCTGATTCTCAGGCAGTTCTTTGGCCTAGAATTGGATGAAATTGATAGTTATAGCCGATTCCTTTGGGAAAAAAAAAAGAAATTACAGAAAAAAATTTAAAAAATAATATTAAATATATAATTATTAATGTTTAAATTTTTTCATATGAATAATAAAATTTATTACCTATTCACAATATTTAATGTGTTATTATCAATAATACAAATAAAAAAAAATTCGGGGGTAAATAGACATAACTTTAAATCACACATAATTAAGTTTATATAAACTTCTCCTAAAACCAAATTTATTTTCTTAATAACACGAGACTATTTTTGGTATTTTAATTTTCTTTTTATTCTTTAAAATATTATGCAATCTCATATTACTTACTACAATTGATATTTGATGTATTTGTATATAAATAAATACACAATCCTAAACAAATTTAAAAAAAATTTGATTAAATAAGTTAACACTTTTAGACCAAATAATTATTTTGAGTTTAAAATTTATTTTATTAAAAAATAATATTCATTTATTTATATTTACTTAAAAAAGAAATAGTTTCATAGTTCAAAAATCAAAATCAGAAACTGCCAGTTCTATAAAACCGGACTGAAATCATGAAAGATGATTCTAGCATTGATTCCATAAATTCAAGATCCGAAATTGATGGTTCTGATCGTAAAACCGTGACTAGCAAACTACTAGTATAAATGTTAGACAACTCAAGCTATTACTCTCTATTTCTTCAAAAGCAAAAGATGAACAAAAAATCTTAACGAACAATTCATGTCTAGCCACCGGTATTAAAATTAAAATTCAAGTGAAATAATACAAAAGATCCTTCACTTTTGCAAATCGAGAGCTTGCCACATTTTAGATAATTCATCCCAAGAAGATTTAATTGTCAGAAAACAAGATTCTGTACCAGATTTATGTCTAATTTGATCAAACTATCAATAATCGAATATTGGATTGAATAAACTTAAAATGTGATTATAGAAAATTCTAAATAAGCGGTCATGAAAGTGAATTGGGTCTGTTTGTTTAGTTTATATTTTTTTAAAAACCTTTTTGTAATAAATTATTTATGAAAAATTAGATATAGAAAAAATAAAATTGGTAGTATCAAACAAATAAAATATAAATACAAATCAGATATATTTATACATATCGTTTCAATACCGATGAAAAATAGACCATCCAAACATATAATAAGATGAGTGAAAATACCTCTCTACATGGCACATTATTTTACATTTAATTGCTCGATTCAACATGATATTTATTTTTATGGTAAGTAAAATTATTAATGATAAATGTGTAGTTCTTTGTAATTTAGAAAATTTTATGGATCTGCTAGTAATTTTGAGTGTATTAGTATTTTACCTATTTAGGCAATCCAGGTTTAAGTACAATGTATAGTAGGGTAAATTTTTTACTCTTAAGAACTTGTTGAACTACGAAAAGATGGATTAATCGGACTAAATCCTGAATATGGTCAAAGCATCATGTTTTAGAAAATTACAATTTAATTTTAAAAATTCCATTGAAAATGAAATGAAATGGAGTAAGCATTTGAAATGCTCATTATAACCAAAATTATTATGACTTACTGGTGTAAGGACAACTATTCCGGAATGAATTGGGTTCAATCCCCTTGTCTGAAAATGTAATATGCATCAAGAAAAAAAAATTAAATAAATCTCATTTCGAAGAACGCAATAGCAAATCTTATTTAATTAGAGAGAAAAAGATGGGTCAACTAATCTAGACTATGTTCTAACAAATCCAAAACCAAATCCATGCAGAAGAATTGGAATTGAATTGCAATAACATTCACAATAAATGCATTGGTATTAAATACTTTATTTTCTATTTGGTAAGTTGGGCAAGTTTTTATTATGGAGACAAGTATACAGGAATAAAAAAAATGAAATAAACATGGATATTGGAAACTGTTTAAATTGTCCTTTTGTTTATTATGTCAATGCAAAATACACAGCCCATTAAATGGCCATGATTTTAGCCATCAATAGCTCTTCCAACCCTATCAACTTTAGAGAAAATAAATAAATTTAATATCCTTCATGCTTCTAGCAACCCCACCGACTGGTTGTCATACGATCCTATCCTCTTTTCCTTGAACTTTTGTCCTAGTTTACACTGAAAATCATAAATATATGATCTATAATTACATATTTTTACATTTTATCAATTTAATTTAAATTTAAATTATTTATAATTACATTGCAAAGTATTTCAATAATTTAATTAATTTCAAAATTAATTTGTAAATATAGGTTATTTGATAAAAAAGATTTAGATATCCAGAAGTAAAATTCAATTTATAATTTAAAAAATCCAACATATATCATATGAAAAAAAAGAAGAAGAAAAAGAATAGCATCAACCCTTTTATTTATTTATTTATTATGTTTATTATTATTTTTTTTGAGAGGATGGGTCTTAACATTGGTGAGCAACATTAGATTGATATTCTATTTTTTTTTTGCCAAAATTGTTAACTTATTGCAATTTAAAATAAATCATTTTAAGTTATTTATATATGTCACTTGCATCAAATAAGTCATTTTTGTGATTTTCTTCAGGAGACTAAAGTGGCGTTATGATGGCTTCCACAACAACAACCTGGCGCGTTATCATGACGATATTTAATCTGAGAGTGAAAAAAAAAAAAATTTAATGATGGTTGAAGATTGAGGTTGAACAACTATTGTGTTTGCAGTCGGTTGTTGCTATTTCAGCTTGTCAAGCTGGTGTTTCTTTGACTACAGGAATGACAATAGTAATGATTGAACTTATTAGCTGAAGTGATTAATGGCACAAAAATAATACTTGTAAAATAACTTTTTTTTCCCCATCTAATGTTAAAATAACTCATTTGGGCCATAGAATATACCACCGTGCGCACACACGTGTGTGTGTTATATATATATATATAGAGAAAATTTACATTAACAAATGCTACGAGATGATCATGTGTGTCTAAATTTAATGTCATTATGTACATGAGGTATCAGTTGTGAAACATTTACACGTAATTGTCACTTACATGTTAATGTAAAGATTAGAAGTAACGAAAGAGATATGTGTAAATATGTCCAATTTGTAAGGGTGAGCATAGACTGGTTAACCAATCTATGATCTTATTTTTTGAACCTAACCATTATGATTGGTTTTGTTAAATACCAAACCTAAAAGCGATCCATTATTAACTGTTAACTGTCTTACCGGTTAACCATTTTTCTCGATTAATATTTTCAGTTTTCGGTTTTTAACCATTTAACATAATGGTTAACTAAAAGTTAAGGTTCATCATATTTTCAATTAGTCTATAAAAAATTAAACTATTTTGTTTCTTAAAGTTTCATGCTATTAAAACCATATCTTAACTGTAATGGATAAAATCATATCAATTCATGCACAAAAGGAGAACAATACAAATAGTTACCTGAAAATAATTTTCATATCTATTATTTCAAAACCTCTCAAGCTCATCCCTAGAAAAATCAAATGCTCATATTTCTTATTACTTATTTTTCATTGTAATACCAACAACTTTTCAAAGAAAATAGATAAATAAATAAAAACTTTGTTCATATAGATAGAAGTATAATATCATAAAATACAAGTAGTGGAAGTCATTTAAACCATAACTAATGCTTAATAATATTACATTAGGGTTTCAACTCTTTTATCTTTTATATTAAAAAAATTTAGTTATATATAATTATATATTTATAGATATCGGTTAACCATTAATCATTGGTTTTTCACGGTAACAAACTGAAACCAAAACCTAAAAAAAAAAAAATTAAAACCACAAACCTAAACCGAAACCGATGAACCGGTTAACCATATTTTTTGGATTGGTTTTGTGGTTTCGGTTTAGTTTTTTGGTTTAATCGGTTTTTTTGCCCACCTCTGATAGTTTGCATATATATTTTATCTATATTTGATCTATTTCATCTTTTGATCAGAACTGCCAATTTTTTTTTTTATCTATATATATATATTTTGATAAATAATTTATTAAATAAAGTTTGAGAAAAATATCTATATCTGCCGGAAAAAGCCAAACAAACAAACCCTTAATATTAAAGTTGTTGAAAAATATAAACAACACATGATTGCATAAAGTTTTGCTTGTTTTAACACATCATTAGGGTATGGTGATTTTAGTTGATATGGTTAAAGGTGATCGGCCTCTCATTGGCAAATTTAATCGTTATCTATGTATGAGAGTATTTTAGTATCCACTATGATGTTGGCAAGCTAAGCATCATCCATCAACCCTCAAATATCCGTAGGTGTGAAGAAGTAGACTCCATAACTCCAAATTCCATTTGTATATTGGTGTTGTGGTTTATTCTAACTTTCAGATCGCAGGAAATGCATTGCTTGTTCACACTGCAATTATAGACATCAAATTGCTGCGTGTCCCATAGTCTTAGGCATGTGTATGATCATGGCATTCTAGTATATTTGTGGTTGCCACATTGAATGTGCTGTACCTCACCATTTATTTTATTTATTTTATTCTTTATAGGTGATGGTTCTTTTCCGTGTGACAATAACAATGCTTATAATTATCTTGATTATGGCCTTTTTATGGTGATGATGATTTCAAGAGTTTTGAAGAATGTTAGTTGTGTTCCTAATCTTTGAGAAACCTTATAATAACTCTTAATAAAATTAGATTGAATATGATAAATCAAATTCGATGACTATTGGAGGCTTTCCTAGATCAAACTTCAAAAAGAACTAAAAATTATTAATTGATTTGATTTATTATTTAATTTTATTTTTTTATGCTTACATGGTTGAGTGCCAACTAGGGTCTGTTTGAATGGTTGATCATCTGATATATATTAATATATAATATTTTAATATATTTTGTTTGTATTTGGTCTTTTTGATTTTTTTATAAGTAAGAATATTATTTTTCATCTGTATATGTTTTTAATAAATAATATCTTTAAAAATGAAAAAAACTATGATGAAAAGCTAACAAAAAAAGGACCAACCAACCAAACCCTAATTTTTTGAGCTCCTATGCTTGCGGCATGCCCTTGTCAATCTATGGGTAACTCCCCAACGTCTTTTGTCTGGGGCTGATTTTTATTCCGTGGAAACAGCAGGAATTTTTCCGAGAAAATCCTTAGGATTTAAGTAACATTCACACACCTGAAAGTCAAAACCAATTTGTGTCCTGTTGTGTGCCGTGGACATTGCCGATAGCCCATTAGCATCAAAAATTAATTTGTCCTAACGTTACCTCGCAGTAAGTGAGAAATTCTAAATTTAAAAAAAAAAAAAGGAAGAAAAAGTTATCTTATGGAATAAAATAGTAGGATAAACCCTAATAGTCCTATGATGAGAGGAATTCCTTCGAGATTAATAAACAAACTTTTTATTACCATACTAAAGTATGAGAGAGGTTATGGTAAAAAAAAAAAAATATATATATATATATATTTAGTAGTTATAATATAGGTATAGGGATTCCAACTTATTTCTCCGATTGATTAAGTTGTAGGACTCGGTAAAAAAAAAAAAATGTAAACCTTTGAAATGCATTATACGAGAACATGTGTTGGTTGAATAGAATAATACTATAATGTAGACCCATTTGTTTTGGTGAAAATATTTTTTTAAAAGAATGTCTTTTCATTTTTCTATGTTCATTAAAAATAAAATGGAATAATTATTGAAAAAATATTTTCCCATATGAATTTTAAAAGTATAAGTCATTTTCCCACCAATTTATGGGTTTACCTATCAATCATTTACTCATAAAGGTATTTAATATTAATTTTTTAATATTTTATACAGATAGATATATTTCTCATTATAGAATATGTTTTATTATTAGTTGTTCGAATATTTTCACTATCCAAGTATGAAACAAATAAAGGAATTTTTTTTTCATAAAATTAACCAAATATCTAAAAATATACTATTTTTTAGGAAACTTTTTTTTGAAGAAAAAATCATTTTCCACTAAAAAATAGTTTTCCTCATAACAAATAGGTTTTCTATTATCAAGAATGAAATGAAAAAGTATTAAAATTTTCCTTTGTTAATTTTTTTTATTTAATAAAAGTAATAATTTTAGCATTAAATTTCTATTGATAGGCTTGGTTATTCAATTTTTTAATAAGAATTTTTTATAGAATTAAGTTAGGGTAGCTAAAGTCTGTAATAGAACTGTTATTATAACTAAATGAATAAACAATCAATATTTACAAGAAATAATTATTTTTTCATATATATGTGTGTATTACATATTTAAATTTTATTTATAGTAATACAAATATATCCTTCCCGACAAAGAAAAATTTAATAGTGATAATGGTGATTGTTTCCATGACACCAATCCCAAAGCAATGATACTTATTGCCCGCTTTTCACTTTTTAAATCCTGTTTTATCCCTTCTTTTTTGCTTTTTTTTCCAATTTCAACTCTGTTCCATTGGCCAAAACAAAAGTAATTCCAACCTTCTAGGCTTATAGCTATGTGATTAGCACAAAGTCAACCCACTTTTTTTTTTTTTTTCCAACCTATTACGGCTGGAAACACCATGCCTATTTATTATCCATCATGCATTTCGAGTTAATTATATATTAATGGCATGTTTCATTCACGATGTGATGGAGTAAGAATAGAGAGATACAGCTTTCTAACTAAAATAGAGAAATAATGATCCTTCTTATAATTTATCTAAGATTTTAAGAGTAGGTGTGAATACATGTCTGATAAAAATCAAATTATAGTTGATTTTTTCTAATCTTATGAAGGAATTATTTTCACTATTTTATAGTAATAACAAAATAACTATTCCACCAACTAAATATTGGAACTGTATGTAGAGAAAGGATATTTCTTCTGTTTCGTCTTTTTAAAATAAACTAAACGAGCTATAGAAGTCCCATCATGTAGCCTCAGAAACATTAGCAAAGAGGTTTAACATAAAAAAATATATATTTACATTTTATAAATAAAAGTAAATGTGAATAAGGTAAAAATATTTCATATTTCAATTGTGAAACTATTTGTTGATATTCTCTTTGTATAAGAATTTATGGTGAATATCACATTTGGTACTTGAATTTTGTCAATTTGTATAATTAATTATCCAAAGTTATAATATATCAATTTACTACCTAAACTTTACTCGCTGTTGTAATTAACTACTTGAACTTTATAAAATTTTACAATTAATTATATGAGCTTCAATTTATTTTTATAATTAACTACTTCATTTTGGTATTACAAATGAATTCAATTTAGTGAAGTATAGGTATTACATCTACCCTATGAATATGGAGTAGCAATATTTATTACGGCTACACAATTTCAAAGGATCTCATCAAAAACTTTTAAAACTCCTTATAGAACCTATAAATAGCCATTAAGTTTCTGATTGTGACTAAATCTTGATTTTAAACTATACATTATGAAACACATGTTAAATAAAAGAGATTAAAAAGTAAACGGAGAAAATTTGACACATTAATTTAATGCGGAAAACCATGTAATAAAAAAAATTAGAGACAAGATTCTACATATACAATCAACAAGAAAAGATCTAAGATAATAGTGACTAATAAAGATGAAGAGCATGATGTTATCTCGACTTATACTTCTACTCATGGTAATTGGAAAAAAAAAATCGCTATGGATCACTTAGGAACTTTAGAATTCAAGTGAAAACTTAAAAGGAAAAAAAAAAAAATCTAGAGCAATGAAAGTGACATAATCCCATGCATTTTTGTATAAAATTGTATCTAAAGCATTTAACAGAGTCAATCATAGTAGTGAGAGCAGTTATAGACATTTCAATTATGTAATAAATAATGCTATTAAAAGTTAGAGTATAACATTGAAACAGTAAACTCGATATAGTCTCTTCATTCTTTAATGTGGAAAATGTTAATGGAGACATCTAGTCCTATCAATGAAAATTTTGTATTTTGCTTCTAATTCTAGGAGTTGTTAATGAAGTCTTTAGGATGCTTTTTAAAGCTTAGAAATGAAATCTTTTATATATTATAAAACATGAAGTGTAAGGCAAGAAAAAATATAATAATAAAAGTTTTGTTGAGGTGGTTTTTTTTTCTTTTGGCCAATGGAACCATTATGACTCATTTAATAAATAGGTTTGAATATACAACATGATTACTTGCTCCACTTTTTGGTACTCGTTGGTGGGTTGAAAGGGCCAATCTTATCCATAATTGCAAAATTGGATTTTGCTCATGCGATTTTGTGAGTTTATAATTTTAGAATTTTTTTTAGTTAACTTGTGTATAAAATCGTTTTATTATAGAATTTTATGATTTTAACGAGCCTATTAATTGGTAGAATTTAATGCTTTAATTAACTTGATTCCATCTATTTGAATCAAATAGGCTAATGTATAAAAAATATAACTATTTTTACAAATCTATAAACTATTATGATACTAAGTATTTCTTATCACATTCCAAATTTGTTCCTTCTCTCTCTCATTCTTTCACATTTATAGTCTTCATTCAACTTTTAGTTTCATCACCAAAGTTTAAGCTTTTAGTTTATATATTAATTAAGAAGTTAAAATTGTCTTTTAATGTATAACCCTTTTCAACCAAAATAGTAGGAAAAAAAATTATTTAAACTCTATTTACCTTTCTCTGTGCATGTTATATTACACATTATGAACTATTGTGAAAAATAAAAAAGAACTTACTTTTTTGATTTATTTTAATACTTATTAGGTATTTCAAGTCTTTTATAACTATTACAAGCATATTTATAGTTTTTTAAAAAGTTTAATATATCTTGCAGAAACTTACATTCTAACATTTTGACTATACAGACCCTTTGATAATTTTGCGTACAATTGCGAGTTTAACAACTTTGATCCTACCCATTTAACCCATTATATATTTTAATGGGCCTAGATAACTCTCACAAATCTATAATTTTTTTTTATTTTTTTCCAATTAAAATTATTCATAATGGAAATGACCCTTAAAAATGGGATATAAAAAATAAACTCATTTCTCAAATGAATTGGCATTGGCATGATTTAAAATAATAATACGGTTCAAGTTTCCATAACTAAACTCCAATTACTTACCACTTACAACATATAGCTAATTGAATCAAGTTGCCCATTGATAAAAACATCATAAAGGATTTAATAAATGAATAACCATCATTTATCAGCACCATAAAAGCTTCTTACAATTTTCTTTTCTTAAAGGTTTCCTAATTCAAATTTCGTCTCGCCTTTTCTTTTGAATGGTGGTGGATGGATCCATCTTCTGGAAAAACCCGTGAGTCAAATAAAGCCATGCCAATACTTGATTTTAATCAAAGTGAAAACTTTAAACGCTACCTATATAAATTTTCAGTGCGTTAGACTTTCATATCCCATCCGACCATGTCCATTTGCACCATCTAAACTAAACATCAACATCACCACCGATATTTTAGTGGAATGGTCGCCCACCCCACTGTCCTGCACATTATTTTGACACGATATTAATATGTCACGTGTCTGGATGAATATCAAGTTATAAAGTTATCGATAAAATTATAATAGATAAACATTTTTACAAAATTATACATCATTATCATATTTTATCTTAAAAATATGATACTTATCTACTATTCATTTATATACGTGGTGTATAAGTATCATGATTTTTTTTTTTTTTTTTTTGGCCTTTTGACATGAAGATGGCGTCTGGGATTACGTCACATACACTGCACGTGTGGTTATTGTCTTCTTTTCTCCAGCTTTATTTACGGTAATGTGAAATGGGGCCAGCATGAAATAGATGAAAAGGGAAGAGAAGAGAAAGACCAACATTTGTCGGTACGCGTCCTTTGTGGAGCCGACGCCCTGCATGTGCAAGCGCCTGTGTTCTGTGCCACCAACACCAAGCATGCCTGCATTTATAATCATTCGGTTCGACAATTATAAGGTAAGAAACACAAACAATAAAACATAAATTGCTATTTGGTAGTGGATTTCATGAGAATAGGAAGGTCCAATCCAACCTATGGGATGGGCCCATGGTAAAGTTGAATAATATAGGACCAAGTAGACCATTTTATTCAATGAGGAAGCTCTCTTTTCTTATATATATATCAATAATAAAATTTTAAAATTTACCCCGTTTCTTTAAGAAATTTATGCCCAATATTATATCTATTCTACCAATTAAATGTGATAAAATATTTTGTCTGGTTAATTCCATAAATACATGAACTAAATGCCATTATAAGTTTTTTTTTTTTTTTTGGTTATGTTTTATTTATTATTGTATGGGGTTTTGGTCATATTTGTGCTTTGAAAGGTGATTTAAACTGAACAAAATTTTAGTTTAGAGGGTTTTCATAGCAAACCAACTCAAAGTTTAAACCTATAAACTAAACCAAAGTAGAATTTTTGGTTAAGTTTTGAATTTGAATAAATAACAAGTGGGTTCATGAGTTAGTTATTTGTGTTATATAGACAAGTATATAATGTTCATGTGATTCTATGTTCATGATTTATTATATCATGTGTTATGTGTATAACATAGACGAATATATATAAATAAGATCATCTAATATGTACACATTATAAACTGATATGTATTATGTGTATAAATAAGTAACGTGGATGATTTATGATTATTTTGTTCAATGTAATTTTCGCTTTGAAGACATTTTGGCTTGAAAATTTCTCAAACAAAACCAAAAGAGAAAACTGTAAACCAAAACTTCAATGAGGTTTTTCAATTTTTGCTCTGTTTAATTCATTGGCATGTTGATGGCATATTGTTATTTTGGTTCAGGTTATTTGTTAATAAACAAATACAATAAAAAAAAAAACATTTCTACTTATAAATAGATTAAACAGACCATATACAAATTAGATATAAATAATATACATATGCAGATCAGATATAAATATATATACAAATGAAAATCAGATAATCCTTTGATAAAAAAAAAGAAGAAAATCAGACAATCCAAAAATATCTTTAAAGTGTCCATCTCAAGTTTTATTAGGGTCGATAAAATTATAAAATATGATTCCTATATTAAAATGCCATAGGTAACATATTAAATCCATCTATTTTTATTTTCATTTAAAATTCACATTATGAAATAAGTTCATTTAAAGTATCAGCGTTTTAAATAGTTTAACAAAAAAAAAAAAAACCAACGTTTACACAGTAAATCAAATAACGTATTAATATTTGACCATTAACGAAAACTAAGAAATTTAATTAAAAATTAATTTAAATATTAATATCTTAAATGAATTTTATAAAAGTTGATTTTGTAAAGTGTTGCTATTTTTTATTTTTTTAACCACTTATATAAAATGAACTTACCCTTAAGCATTAATATCTTCTAACGTAATTTACCCTTAAAATTTATCTCATTTTATTATTTTAACCACCCCACAACAATTCATGTATTAATTGGTTGCCAAAGTGAGATGAAATTATTGAATTCGCACGACTCTTGATGTTTGTATGCCAATAGACCTTACACGCGCTATATGCATGTAAAACTAAGATCATCACCTTTAACTCGTCAGTTTTATGGGGAAAAAGAGAATTGATTTTCACTTATGTTGCTTATATTTACCACTTACCGAATGCAGATGTATGAAAATAATGGTAAATTACTTTAATAGTTAATGTTTGGATAAGTTTATTTAAATATCAATATTTCGAATGGCTAAAAAAAAAGTTAATGTTTCTCAAAATGTGTCGAACTAATCCATGATAATCAATAAAAAAATAGAGAAAATAATTGTAAACCAATCCATACTTAATACCTTAAATCAACATTATGAAATGTTGGTATATTCTATTTGGTTTACTTTATGGAACCATTATACACTAATAAATTTATTTCTATTGCTAATAATTTTCGATGTATTTTTTTTTTAATAAAAACTAGAATTCGTTGAATATCAAATATTATTATAAACACACCATATTCATACTCCACTGCTGCACACGTTAAGCCCGGATTTAAGCAATTGCATAATTGGTGGTGGTGGCGGCGGGTGGCATAACTCATAAGGACCATATTAAGTTGTACGAAAACATGTGCAATTGCATTGATTCATGTATACTTAATAGGTCATCCTCGATATAAGTTAAGGCCTTGCTTGTCCACTTTGTGTGGAGGGGTCATGTTTTCTAGTCCCACGTTGTACTTGCTACATTTTCATTTAATCTACCAGCCACAAAATAATTTCAAATATAAATGCACGGGTAAAATTAATTTGAATTAAGTTCCATGGTAATCGTGATATCAAAACTAATTCATCAAACATTATATGCATTCAAACACATAAAGATATAACAAAGGTGAAGTGGGCAAAAGAAATAGCTTGAAACAATAATAATCATTATTAGGGGTGCCAACTAGCCAGATTAAGCTGGGTTTTTGTTGGTTTAGGCTTGGCTCATTTAAATCTTAACGGGCTAAGCCAAGTTAGGCTCTTAAAGAGTTTGAATGTGTAGGCTTGAGCTAAGTGTATTATGGATTTTTGAATTTGAACTCGGTTAAGGCATATTTAGCTAAACAACCTAGTCTCAACTCATTTAGCTTATGTAATTATGTTTTTAATTATATCTATAATATTAAATTAATATAAATAATTATGTATAATATTGTATTAATATATTATCATTTAGCTAAACAAGCTAAGCTAAGCTGGGCTTGAAACGAGTCAAGTTCAAATAGCTCGATTTGTTTGCAGTCCTAATAATTATTATTATACCATAATAGTGGGATGAATAGATAACTCCCGGTGGAATTTTAAAATCTAATATATCTTATATGGTTGGTAAGTTACAAATAAGTATCAAAGATTTTATTTTCTGGAACTTATTCCAATAAAGTATGGTATGAACAACATAGAATAGTTTTATAAGATATAAGATACATGATCCAATATATTAAATAAAATATGATATCAAATAAGTGATTTTTCTTTTTTAATTTAATTATAATAGACTCATCAAAGACACCAACTTACTTAAGTAAAACATAAATATGGATAATCCCTCATTGTTAATGAATTTTTTTTTTAGTGTCCTAATAATCAATTCTCAATCTATTGTCGGCTACTCTAACTTGAATTATCATGATTAAGCACTAAAAGCTATTATGAAACTAATGGTGGAAAATACAGCGATTGGATGAGGCGGGATCATAATGTTAAACTGGCCCATAAAACTTTTGATAAGGTCCATGATATTGTTGACAATGTGGCCATTGATGATGTTGATAAGGCCCACGTTTTTTTTATTATTCAATAAACCTATAGAAGTCCAAGGAGAATTGCATATAGTACAAGTTTAAAATAAACCACCTATAGCCGACATTTGTTTTGTATCTTTTTATCGTTTTGACTTTATCTTTTCATTGTTTTTAAATATACTATCAAATAGACTAGATATTGATATGAAACAAATTTGATATAAATACCGATACATATACGAATAAAAAAAAGCCATTCCTATAGCAACTAGCTAGAGAGAAGGTGAAACTCTCTATACCCGAATTTCTCTTGATGGAGTTTTCTCCTAGCCGTCCATTTAGTTGAGATCCCATTGTGTGGAAAGATGAAGATTGAGTCCCTTGGCAAGCTTAGCTATATGTACTATTATATCATATTCTCTCTAAACATGATCATGCTAGCCCATTATATTCAATGATATTTTTTGTCCATGAAATGCCATTCCACAGGTCTTAACTACTCATCCTATCCTTTTGCCAATTTTTATTTCTTTTGTTTGTGATAAATATAATAAATGATGAATGAAGTAAGTTAAAACAATCATTATGATCTTAACCATGATATTTAGATGAGTGGATAAGTTTATTAGAGTTAAAAATCTACTTGTTTTATGTGTTTATCCGGTTCTAAATAAATATTGAAGCTATTTATGAAATAGAATTTAGTTTTAATTTTTCAAAACTTTCTCCCCCAAAGATAAGTCATAAAGTATAATATATCCATATCCCATACTCATCATAAAATAGTTTGTAAAATACAAGATACAGATTTTAGGATGTTATATAAAGTGTTTTTTTTTAACCTAAATACAACATGCATACATATGTGTATATATTATATATATATATATATATAATATCTTTAGCAAGCTCAATAACTTAAAACAATAAACAAGTATTGTTGGTCGTTTAAAATAAGTGGATCTATATCTTGTGATTTTAAGATTACCATCCGTGATAAACTGTTTGGAATAATATTTTGAAGTTCATGATGATTTATACAGTCTTTAAAAAAATTTGTGACTGAAAAAATATTTAAATTGTTGGAAATAATTAGATTGATGAATGAGCTATGCACATATACATAAGTTTTTTAAATACTTTAGACCAACCAAGGCAATTATAACCAAATAACATGAACACTAATCTTTTGAAAATATAGGTCAAGCTTGACCTTCCTATCCATATCCATAGTTATGACTCCATTGAATCAAATTGGGATGACACATTGCTGAACTCAAGTTTAAAGTTAAGCTTGACTCGAAGTATCAAAGTTTGAGTTTAGTTTGAATTTGACCAAGTTAAAAAATTTAAGCTCGAGCCTAACATGAGTGATACTATACAAACTCAAGCTCAACTCTAACTTGGTTAGATTAGATTTGCAAACCGATTAACTTAAATATTATGAAGTTTGAGCTCAACTTGATAAATTATTCACATAGCTTAATCTTGAACTAACTACTAAATAATTTATAAATTGGCTTAATTCATTTAGACCAATATCCATAGCAATATGTAGTGATTTGTAAAAAGATAATTATAAAGATTTTAGATTGAATGTGTATCTATCATCTAATGTAAGACTGAATTTATAATTTACTCCTCGTCTTACTCATACTAATAAGAGGTTTGTATACTTTAAAAGATTAAAAAATAAAGGAATCAAAGTTTTGTAATGGAAAAATGAAAAGCTAAGAGCTATTCTTCTTTAGAGAAAAAAAAGAAAAAGTATTATTCTGCCAATTTTTACCAAATCATAATTGTGTCATTATATTATTATCCTCATTTATTTTACTGAACGAATAAAATTGTAATAAAAATTCTATTACAAGTAATAAATGAATATAATATGTTTTTTTATTAATTTTTTATTTAAATGATGATTTTAAAAAAAACAATAAACATTAAATGAATATTCATAAGATTTGAATAATTATGATATTTTATATAATAGAGATTCTACACCATAATACCAATTCGTAAAAAATAAGATATGATTATAGTAAATAAAGTGGCAGTTAGAATTTTGATGGTGGGTCGTGATTAAATAAAAGTTGTAAGAACATGTCCATTAAAAACAGTGAGACGATAAGAAAAAGGAAAAATAAAAAGGTAAAGCGGATTGCCGACGCGAGAGAAAGGTGTTAGATGTTAGAGTTGAGCTCCTTGCCACTGCAAAGGTCATTGTCATTGTTTCGCATGGCCTCAAAACCCCACCATCTCCGTCACTGTAACCACCACGAGTCGCCCCTCATTTTCCTTCCTAATTACTAATCTCCTTCTAACAAACTTATGCCCTAGCACTAGCAATACAACACGATGAATTTGAAAAGCAGAAATTGATTTTTAAATTTTTTGCAGGGGAAACATTTCAGGACTCAGTGAAAAAGGCAAGAACTATGAGCACTCAATCTTCCATGAAAGACGCGTTTTCCGGATACGCCGATTACCTCAACGCCCTTGTAACCCTTTCTCTCTCTCTCTCTCACTCGCTCTATGGCTGGCTGGCTCCATGTTCGTTTTGTTTCGTGTTTATTATGAATGCAATTCTTTTAGGTTTGCTGAAGTTTTGGTGTCTTGGAGGTTTCGAAGAATATGAATGTTTTGAAGTGATATATGAGTATAGTTCCAAGTGAACACTCATTGCTCCTTTACTTCACTGGATGAATTGACTGTAGTGGAATGGAATTACTGTTACTTACGAACAAATTACATTTATTAATCAGAGATGGGATTTTGAAAAGGAAAAAAAAAAAAAAAAACTAATAATGAATGACTTTTTTTCTACAAATATGGTTTGCATGTAGAATTGCTATTACTATCAATTAAACACCGGCCGAATAAAACTGTAATGAAATCGCCATTACTTAAAGTGAATAAGTCATTCCCATGAGTGCTGAGTTGGTTATATGGACATCTTTTTGGGATTGCATTCTATTGTATAACATATCCAAAATATGAAAAAGCAAAGAGAATAGTTTTTGAAATTCTAGTGCTTCTGTGAAACAAATGCGGTATAATTCAATGGATAAAAATGAGAAATATCACTCTTACAAATGATAATCCCACGCGACTTACTACACAATTGAGTTCACTTCATTGAATGAGTGAGATTGTAATGGAATTGCTGTTACTAAAAAGTAGAATATAGTGGTAATAGGAATTTTATTTGTCAATCTTTTATTTAAATGGGTATATTTTAGTAAATAAATCAATTCTAGTATTGAATTACTATTCATAGGTCTGGACAATGGATTATAGTAAAGTGAACGGGTAATTAAAATTTAGCTTTCCTTGTTCAAGTAGGGTTTGTGAGTCCATATTTAGGTCTCTCTTTATATGAAGGTTGGGTACTTTTTTCCCTTGCAAACTTAAGGCTTATGTAATTTCTCACAGTTAGTTTTAGGCATGAACGGTACCATTTTGTTCGCCACCTATTTTAAACTACATGACATCTACCAATAATTTGTAATGGAAAACTCAGTAAAGGACAACACAAAAATTTGTCAATAAAATTCGCAATTAACCTTCTATCCCTCCACCACCATGCCTCCCAATACTTCCACTGTCATTGCTACTACCATCACCATGTTATCACCACCACCATTAGTGCATTACTACCACCATGATACCTTTGTGTCACTACCATCATCACTTGCTCCAACCAACACAACCCACACCACCAATGCACCACTTGGTCCCCTTCTGCACCATTGCCCCACATTGGCCGCCATCAACATTGCAAAAGCTCCCCATATATGGCACCACCACCACTGCCGACATTGAACTACCATTGCCCCCACGCAATTACCATTGCTGTTGCTACCACCATCCCAATATTGGGTTGGGTGTTCGTGAGGTAGCAGTGTAGAGGCGTAGTGGTATGGCAATGTAGTGGTGGTGAAGCTGTGGTGATGCTGCAAAGATGTACTTAAACAAACTGGACATAACATGAAAGTTACAACTGACAATGCTGTTATGACTAGTGCAGTAACAGGCAGACAAGAACAAACATATTATATGCTGTGCTTAGTGCAGAAAGATGGTAGGAAAGGTAGGTGTGATGCTATTATTGTTTTTGTTAATGTCGTGCTGATGTCCTTGTACTCAACTATTATGGGAATCAAACACTACCAATAAGTTGGTTTATATGCAATTTTACGCTTCACATGGGGGCAAAAAACAGTTTGTAAATTTGTTTGGTAAGAGTATATGTGCTACAAGTGGAGAATATTCCTTTGTTGCATTCTTCTCCCATCTTTAAACCAAGTACAGCTTAAATGTTGTGTTGTGTCTTCAGACAAGATATTAAATTGAGGCTTGGTTGCCCTCTAATCTATTTTATCAAGTCATTCTTTTATTTGTCTCTGATACCACGTTGAATTACAATGGTATTGCCATATTGTATGAAGCTTTGAGATTCAATCCTATGAGATAGACTACACCTGATTTAGCAATTCAGTGTCATGTGGCGTTCACAGATTGCAGACAACTCATTCAAAAGCTTATATGTGTAGGTATATGTGTTTGATATTTATAAACATCGGTGTTTTTACTCCTGTAATTATCCAAAAAATTAAAACATTTCTACTTGTGTATGTATAAATATTATTTAAAATCTCTTGGAATGATGTCACTAAAAACAAATAATGAAAATAATATTTCGAGTGCTCTGTGAAATTGATTTTTGACGGAATGAAAAAGACATATTTGTACTCAGGGAGTGTTTCACTTTAGATTCATGTTAAACCTAATGGAGCTATAACCCAACTTGCTTTAGAGTTTAAGCTTGTTGATATAAAAGAGGCTTGGTACTTTTAATTACTTTTAATTTTTTAACACTGGTATTAGATTCTTTTTCTGCAATGCTATGGTTCATTAAATTTCCCTCCCTAGTCAATAAATTTATTCTCAGGGCCCACTTGTTCATTTAAAATTTAAAATTTATGATTGAAATGATGGTGGCATACAAACATTTTGAATGTTTTGGTTGATGGCTCTTGTCCTTCTGCTTTGGTGTAACTATCTGTTCTGCCTTTTGTAGAATGAAAAACGAGAAAGAGTGGTCAAAGCAAGTCGTGATATAACCATGAACAGCAAAAAGGTCATATTTCAAGTGCACAGGTAGGTTCCTATTTTTAGCAGATTTTATAAAATTTTGAATACCTGCTTTATTGCATATTCCTGTAATTTCTATAATTTTCACTGCAAGCCATAACTACTAGCCAGTCTTTTCTTTCTGTCCAAAGACTGTAACATATGCTGAATATCTTTGTCACACAAGGATTAAGAAAATCAATGTCAGCATCTCTCAGCACCTCGTTGAAATAGATATAAAACCAATCCTATTATATAGAATGAATGTGCAGCTAGGAGAGCCAAGATTTTAGACTTTCGCGTTAACGCCCAGCTACCGAGGAACTCTTTCCAAGCATGAACTCCTACTAGTTGATTGAATCAAAGTATTCACTCCTTCGGACTCTTGCTTTCACTGGCTTTGACTTGGTGGCTATCCCGCCGATTGTTGCCAGTGTAACGCTGCAAATTCTGATAATAGAATAGGTATTAAATTGGGTTATAGTGATGTGCCCAGTGTTTGTTGTTTGGTCAGTGGGTAGATAGTCAAGGGATTAGTCAACACGCATGATGTGTGCTATGCAGCGCAAGTTTTCTTATGCTGTGGAATTTGATGTATAGGTGTTTGATTTTTGATAAATTGGAGGATTGGTTGAATTTGATGGCTATCAGTACCATGAGGATCGATTGCTTAAATTTTTAGTTTTTGAGGGTGTTGTGATATGTGATCTTATACAACAATATGAGTAATTGTTAGATGTTTTAATGATATGTTGTTCTGTACTTGGTTACATGTTAGTCACTTATCTGATAATTAGCTAATGGTAGATATTTTCCTTGATAATATCTAGAAATCTCCATAAGACTCTAGTAGAAGTTAGTTACTTCTAGTTAAATAGTATAGTTCTACAAAAAGTTTTTAGGTTAGAATAGTTGGGATGTCAGATTTATTTTCTACCTCTGTCAAGTTGGCTAAATGAACATTAGTCTCTTGTGTTAGCATAGGAGAGCTACTAGCTTTTGTAGACTTTCATAATTGGAAGTTGTGTTCTTGTATTCTTTCCTAGTGTAATAAAATTAGCAATCTTGTTTGTTTTCTGAATCCGAGGTTTCTACCAATTGGCACCTTCTTGAAGAAAAATGCTGGAGGGAGATGATAATAATGGAGTGTTGTACTGATGATTAGGAGAAAAATGTTCGAGAATTGATCGAGGAATTGTGTGGCAAAATTTTGGCATTGCAAAATTGAATTCAATTAGTTGATCAGAACTACAAGAACTTTGCTGCAGTTATATCTTTGGTGCAATCCATGCTTCAGGATTTATGAATTTAAAGACATGAAAGTGGAGGAATTTGAGATAAATCCAACTTGTCATTTGTGCTTACTGTGCAGAAAGTTGATTGAACTACCTCTACTCAAGATCAATATGAGGCGCTTCTGAAGGAGACAAGTTAAAGTAAGAAGAGGAGAATGATGAGAAGATTTATAAAAAAGCAAATCGCATTCTTCACCTTCCTTTGAAGAATTCATTTCTATCACTTCTTAATTGCGAATGAAAGTGCACTGAAGGACAGCTGCGAGGTTTGAGGAATCACCCTACCTGCTGTTGTCAACAAGAAGGATCACTTCCCCTTCCTCACCTGAAAACTAGAATCCTCGTTCTTTTCTGCTCATGCAAAGTCCAATCAGAGCATGAGTACATGTTACAAGATCCATTCAAATTGATTTTTCGGTTTCATTAGAGATAGAACCTAAAGATCTCTTGATTAGGGCTTATTGGGAAGAACCCTATGATCTCCAATTAAGGGTTCAATTAAATAGGGAACCTAGGATCTCTTCATATACCAAATCTGACAATTTTTTCTACAAACTAGGACTTGCTTTCTGTTTTGCCTTCCATTCTATGTATAATAATGAGTCTAAGGACAGTTTACAAAAGCAGATATTAACTGCTATCCTATTTTCCCCCTATCACAACGACTGTTTACTTCCTTGTATGATTTGTTGAACGTATGTGCTAACAAGATATAACATTACACAGCAGCAAGACATATCAGACCATAGACACAACACAAGTTTTTATGCCTACTGTTATTGGTTACACAAAATACAACTTTAATCATATTGAAACAACTGAAACATATTGACACGTAGAAAACTACTGACTTCCAATCATTGCTACTTCTATTATTTCCCTTGCAGTGCATTTTCACTGTACAGTGTTCTTTTTGTCTTTCTGGCTTTGATATTGTGATCTTCACCATTGCATGCCTTGATCTTGAATATGAAAAAAACCTCAGCATAATTTTTTTGTGTGCAGCAATAAAGTTTCATTTGATATGGTTTTGCTGGAGGAGATTTAAGGGTCATGGTTTATGTTTTGTAATTTTTCAGCAACAATTCGATGAAGCCTTGACTTGAAATCTTCCATTGATTGCCTTAAGGACAAGATGATTTTGAGAGGGGATGTATTGATATGATCATATACGATAATATGAGTACTTGTTAGACACATCAATAATGTGTTAGTTTGTACTTAGTTACATGTCAGCCGGTCAAGCTGTTATTTTGTAATTAGTTAGTGGTAGATATTTTCTTTAGTAGCTTTTAGAGGTATTTGGAAGACTAGTAGAATTTAGTTACTTCTAGTTGGTTAGGATTGGGTCTACAAATAGTCCATGGTTAGCGTAGTTGTAATATCAGGTTCCCCACCTTCAAGCCCCGCGCATTTATGTAGTTGGCTAAATTAGCTCGAAGCTCTTGTATTAGCATAGGAGAGCTGGTAGCTCTTGTGGGCTTTCTATATTTGGAAGTTATGTGCTTATTTTGTTTTCTAAATCAATAAAATCAGCCGTCTTTTTGTTATTTAGAACCTGTAGTTTCTACCAATATACCATAAATTTTGCTGGGGAAATTAGCTACATTTCCTGCATTGGCTTTTGTTGATAGACTATTTTCTGTGTGGCGTCATTGTTTTTCCTTTTTCTCACAATCTCAGTAAGATTTTTGTTATCTTCTGACAGAATCAGTAGATACAATAAAGAAGAAGTATTGGAGAAGGCAGAGAAGGATTTAGCTTCTGTTACACATCGGTATATGTCCAAACTGGTAAAAGAATTGCAAGGGAGTGATTTTTGGAAGCTTAGGCGGGCATATTCTCCAGGGGTCTGTAATATCATCCTTTAACCCAAGCTTGAGTTTTGTATAGATTTTCTTATTGAGTCATATACTTGGCTTGTAGGTGCAAGAATATGTCGAGGCCGCAACTCTCTGTAAATTTTGCAAAACGGGTACCTTGTTGAATCTTGATGAGATCAATGCTACTTTGGTACCCCTGAGTGATCCATCACAGGATCCTTTACAGATCAATGTCCTTGACTATCTCTTGGGGGTAATGCTTCTTACCCATATATGAGGTTGCTTTAAAGTAATTCTTTCCATCAACTTTTACCATATGACCCATCTAGATGCTTGAAAAAATTTTCCCTGTGCAAACTCCTGATTCATGGTAATTTCCTGGATCTTGCATTTGATTTTCTTATCCTTTTGCATTTTGCAATCCCGAAAAGGTTAAGGGCAGAATATTGCTGAAAGAGGCTTGTTTATTTGACTTTTTGGTAAGGTAACCCATCGTTATAGCACATTGATGGCAGTTATCATTGGGCTTTTGTTATGCAATTTTATGCTTAATTCCACTAAATGCTAATTTATTTGTTTTAACATATTATTATTTTGTACTTGTTAAATGTAAAAATAACTACTGCTGTCTTCAATGTGTTTTACTAGGCTGGCAAAGTGTTCTTTTAGGATCTGTTTGTTTGATCCTTTTTTAGTACATTTATTTTTATTGTTTTCAAACAAATGTTTATAAAGAAAAAACAAATATAAATGAAAAATAAACATTTTTACTCATAAATAGTTCAAATAGATCAGGTACAGATAAGATATAAACAAGATACAGATGTAGACCATATACAGATAAGATACAAATGAAAATTAGACAATCAAAACAGAGCCTCAGTATGCCTAGAGTCACCATGAAAGAAGAAATTGCCTCTGCCTAATTTACACATGGAATGACCTGTTTGGCTATAAAAATAACCAGACTACTTTTTTGTCTTTAATAAGTAAAAAAGAATTATTAGATTAAAGCTACACGAATGCACTTACGAATAGTTCAGCTTGATTCTCTCTATCATATATTGTTAATTGTTGCCATACAGCTTGCTGATTTGACGGAGAATTAATGCGGTTGGCCATTGGTCGTATATCAGACGGTGAGCTTGAATTTGCTGAAAGGATATGCAAATTTGTGCGTGAAATACACAGAGAGCTGACACTGGTTGTGCCACTAATGGATGATTCTTCTGATATGAAGACAAAGATGGATACAATGCTCCAAAGTGTGATGAAAATTGAGAATGGTAAACTGCTACAAATCTTTTAAACTAAGATCCATCTGGACAATACACTTGTCTAACATTTAATAGTAGAATGTTATTTGGGAGTGCTACCAGTAGAGCCTAAACTAGTAACTTGCAGCTGTTGTTTGCAAAAGCCACATCTTTCGTGATATGGAAAAATGGAAAAGTGCCATAACCTGGTTCCTATAAAAGCATCTTATTGTTATTAATGGCATCAGGCTATGACCCAGACTTGAAAGGTTTTTTTGAAGTGATAAAATGCTTATAATAATTTCTTTTGTTTTCCTAATGTTATATATAAATGTGTAATTATTTTGATGTGTTATTTGCCCTAATTTTTCGAATGTATTATAGTTCACTGTTTAATTTCATACTGATCATAGTTGGGGTTTTAAATTTCAGCATGGATCTAGCAGCTGTCTTTTATTGAACTTGATCATTGTGCAAGTCCACACTTCAGATGGTCAAGTTAATTAATTTTAAAATGAGTTGTGCTTTTCAAAATGTTGATCTGGCACTAAGCTATGGAAACAAATAATTTATCCCTACCCCACATTATTTCTGAAGTAGCTTTATCTCTTAAGATAAGTCTTAAATTATGGTAACAATGCAATATATAATTCTTCTTTTCCATTGCCAAAAAGGGTGAGTACTTTCTCATCTCTTTTTATTCTGTTGATGATTGCTGGAAGGACTCTTTTAGGCCTTTGCTAGATTTTTTTTGCGTTAAAATTCTATAGGATCTAATTTGCTATGATTCTAAATGCAAGCACAATGAGTGGCAAAGGTTAGTGTAAAATTTGCACTTCCATTGGCTCTTAATCCCTTGTTTGATTATTGGCTTCCATCAACTATTTATGGGATGAGATGGAACACTGCTTACCTTTACATTTCATTTGATTTTAATGAAAATAAAAGAAAGATTGGGTTGCATGGTTTCATCAAAATTACCCTAGATTTGTCTGAGGTTTATTCAAGTTGAATGATTGCTATTTGTGATGAACTTTTTGTGGTTTATTCCGCCATTGACCTGAAGTTTGCTTAGTTAATACATCTGCCTGTGCAAATGCTCAGTAGTCATTACTAGCTCACCACAACAGGATTTATAATAAAGTTGTTGTCTGTTCAGCTTGCTTTAGTGTCCATGTGAGGGGATCAGAATATATTCCACTGGCTGGATCCGATGAGCCAAGTTACTCATTCCTGGGGGTTCCTGAGATGGAAATGTGAACACTCATTTTCTGGCACGTGTAAACTCCTTGACAATTTTTATCTAAATTCCACTTCTTTCATTGCTTAATTGGATTTACTCATCTGCAGCTTTTTTTTATTTTTTTATTTTTTTCATTTGCATTTGCTAAACTGGCCAAACTCTGATCAGTCAGAAAAGTTATAAAGTGATGTTGATGTCCTCATCAAGTGCCTGAAAATTACGCGGTTTCTATTTGGGTTGCGGGTGAAACTCTGTTGATGGCTCAAGAATCTGATAAGATGAGTAGGAGTGCTTAATAGCAGGAGGAATGGATAAATGAAGTGCCAGAAATGTTTTAAAACTGAACTCAGAAAGGTATGCGATGGCTGTTGGGAATGTGAGCCAACTGGATATTATGAAACACTCAAGTCTATATGTGGGTTTTAAATGTTGACTGTATTTATAATCTAGCAAGTTAGAAGTTGTTCAGAAGATGGTTGTATCACTGTTTTCCTCTCTTTCAAGCCGTGTTGGGTGTGTCGATGGCAATTGCACTTGACGGATGCCATGGATACACTTTGTTGAAATTACAGTTATAGATTATTAGGGCAATGGATTTAAATAATAAAGGAATAGAGCAGAGAACTGTTTTTTATTCATAAATCATAAGCAAAATGCCTATAAATGGGCAAAAGTATGAGGGTAATCAATCTTCATTGAAATTGAGAAAATAGGAACTAAGTACTCATGCAAATTGACTCGTTGGACTGATTAAACATGGAAAAGTATCAGCTTTATGGAACACCTCCCTTAAGCTAATGTTTCAAACATTAGTGTATGCCTGCAACTTCGTTCCATCTTGCAAAGTCCAAGCAATTTCCCAGGTTTCTGAAAGGGACTTGACTTGGGCACCTTTGTGAATATGTTAGGAACTTTATCCCCACTTCTGCAAAAGACAAGTTTAATTGTTTCATTTCTTGTCAAATCTTGCAAATTGTAATCTTAAATCTTCATGCTTACTCCTCCCATGAAGAATAAGATTCTTAGACAGCATTATGGTTGAACTATTATCACAATAATCCCTGCAGCCATAAGTTCCGTGGTTAACAAACAATTGATTTGCTTTTTGTTAACCGCAGGATAGCTCCGACCCCAAGATAAAGACAACTAGATGTAATTATTATCTTGTTCTCCAGATTGTCACTATTTCTCAAACCAGCTAAATTTGATTTCTCATTGGTGTAATAATTATTCTGCAATCAGTCATGCCTTGCAGGAATATGGAAATTCTTTTTGCTGCCAAAATTACATATCCATTAACATTCCATGAAGCTGCTGATGAGACTTGCAACATACATTAAGTATCGCCTTGTGGTCTTTAAATGCATCATTTTTTCCATAGTTTGCACGTAAATACTGCTGTCAACCTTCTTATCATTAGAATCTTTAATAAGCTTCAAACTGTCTCTTTAGGTGTGTTAACTTACCAATCTTTCTTTTGAAATTTGCTTAAAATTTCTTGCTCGCATACATATATATGTGTATTTTATTTTATTTTTTTTTTAAGAAATAAAGATGCAACCTGCAGATTAGATTACATCTATACGAAGAAAATAATACATTGAACCAGGATCAGGCATGCCAAACTCAGAAAACATGAGCTTCTCAAACTTCTCAAACATCTCCTCATTATTTCCAGTATAAATCAAGTTGTTAGGTCAAGGGCATTTTTCCATCATCTTCAAATCGCCTAGAAAGTATATGTCCATAAGGACATTTTAGATATCCTTCCTTCAAGGAAATAAGCTTCGTGCAAATATGCCATGCCAGCAATGTTTGTATTATTCCATAAGAGAGCCTCTTTTAGTTTATATGTTATGCTTTTATTCAAGTTTAACTCATAACCATTAACCTGGGGATTAATTGACATCTACCTGCTCTTGCGAATCCCCATGTTTATGGCTAATTAGACGTCTAATTGGAATATATGTCATGGTTTTGTGCTCCTAATGCAATTACCCAACTTGATTTTGTCATGCCTTGCAATAGGAGCAAAGACTGCTTATTTGATGTTGAATTCTTGTTTATGACCTTTTGCAACCAATTGAGCTTTGAATTAGTTAACTTCATTATTCTCCTTCAATTTCTTTTATAGACCCAATTCACATCAATGATTTTCTGTCTTATGAAAAGATTAATTAACTTAAAAGTTTTTATTTCTTTTTATGACAACAATTTTATCATCCACTATCATCCTCCATCTTGATTGTTTGACAGCCTCTTAAAAAATTACTAGATCACAATTTGCAAATAGAGGGTGTATAAGTGGATCATCAGATTGGTTAACCTTTATAGCTCATAGCCACTCATTCATGCAGATTTCCTTCTTAGCTGTCGCGATCGAGGTTCTCTTTTAGTTACAATTGGTTGGCTCTGGAATTTTTCTTGCTCATCTTAAATGCTGACTTTAGCTGTCTCTCTCCATGATTCTTCTTTCCATCAAAATCTGCAAGAATTTGTAATTGAGCCCAGTCATTCCAAATACCAAATGCTTGCTTCAAGGTTTATACTCCAGTTGAATATAATCTTCTTTGTGTTAAGATTATATAGCTTGTAAGCTTTAGTATAGTCACTATCACCAAGATTGATGCACTTTTCTCTTTGTCATTTAACTTTAACTTTTCTGATATGGTATATGGGCATAAGTAATGCATCCAAAAAGTTTGAAATGGTCGGCATGTTCTCCTTCTACTACATGCTTCTGTTGAGTCGTATTTGAATCTGAAAATTCATGCAAATTATATTCCACTACACCATTTGTGTGCAAACCTTGTATTGGAAACCTGCTTTCTCCTAATCATCATAGCTTTTGAAAGTTATTAAAACTTGAAACTTCTCTTGTAGAAAAATGAATCTTATTTTTTTTTTAAATAAATAACTGAGATCATCAATAAAAATGAGGAAATATGTTGCTTCACCTCCACCAGAAGCTGGATATATTGGCTTACGAGCTTCGATCTCTGACAATTTTCCTTCTGTCCGAGTTTTTCTTTCTAAAATCGGCTGTCGATGTTATCCTCTAAAATGCATTCTTTACAAACTTTCGAGGTGCTTGAAAAATTTGGAAGACCATGTACCATGTTTCTTTGCTAGTGTGTCTTGAGACCACGAAAATTGAGATGACCATAGCCGAAATGCCACAACCAATCCATATTTGTTAATGCAATCGGGACGCTTGTTTGATTAGAATGGCTGATATGGAGAGGAAACTTTCTGTTCGCTGTGCTGCAACTTGAGCAATTAAGCTTAGTCTAGCCCTTGAATTCGACAGGCTTCATCTTTTATAGGAATATCATAACCCCTCTCTTGTGCTTCTGTTGTGGTTGACCAATACTCAACAAATTAATCTTCACATTTTGAATATAAGCAAACATTCAAGATGGTTTGAATAATATTTCTTTTAGGGCGAATGATTACTTCTCCTTTCCTCATGACTAAACTTTTAGAAACATTGCCAAACATATAATTATCTTGGAACTGTTCGTCTAAAGTGGAGGAAGATGATTTGTCACTACATATTATTGCATCATTGCATGTATTTTATCATCGTCCGGCTGAAAATAGCAACTAGAGTAGTTGCGCTTGCTTTTGAGTCCTCATCCTTAAATGCTTGACAATATATTTGCTTGTTAGGAGTAGCAACTCATTTCCTAATGCAAAGTTGTTATTAGTATTCAACTGAGAGGAATGACAATTTATAATGAATAATTATTGCACAAAATAATGAACAATAATTCATGTTTCATACATATTAGTTGTCATTTAATGATTTATTTTCAATTTTTATCATAGATACCTCTGTTTTGAAAATATTATCTATACAATTATCTTCTCTATATAATAAAGATAATATGCATCATGAATATTTCACTATTACTCTAATAATTACTAGTTGTATTTTTTATATCAAGTGAACATTGTAATAGATATGTAACAGTCATTGCAACAATTATATTCCTATTGAATTGATTTATTTCCCCTTATTCCATAGGGTAAAGTTAACAAGCCATAAGTATAATATGCTTGGAATGCTTAAAAAAAAAAAAGAACTGATGTGATCCTTCTAGGGTTCTTATGGAATAATAGTAGGCTATATATTTCATTTTGTTAATTGAAAATGTTAATATAATGTCATAAATTTAGGGCATTTATAACCCACTACGTGTTCATATTATATATGAATACATAGAAGTTCAAAACTTGCTAAAACCCATAATTATAATAATAATTACTTCAAACATACAAATAACATATAGAACTCCATCGTACTATATTATACAATCTAGAGCCACCGCACCATGACACCAACATAAACACATATCAAATAGCTTATAGAGTCCATCTAAACAAACATAGGTAATAAAGATAACAATACTAGGGTCCATGCCTTAAACTAGTCACCAATGACATAAATTATTGCAACCGATCTTACAATATATTCTGGTTAAAGGTCGTTATGAAGCAAATAAGTTGGGAAAGACTTGATATTGCAATTGAGGAGAACATTAGAGTAGTCTTTAGAAGAATTGAAAATAATGAGTGGTAGTCAAGATCTCAAAAGGAGGAGAGATTATAAAGATTTAACGTGACTAAGGGAATAATTATTCAATTAATATAGTAATAATAAGGAGAAAAGAATCTTAAAAAAAGGTTAGAAGGTAGAAGGAAAGTAAAGTAGGTCAACAGAGGAATAAATCATATAATCAGAGAGGAAATTCTATTGTGGAAACAAATTGGAATAAGGCTAGAAACACCAATCTCATAAGATTGAGGAGATCAACAATAATTGACATGTCTTATAAAGATTTCCCTAAGCCTATGGATACTAAGATGATAACTAGTATGGAATAATGAATCTAAACTTGAGAGAGGTGATGAAGCTCGTGACCCTAAATTGGGAGATATTGAAATGATAGAAGAACAATTTAAAGATTAGGATTAATGTGGGAATGGAATTCTAGAAGTAAGGCTTAGTTAATATAACAAAATATATAGGTAATTCAAACTTGTTGGAAGAGTGATGAAGATAAGAGGCAAAAACCATTGGAGTTTAAGGTAGGAGATAATGTTTTGATCAAGATCTCATTGACTAAAGGTGTGAACTAGCTCATGTTGGGAGGTAAGTTGAATTCCTGATATGTAGGACCTTTTAAATTCTTAAAGCGAATTAGAAATATCATTTATAGATTGACACTACCATTTAGTTGGGCTAAGTAAATAAGGTATTCCACATGTCTATATTGAGAAAGTTTGCGCTAAAAGAACGAAGTGACAATAGAAGTGTCAAAAACTTTTTGATTTGGTGGGTTGAAGGGGGGGGGTGGTTGGGGTGAGGGTGGGTGTTGGTGGTTTATGTATTATAAAGAGGGGTAGGAAAAGTAATTTTTTATTTTAAAATAAAGGTAATTTTGTCGAAGCATATAAAATTTACAAAGACATGTTTGTTAACAACATATTTATTTCTTGGAAGTAATCTCCCTTCTTATATTTTTTCCCATTACGTTCTAAAATACTTTCTCCCTTTTCTTTCCAGTTGTTGCCTCAATCCTTTGAAGTTTTCAGAATATCATCCTATGGTAAGTGATCATTCTTCCGTTTTCTTATCGTTTTTGTCGAGATAAGCACATGAATAATGAATTCTTGGTGAATTCATGTTGACAGCGATGTTTATAGAGAAAGCAACGAATTTTTGGAGCCATTATTTGGGGAAAAAATTTCTAAGACTGACGATTTACTATTTTGGAAGGACAAATGATCGAAGAATTTTAAGAAGATAATATAGTTTTCATATATATTTGAAATCATAAGTGTTGGGTCTGTTAGAAAAGTTCAAATGCATGTTAATATGGTGTTGGGGTGAGAAATATAAGTGTGGAAGGGTTAAAAGATGTTTTTAGGTTTGGAAACAATAAAAAACATATGATTTATACAATTATGGGAGTGCACAATCTAATGCACGACCAATGTATAGGTTGTGTAAGTCCTTACAAAATCATAAAATTTCAAATGGAGTTTCCCTAGAAGTGCACGACCACTTACACAAGCTCGTGCCTAGGTTGTGTAAACCTTTTATAAGTCGCATGACCGTTGCACAAGCCCGTGTATAGCGGAAAGCTTTTGTAGCTAGCGTTACCTTCACTAAGCTGAAATGATCCAGCACCAATCATAAGAGAATAAAGGTTTGTTAAGTTCGTCTTATTTTGGTCGTTTTGACATCTTATTTTCTTCGTTTTCAAACAAACTATTTGTCAAGAAATAGATATAAATGAAAAATAGACATTTTTGCTCATAAATAGATCAAACAGATAACATACAGATGTATATCAGATATATATAAGATACATATGAAAATTAGACAATCCAAAAAGACCATAAAATGATTTGAAGTCAATTGAAGCTAATCGAAGTCATGTAGGAACTCAAATGACTAAATTTTCAAAATTTTCTAATTTTGCCACAAGCTGAGAACCCAAATTTTGAAAATGAAAAAAAAAGGCATATTAGAGTTTAAAAATATTCTTCAAAAGAAAATTTTATAATAAAAATCATAATAATGAAATTAATGACTAATTTCATTTTTGCAAATTATAATTTTTCCCCTAATGGGGGAGTTGAAGCAAATTAAAAATTGAAATTTAGTTGAAATAGATAAAAATAAGCTTACATGAATAATTAAACTCATAATTTGCAAATAAGATGGATTTTAAACCATAAACTAACCAAATTGTCAAAATTCCAACACATGTTAAATTGAAAAGATCAAGATGGTTCCATGTGGCTTCATGTGATAAAATAAGAAAACCCTAGGACAACTTCCTTTTTTTTTTTTTTTAGCACCGGGCTCTTGCCCCCTCTTCTCTCTCCCATTTCATTTTCCATACTCTCATTTCCTTTCTTCTAGAAAAGAGACTCACAAGCCTTTAAGAGATAAGTAAAACCTTAAACCCTAACGTTATTTTTAGCACCGATTAAGCTAAATTAATGAGAGTGTACCAATAATTATATGTTTTATATTACATAAATGTTGGGAATGAAGAGAGATTAAAAGAAGAAGGAAGTATCCAAGCTTCGAAAATTTTGTAATAAAGTAAGAGTTTGAAATTTCAAGATGTTATTAAAAGTTTTATGTGTATTTAAGCATAAATCTAACATGGGTACTTGCATACATGAATAGAGAAGCCAAAAATCAAGTTTATAAGGATTTTGGATGTGTTAATTTGAAGTTCCAGTTGAACCAAATTGGTGAGGTCCAAAAATAATCAAGATAAACCACCAAACTATGCTTGGATGATATTTTTTGTTGTAATTTAGCTAATTGCATCCAGAAGAGGCGTGTAATGTAGGTTTTGGTAAGATTTAATTGCAAGAGATTTAGGGTTTCTAAATAAAATTGTTGTTTTGATTATCATATATGCAAATTTTTGGAAAAAAAAGTGTTGGGATGATTATGTGAATTGTGGATATTTTAGATGGTGTAAGTGACTTGTAAATTTAATACGGTTTGTTGGAAATTTTTAAATGACTTATGGATTAAGTAAATAAATTATTTACGCGTGAAATTTTTGAGAGAATTATGAGTATTGAGTGAAATATAATGTTAGTTGGATGTTGGAAATGGGGATTGATGAAAATTTGTTAAAAATGAATACTTGTTGTGGTGTGATTGGCTACTGGGGAGGGATACAACTTTCAAAATAATGAATTTGGTTAATTATGAGAAACTGGACATTTAGATGATAAATTATGAGGTTATGACTCAATAAGAAGGTATAAAGAGGAATCGGTATGTGAAAGTAGCATATATTGCTAAATGGTGTGAAGTTGTGAATTTTAATGGAAAAGCATGATTCAATTGGAGTAAAATAAATGCTAAAATGAGGTTGGAAATGATATATAATAATGTAAAGCATTAGGGGAAAATAGTCAATTTAGAAAAAATGGAAGAAATATTAATTTTAGGCTATAATTGGTTCATTTGGCAAACTGGGAAGCTTACAATAAAATTGTGTGCGGACTATTTTAATTCATATAAAGTGAGAAATTAATGTTTCTATGGCAATTTAATTGTAGGAGAAATTGAATAGGTATAAGAACTACTTGGTGAAAATATGGATCACACATGTAATTGTTGTATCTATAGGATTGAAGACTAGTTGTCAATGAACTGTAATATGATCAAACTTATGTATCTATGGGATTGAGACTAGTTGTCAATGAATTGTAATATGAACAAACTTATGTAGCTAATAACATATATGAATTCAATAGCATGAACAAAATGATATAATAAGGAGGCATGTTAAAAGGGCTTATGTGGTGATAAGTTGTCATTTGATTGAAGCATGAACATGCTAACACTTGATTATAGAAAATTGCCATATTGAGGTACTTAAAACTTTAATAACATAATTCAAGCTAGCAATAAGCCTTTTTTACTTACTATTGTCTCTATTTTGTTCCTCCTAATCAAATGTCATGCTAAAGATACTTACTAATCACATTCTCTATTGTTCATCCAAAAATTTGTAAGTTAAAGTTAGAATTATTTGTATGTATTCTCTCTTTATAACAATTATCTTGTATCTTATAGGGTTAATGTCATGAATGACATTTAAATTTTGATAAAATATACAGTTAGGTACTTGAATTTTAAAAATGATCAATTTAGTATCTAAACTTTAAAAATGATTAATTTAGTACCTAAAAAACTTTTGGATGTGCCAATATTACTTGCATTTAGTTTTTTTAGATATTAAATTGATCAATTTTATAGTTTTTGGATATTAAATTAATCAATTTTAAAATGTAGGTAGTAAATTGATTAACTTTAAACTTTATTATGTAATTACATATTTTGTTAAATTTCATGTACCATTTATAATATTATCCCTATCTTATATATGTATAAAGATTTCGCTATTGATTTCACGATATTTTCTAAACCTTGATAGTAGAAGAAAATAGATATTCCTTGAAAATTAATTATTAATTTAAAAAATAAAATTAATACATAATGTGTATAAGTAATGTTCAATGCAAGCAAAAACCGTCCTCTTCCGATGCGTGTCGCGTGCACGAGGCGGCTGCTCTTCCGAGTCTATGTAGTCCGGGACCTAAAGCAGGCACTTCGACCCACAACCATAAAATGAAATGGGAAGAAGACCCACCGTCTCGCGTCACGTTGCTCTATAGAAGTAAGCTATTGTTCCTTTTTTTAAACCCAAAGACACGACAATGAAAAGCGAGAAAGGGGAAAAAAAAAATACGGTCACATCACCATAACATGTCCATTCATTTGTGACAAGTACCTAGTAAATATTTAGAGTGAAAAATATAATTGTAGTGATAGTTATTAATAAGAATAGACTGAGATCCTAATTCCATCTTTTTAAAAGTATAATAGAATTTTTTCTTGAAGTAAAAAGTGTGAATAAAACTCAAAATTGTGAATTCATTTCGAGATTTATTCCCACGTGACCATATGGCATTAGAGTCTAGATAGTGCAATGGTTAGTGCTATAGAATACAATTCACAATTGATGGAAATATTAAAATTTTAAAGTAAAATAATAAGTAATTTCTAATAAACAATGCATACATCTTTAAATTTAATTTAATAACACAGTATTTAGTGATAATAGTTCAAAGAGTATGTAGTACCAGTTATTTTAGATTAAAAATATCATAAAATGAATCATATGATTAGGTTTGGTTTATATAAGAATTATTATATTGTATCACGTAACATTATCAATCAAATTCCTACATATACAAATATTATCGATATCGAGACCAACTATGTAAAAGGTAAAGAGAACGATATCTCCAAAATTTTTATTTTGCACAAATGGTTTGTGATTAGTGGGTAAATGGAGAAAAAACTTGAGGGCGAAAACGTACTTGATGGCTCATATTATGCCATTGAAGCTGTAAATGACCTACTCTTTGACATTTTTGAAAATAAATCAATTTTGATTGTGAAAAGCCTTTAACAAATATACGAGTCCTCTGAAAACTGGGTTAAAAAGGTAAGAAATCCACAAGCCAGCATATACTTAAGTCGATGCGTGATATTTAAACAAGTGAATCCTTAATTCCAAGTTCCAACTATGGTGCAAATTGCTATACCACATCTCAACCATTATTTTAAAAAAATATTATCAATATACAAATTCAATGAAATTAATTAACAAAATTGAGTCTATAAGAAAAATATTGCTTTCTGTACATATATCACAAGTATTAATCGTAATTAAAATTTTGACTACGTTACCTTATCACGTGAATAAAACACAATACTCATATTTTGCACGTATTTTACATTTGAAAATTGTGATACATGTATATACCATTTTTTTGCAAAGTACTCTCTCTCTCTCTCTTCCCCCACCGTCCTCTTTGTCTCCTTTCTCTCTTTCTTTTACTTTATTTTTTTCCCTCTCTCCCGCGTTTCTCTTTTTTCTACCTTTCTCACTCTCTCTCTTGACTTTTATGTTCACATGCATGTCGCGAGTCCTGTGAACGATATTGAACTTTGTGCCGCAATTTAAACGCGACTTACGCTGTGTAATAACTACTTCTATGTCCCGTTCGAAAAATTCAATTTTAAAACTGTATTTTTTAATTAATTTTAATAAAATATTATTTAAGTAATCAATTTTACTTAGGATAGAAGATAGACAAATATTTCTCTAACTTTAGTAAATCTACTTCAAAATTATAACAAACATATAGATACATTCCGAGCCTTTATAAACGTGATTCATGAAATGAATTAGTTATCGATTAATAAATTTATGAACCTAGAATTGAAACAATTAAAATACAGAGCTATATGTCAAAACATAATATACAACCAAATCATTAAGTCCATACTCCATCCAACATAAGTTTCAATCACACAAGAATAATAAAACTCATCTCAAACAAATACAGCGTAAAAACACTAGAAACAACATACCAAATAAAGAACAAGGAAGAAAACAGACTTATAATGTTCAATGCTGGAAGGAAGAACTTAAAATCTTATTCCCAAACTGTAAAACTTTTCTTCAAGGATACCATCCATTTTCTTAATCATGTCCGCAGTAAAATAATTCTTCCAATCTCCAACCTCACATTTTCTGAAAAAGAGGTGACCTTCAGCGTTTAATGTTGCTAACTTTTCCTTTTTATTCACATCCAAGTTTCTCATATTATCAAAGCTACACAATTCCAAGATTTTGTCAACCTCTCCTTGTGATTCTTCCTCTAAAGAGAAAGGATATCCCAAGAATTGAGCCAATCTTCTAACATGAACATTGGGATCTTGTTTAAAATCTTCGTACCTAAGAAAGATTACCTTATCTGATCTTTCCAAGCTTTGTCTCCAATAACCAAGTACTTGATCCCATGTAGGACCAAATACTACATCACCCCAACAAAACCTCTCAAAAGCATACTCCAACGTAGAGGGCTCACGACCATGGGCCATTAATAATTTAACTTCAAATTGCCATAGTGAAAAGCACATCTTTTGGGTTCCTACATAGAAAAACAATCTTGAAATTTGAATCCTTTATCAACTCAGCAAGAAAATCAAACGAAAAATGGCTTCCGAATATTCTAGGACTAAACAATTTATACCGAAAGTTGCATATACCTAATAATGAATATATCAAAATCAAGAAATGATTAAATTATTGCATGATTTATAACTGTTTACGTTTATATGGTAAGAAACTCTAAAGTGTGAATTTTACATTTATGTGGTAAGAAACTATAATAAAGTGTGAATTAGAGAGAGAGAGAGATTGTAACATCACACAAAAGAGTTTACAACTTTTATCCAATCAGCATAAATAAAATATATAATAAGTAATATATTAACAACTCGTTCTCTTGACATGAATCACTATTTGTTCTCTCCTCATATTCTGGAATCCGTTGTTACTGTGCCCACTTGAAGGAATATCAATTTATAATAAATTACTATTTTGTAAAATGATAAATAGTGATTCTTGTGTCCCTCCACCCATGAATTGTAATTCAATAATTTATTTTTTATTTTTTCATAAATACCCTTATCTTAAAAATATTGCTTATATAATTATCTTCTCTCTTTAATAAAGAAAAAGAGATATTATAGATTTTTTTAATATTTTATCCTAATAATTGCTTGTTTTATTTTTTACAATCCTATTACATTCCTGTTGAATCGAAGTTTAATACCCCCTATGGTGCGATCGCGGCTAAGTATGAATTTGAACTTTTATATAACCAATCAAACTAATCCTGTTAATAAACATGATGGGACTAAAATTTTTTAGATTTTTGAATTATGAATAAAAGAGGGTCTTTAGTTTAAATCTACCTGGTAAGTAGATAGAATCCTATGAGGTAAAATATTTAAATTTTCAACAAATTTTATCTATATATTGGCAAAGTCTTTATAGCCAAGTAACATGAATATTAATTACCCAGTTGGATGGACCACATTTTATTCTCCCTTCTCATATGTCGTAATGTGTAATTATTGTAGTTAGAAATTAAATTAATAAATAAGGAGGTTATCCCAAAAAAATCATTCTGGTTTAGCTAACCTAGATGGTTAAGATAGATCAACATGAGTAATGGTTAAATGAAATGAACATATATAAAATATGATACACAATTCATAACCAGTTATACTTTAATCCATAAATTGCTTTCATCTATTCCTATTCTATATCAAATCATTCATTATTTTTTAATAAGAAAATTATATGTAAGGGGATCAATATTTAAAGTTAAATTTAAATAGATAATTGAAATTTAAATTAGATAGAAAAATACATAAAATCACATCAAGTAGTTTAAAGAAATGATTTGTTTACGATACATGGCACAAGTGACGGGATGCGGTTTAAACAACTTGCTATAACATTAATTTTTCATTTTAACTGTTTGAAAGCTAACCCTCTATTTTAAAGACTTAGTGAAAAATTAATTATCCATTTTAACTAAAAAATTTTAACCTGTATTTAATGTTAACCTTAAATATTCATCTCTATTTTCGTAGCTCTTTTCTTGGGTGCAATTTTTAAGTACCATTTCTGGTTTGTCGTAGGGTCGACAGCGAGGTCTTCACCCAAACGTTGCCATATGCGCGCTCCTTGTATCCATATGACTACATGCCAAGGTACAAGCTAACCATAATATGTTATTTTTGCATCTCTGATAACTTCTACGGTTTCGCGACGAGACTATACCATCAGTATTATTAAATTAAATTAATCATAAAAAAATTAGGATAAAAATTTTAATAGTTCGATTGTGATTGAAAAAATTTTGAAAATTTATTGTTGTGACGAGATCATAATATTTTCTTTTTGGGAGACTTATGATCTTGTCTCGGAGAATTTGCCATAAGTAAGAGAAAGTTCACAAAGAAAAATAGATATTCTTTTGAGTTTAATATCGGAATTTATGTATTATCTGTCGAGAAGGAAGAGTTTTAGTATAACACCTGAAATTATCAAAGCCATTTGTTAAAAAATAAGTACTTACACATTCTTTTTAGTGTATGCAATTTCATGATTTTTGGAAAACAATATAATTTTATTAAATAATAATTAAAATATTAACCTGTTGGTCGTATGATGATTTTATATTTTCTTATTCATCAGTATAACGATGGCACATCACCTCTAGTAATGCTGCAAGTATAAACTACCAAAGAGACTTTATACAGTGAAAACAATTTAGTACCTACACCTGAATTTACTCCAATTAGTTATGATTTTATATATTTTTTAAATTAAAATGAACGCAAAAATATTTAGACGTAAGTTTTACATAAAATTATGAATTTAATATATAATTTAAATATTTACGATTTTATCAATTTTATATGATTCTACCGATTTTATAATAATTTTGAGAACATGGAGTCACAATGTCCGCTAGTTGCCTAATTTTTGCGCGACAAAGTTACAATCTTCAATTAGTAGAGACATGGCAAATTAAAGATAAGGTAAGCTAAAGTACGAAAATGTGATAATTTAATTTAAGTTGGTGTTAAATGTGCATCCCCATGTGGGTGCTATAATTAAATACAAAACATTATTGAAAGTAGAGTATTCAATAATTACATGGTTTAACCATAACGAAGCTAATGATTGAAAAATGAATCAATGCAAAATTACTTTTTATATAATATAATCTTTTTTTTAATATCAGCAGAACTTATCTGAATTATTTTGTTTTTTATTTGTACGAATATTGTTCCAACGTGGATTTCAAGTACTTTTCAAGTACTTTATTTGTACAATGTCTATGTTAGTAAGACTATTATGGGTTAGGCGGACCCAATCTTACTCGAAATAATACATGGTTTTGTAATGTCCACGGAAGTTAGAGTTATAATAGCATTAATACAAGAAGACACCTTAAAATGTGGGTTGTGACATTATGGGTGGTAAATACTTAAAAAATCTAAATCGGTGATCCTTGGATGAGTGTGCCATATAAGTGAGACTATATGCGGCTCTATATGCTTATTTGGCACACTATCAATGAAGAATGTTGTCAAAAATAGATAATCGAAGCACTATCTATCTATATCTCTATCTCATCCATGTGTTAAAATATAATGGATAATTATGTACTATGTGTACATACACGTGATCGGTACTATCTATTAAACGTTTTTTTTATATAATTTTCAGAATTTTTTATTGATCTTTAGATGCATACAATTGAGATTGTTTATTTGATAGTTGAATCTTTTTAGCCAATAAATAACAACCGTTAAATCTTAGATTGTTACATATCTCTCTAAAGGCTAATTCTTTTTAAAAAAATAATGATAAAAAAGTTCCTCATGTTTCACACCTTTTCTTCCTCGAAAGTAAATTAACATATTGTACTGACATGATATTAGCTTCCACATGACCTTGCAATTTGCTCCCACTTTCAATAGCCATGCACAAATTTTGAGATTCTACCGGCTTGAGATTCCAATCTCAACTAAGGACTCATAAAATATACGGTTAAATAAAGAAAAAAATAAAACACACACACACATGTGAGACGATGGTATTTTATAAATAAATAATTTAAATTTTGATTTATAATAAAGATATTACTTATGTTTTAGTATTTTTATAAATAAGTAATTTGAGTTTTGATTTTTTTATAAATACATGATATATAATTTATTATTTTATATTAATAATAGATTAAGGATATGTGACTTTCTTCATAAGTATATAAAATTATTAAATGGATTTAATCAAAATCACATTTCCTTTAGCTATTATTAACATAAAAATTAAAAAAGTATACGCAATGCAAGTCGCTTGGATGCAAAAAGATCAAAGCATAAATTATATATCTATAAAAAATAAAACTTTCGTCATTTGATCGTTGAAATATCAAAATAAAAATTATATATTTATAAAAATAAGATAACTTAATTCAAAAAATATAAAAAACACCCTTATGTTTTTATAATTTTTACTGAAATTTAATTTGATGGAGTCAACGTGAGCTAGATGCAGATCATCAATGAATGCATTTTGGATCATGATGCTTTATAATACATTTTCACATCCATCGTTGAATTTTCTAACCCTACATTTATGATTCTAAATTACTTTTTCGATCCTTGTGTCACTTTGATCTAGATCCGCTTCAGTCATATTTGGAACTATCACTAGAGAAAATAAAAAATAGGAAATCTCCCACATGTTTCTTCATACATTATAATAAATAAAAAATATAAATAGAGATGGCAGTTGACGGAAAGGTACTTGCTGGCTCGAACTACGCTATTGTAGTTCTTGTATAATTTTTAAATTAAATCAATTTTATTGTGAAAATGCTTTAATAAATTTACCGATCATCAGGATGGATATCTATATTGAGTTTTGACTAATTAGGATACCATAACAATCTCACCGTAAGCTAAATAAGGTAAGAAAATGAAAACTTTTCAACTTTTCGCGGGAAGTGCTATTGTTCTGCCATTAGCTTTAATGGAAGCGATTTTATCAATTATCCAACGATTTACAACATATATTAAAATTATTAAAATAATTTATATCTAATTATTATATTTATTTTAATGATTAAATATTGATTGGATGATCCCATCAATATAACTATAAAAGCTTCCATCTAAAGTGCAATCCACAAGCCTATAACAATCCTACAAATTCTCTTTCAAGCCTCTATGAACTTTAACTCTCCAAATCCTTAAGTTGTGGATCAATGGCTCATATACCAAGAATCAAGAAAACCAAAGTACATGACTAGTAAAAAATTAGCATGTAAGGAAATCATTGAACAGTTCTCCATCAAAGACAAGTTTTAATCACACAATAATAGTTAAATTCATCTCAAGTAAATAGAATAATCATGGGAAGGCCATGGGTAAGTTAAACTGATTTGGACATTGACGGATTAGTAATTGTTCAATATTGGATTGAGGGTATTTAGTGTGTATTTTAATTGATGTTGGTAAATAAAAGAGTATTGTTTGCTTTGATTGAACATGGTACGTGATAAAAGGCTGAAAAAAGAAAAAGGGTTATCACAAATGGGTTTAATCGATGGATGTTTGGGTCGGATACATGACTTGGTTGGGTTTCTTTTTTGAAAAAAGGATGTCATTGCCATGTCAGTAAAAAAATACGATGCGATATTTAATCTTTTTTTATTTTATTGTGCACATAAAATATAATTTACACGTAAGTAACCAACTCATATCAAAACTAGGACTCAAAATTTTCAGTGGGTGTTTGTTGACTTTTTAGAAACTAGGGGTCATGTGATTTTAAAACTTTTAAGAGAAATCCACGTAATTTACCCAATTGCTTATTATCTTTTAAGAACATATAAATAATTTATCATTTATCATATTTTATGTTTTATAATAATTAAGACTCCATCCATTTTCTTTCCCTTCATTATCCAGATATATAAATTCCGCTACTTTTCTCCCATTTACAATTTCTTCTTCCTAATTCATTATCATATCAAACATAGCCTACATACCATATCAAACAAAGCCTAAATACCGTACAAGCTTTAATTTTTTTTTTCCTTTTCTTTCAAAATAAGTTTTATGTTGCTCATCATGTATAAATATTACAGTTATAGGCAGAGGTGGTATGAATGGCTGTGACTTATTGGTAATAATATCTCAGTTTACAATCTTATATTAAAAAAATGGCAACCAAAATAAGTGCCTTTGACATTCGCTCATATATTGCCTACTTGTGTTCACTATTATATTTTGTTGTATCTGCTACGTTTATGGAGTTTTCTTGTAGTTATAATACATGCTACTCTGGTCAAGAGTTTGAAGATTAATACCCAAAATGAATATCAAATTGCGTCCTATAATAATAATAATAATATAATATAATAAACAACTGTTGAGTACCTTACAATTTAATTTGATAAGATAATGATTGGCAATAACGGTTAGGATCATGTACGGAACTGTTTGTTTAAGGCTAACAAAATTATGGAAACCATATGATTAGATTTGATTTATACAAAGGAAAGAAAATAATCATATTTCATAACGATATGTACCAAAATCCTATATTTACAAATATTATTGATATTGAGAGGAACTATATAGAAAGTAAAATATGATATGTCTAAATTATTTCTTTGTTGATTATCACGTGTTTGTCCGGATGCAAGGGATTTACACGCATTATCATTTAGATTACTTCATTCTCAAGTCATAAAAGTCATATTCTCAACATTAGTCTACTTTTCAAGTTGTCTGATACATATATATATATAAATATATATATATTAAAAAAAAATAAGAAAAATGAAATCTCCGGCCACAAGTTTAACTCTAGTTATAATAATTATCTCGCATATTTCTATATTACAATTAATCAATACTAATTTCATTAAATACGTAAATACTTAGTTCGAATCATAATGCAAATTTCTACGTGTAATCTTTAGTTAAATCTACCTTTAAATTATAACAAACATATAAATCCCTTTAGAGCCTTTACAAATTTTGGATAAAATTAATTAGTCGTCGATTAACGAGTGCATGAATCTAGAATCGAAATGATTAAAATACAGGGCTAATCAAAATATAATTTTGAATGAAATCATTAATCAATACTCCATCCAACATGGTTTTTAATCCGACAATAATAACCAAACTCATCTCAAATAAATACAACATATGAACACTAGAAACAACATAGGAAATAAAGAAGGGAAAAAAATAAAAAATGAAATAAGACAGATTTAAAATGTTCAATGGGTGCAAAACCCTCTTTTGACATGATGCTACTCGACATATTTATTTATATTTAAAATGCTACACATCTCGTGGAAGGAAGAATTTAAAATCTCAGTCCATATTTGTAAAATTTTTCTTCAAGGATACTATCCATTTTCTCAATCATGTCTGAAGTAAAATGATTCTTCCAATCTCCAATCTCACCTTTTCTGAAAAATAAGCGGTTTTCAACATCTAATGTTGCAAACTTTCCATTTTTGTTCACATCCAAGTTTCTCATATTGTCAAACTTACATAAATCCAAGATTTTGTCAACTACTCCCTGTGATTCTTCCTCGAAAGAGAAAGGATATCCTAGGAATTGAGCCAATCTCCTAACATAAGCACCGGGCTCTTGTTTCATATCCTCGTATCTAAGAAACATTACCTTATCCGATCTTTCCAAGCTTTGTCTCCAATAACCAAGTACCTGATCCCATGTAGGACCAAATACTACGGCACCCCTACAAAACCTCTCAAAAGCATCCTCCAACGTGAAGGGCTCACAACCTCGGGCCATTAATACTTTACTTTCAAACTGCCAAAGTGAAATAAGTGCGTCTTTTGGGTTCCTACATAGAAAAACAATCTTGCAATTGGAATCCTTTACCAACTGAGCAAGAAAATCAAACGAAAGATGGCTTCCAAATATTCTAGGACGGTGGGACAAGGACGTTGATCTCGAAACATCTAGAAGTTCTAAAAAGGGTACAAGGTCATGAGGGTTGCTAGAGAGTAAAGGATGTTGGGAGAAATTGCTATAGACTTTTCTATGTACTATGGCAAATATTAGTGCCTTGATCCATATGGTTCCGGATTTTGGCATAGTTACAATAAAAATATCTGAATCATGAGCTTGAAAGTGTGTTTTGCATGATAGGAATCCTTGGAGAGGTCTAGCTCCTAACCAAAGTTCGTTATATTGATAGAGGGGTTTTATCCAGCATGGTTCCTTGGGAAGTTTAGATATTAGATCTTTACATTCTTGAGTGACGAGATCATCCTCTGGTATGATTTTGGGAATGGAAGAAAGAGATTTGGTGGAAGCCATATTAAATGTGAAAGAAGAAAGTTTCTATTCTTTTATGTACATAAGCAAATGCTATATCAGGTAGTGAGCATAAAACATCATTATACACATATTTATAGATGGAATGTTCAGAAAGGAGATAGATAACTATTAATTATTTATTAATAAGTGATCATATGAGTGATAAATACTTTAAAAATTTATCATTATCTCATCTCATTTATGTGTTAAAATATAATTAATACTAAACACTACGTGTATCTGTACGTTGATATAGATATTAGGTTAGTGAAATACATGATTAATAAAATACGTAAATGCATAAGAATATAATATATAACATACTTATTCAAAGAAGCATAGAACTTTTAGGGATCCAAATTTTACGGGAGGCATTAAGACACCTGGATTACTAGCTGTCCCTTGGATAATTGATCTGATAAACATTGGATAAGGATTGCCGAATGAAGTGAGGGAAGCGTCAGGTAGCACTAGTCAATGCCTTAACCTAACACGTCTTTGACAAAGCAAAGACATTTACAATGCTTGTCTCATTCCTGAGCTAATGAGCAAATTGACATGATTATCACTTTTGTCCCCACAGCATGCTATACATGCCAAGGTATCTGGAAGAATTCAGATATCCATAGGGAGTCCGTAGAATAAAAAGATAGGGAAAGAGTAAAAACAGAAGAGAGAGATATTTATTATAGTCTTTATTATCTTCTACCTTCCTTCATGTATCTCTTAGAACTTTTGTAATACAAGAAGAACCAATAAACTTGGAGTTATAACGTCAGTTTTTTCACCATATTTTAGTAATTTTGATATTATATTTTTATTATTTTTAAATAATATTTTCAATAAATAAATATCGATAAAAAAACTAAAATTTTACTTATAATTAGATCAAACAAATATGATACAGCTAAGTTACAAATGCAAATCAAATACAAATATTATAAAAAAAAAACAATTAAAAAATTCTACGGTATCAAGTATCAACCTAAGGTAAAATTTTTCATACCTTTCATTACATATATTTAACATAAACTTTGTTTTGTTATAAAAACTAGAGATTCAGTGTGAATATTTTCCGATTGTAGGAAATTCTAAAGGCAGTAGTTGGAATTAATTATATAATAAAAATAAATAACCCATGCAGCCAGGATTGTAGGCGTTGCATTACTTTTGTTGAAGTTAATAAAAATAAATAATAAAATTCAGAAATCACTCTTAATGCCAATAGACGAACTCATTAGACAAGGAAGAAAAGTTTCTTCTTTTAAGTTTTACAGACATTGTCTATTACGATAAATTCTCACATCTATCTCTTTTGGAAGCTTTTGGATTCCAAAGGTCTTGTATCTATCTTATTTTATTACTCCAACTCGATATTAAATGATGAAAAAAAAAAATGTATTAAATTATTACAAAGGAAACTAGAAAGATAAAGTTAATATTATGAGCGCTAAACATATAGAATAGTAAGTAATGATGAAAGTTATGACCATAGCATGATGGGTTGTCATAATGTGTGAATTAAAGGATTCGTTTATCCAAGTGAGTATCCTTCGCTTGTTGTTTAAGAACTTATGTAGCTTTACTTAACCAAGTTATGTGACATAATGGATGCATTTATTACTTGATTAATATGTTGATCTTTGATATGTGAAATAATGCAACTATGTTACTATCTTAGCTTACTTTATATGATTACGAATTAACTATCATGTCAAGATTCTGTTATTTGGAACTATATGCTCAATTCTTGAATTGAATAGTGTTTGCACTACTATATTCATGGCATGGCATGACATGAAAATGATCTAAGGGCCATATTTTAAAGCTTGGTTTAGAATAGATGGACCTAAGGATCATGATTGGATAAAACTTGGTTTTCTTAGAAATATCAACTTGTAAGCTTGGTTTAAAACATATAGAATTGCATACTTGGTTTAAGCTACCTTCAGGCTGTTTACTCGAATAAAACCTTTAGATTTTTCTCGATTTTAGGATTCTCTTAGGGTTGGTTCTTGCTGGTTTATTTTAGAGCTCTGTTATGTTGCTTTGCTTAGTTAAGTTACCAAGTGTTGCTCTTGAACCACTTAAGGGTTGCTTTGCTTGGTTAGGATATTGGCCAATGCATGTCGCTTGCATAAGCATGACATACAAATGCTTATGAATTTATAGCTTTTAAAGAATTGTCCTTATATGTTCTTTTAGTACTTTGCTTATTTGTGTGTATCTGTACTCACTTAGTTCAAATAAACTGAGGGGTTGGTATTGCTAACCTCAGACATTGAAGACCATCCTTGATGCCATTAAGAGGAGTTTAGGGATCACATCAGAGTTCTGACTACCTTCTTAGAGGATCCAAGCTTTGAACATAGTTTCAGACTATAGGTTATTGCATCACTAAGGGTGTGCTCGATACGATTCCCTCTTTCCTACCCTCCTCCCCATCGAACCAAACCATGATAATATGGTTCACTTTATATATTTTTCAAATAAAAAAAAGGTTTAGTAGAAATGGGTTAATGGTTTGAACTGTTTTTTATTCTTAATATATGTAAAAGATTTCTATTGAGAGATCTCAATCACATGTTTTTTCATTACTAATGCAAATATAAACAATTAAATTCATAATTACTTATTTACCAAAATAAATATATAAAACTTATAGTGAAGAGACACTTCATTCATTATAAAACTATAATCATATATTAGTTTCATTCTGTTGAATTATCTTGAATTAATAACATATAGGATTCGATAAAATTAAATTGTACTATCCTAATATGAGCCATAAATTTTAATTCATTGTGCTTCTAGTCAACGTATTATTATAGAGGCTAAAGCCTTAAAATTATCTTGTTTGCAGACACACTATAACAGTTGAAGCATAATATGATTAATTCATTCTCATGCAAAGATACATGTCTAAATAAAAAATTTAAAAATTATTAAATTTTTAATAATATAATTACAATATAAAAAACAATATGTTTAATTTTTTTTAAATGTCAAAATGATTTGGTTTAGAGGACTGAACCAAATCATGAATCGTTTACTCTTCTTTGAAATGAATTGTGAACCAAACCATTTAAAAAATAATCGAATTTCTATACGATTCGGTTCATGGTCCATTGATTTTTTTTTTTTGCACAACCTTATAAGTCATTGTATAATTTTTTTTTTTAAAAAACTTTTATTGTTTGTATAAAGCCTTTATTAGTAAGACTCCATTATGGGGTTAAGTGGACCTTACTTAGTATGAATTATATAGTGGTGTGAACCACATGGTTTGTAATGTTCATGGAAATTTGAGTTATAAGGAGTTTGAAATTTTTATAATAGCCTCGTCCTTGCTTTAAAGGTGGCATCACATCTTGTCTTTGGGTACCATATTGTAAGCAGACGCTATAAAAGGCAGGTCATGACAATATAGGTGGTAAACACTTTAGAAATCTTCCCATTACTTCATGTCAGCCATGTCTTAAAATATAATTGATAATCACACATTATTTATATATAAATATGATGTGTAATATCTATTAAATATTTTTCTACAATTTCAAGATTTTTTTAATTGAACTTTAAGTGCATGTAATGAGATTGTTTATTTGATAGTTGAATCTTTTTATCCAATAAATAACTACTGCTAAATTTTAGATTGTCACATACCTCTTCAAAGGATAATCCTTTTTGAAAAAAATAATGATAAAAAGTACATCATGGCCCCTATGGGGGCGTAGAAAGGGGCGTAGGAACCTTGTGTCCACTTGGTTGGATACTGTTAGTGATTGTGCCTTAGGCCATTACTGGATATTGTAGTATATATATAATTGATATAGAGGTATTTCTATTATATTGTTTGCATTTATACTTCATAATAGGATCCATTGATAAGTTAATTATTCTAAAAGTCTCTAGATGCTTATTATTGTGGGAATGATAATGAATTAAATCTAATATGAGTTTTTGTTTGATAGTTATGAGATACCTATTTGTATAGGGTAACAAATCAAGTTCATGATCACATATTAAAGGACTATGTACTGGACTGACCCTCTATGAGATCACTACATGGATTAATGTCATAAGTAATTGTCATAATAATGATATCAGCATATCTATAGACCTAAAATCACCATAGGTTCCAACATGATGAGTATTATGATTAAACTCAATTAAATATTATTTTTAAATGGATAATTGTAATGGTTGTGATTGGGCATAATGTGAATGATATAGAGGAAATTGAGTGATTAATATGAGATTTGTCCTTCTTATTATGAGAGAGATATCTCTTGACCTCTCGATAAGTGAAACTGAGAAATGCATGCTGTATTCAAATGAATTGATGGTGTGATTAATTTCATTTGTTTTATCAGTTCACTTGGCTATCGAGAAATGATAAGATTGAACAATAAAGGTAACACTATCCATGCCTTATGTTCAATCTAGACATCATGTAATAAAAGGATAATAACATAAGTTATGGATCAAGTGAAAATCGGATCACCATGTTTGTTACATATGTTTGATTGATACATTGTATATGATTGTCAATTATTTGTTATTAATGAATCGTGTTAAGATTTATCATTCACTGAGCTTTTTATGCTCATGCTCCTTAGACTGTGTTTTACAGGACTTTAAGCAAGAAGACTTGGACCAAGACCAAGACCAAGTATGAGAATAGAATAGAAAGTGGATTTATGTATTTATGTTTTGATGGAAGACCTTGTTTATATAACAGAGACTTAGAATTATTGATGTAATAGTATAAGTTTTGAGAATTTTATCTTTTGTTTTTCCTTTTCACTTATGTTTAAGGAAAGCCCTTGAAAGTAAAGTTGTAATCCTTTATGTGAGTTTTTAGATTTTTGTAAAATTATTTTCTTATATGGCTTATATATATATATATATATATATGCAATATCTTTCTTCTTCTAAACAATCTTTGATCCTGTTTTATCTATCCACACCACGGGACATGTTAGTTATATAGTAATTATATAACTTTCTGGAGGCCTTAATTGGTTACATGAGATTAAAAAGAGTTCTCCTTCCATAGAAAGATGATGGATGACTTCATGAGAAAGATGATGCTGTATTAACTCGGTTTCACTTGTCCTAGCTATTTTTTCTTCTGTTTTGTTTTTTTTTTTTAATGTTTTTCGTCCATTCCTTTCTTTTTCTTTTTTTTTTTAATTAGATGACATGTGTTGCATAATGATTGGGTATATACAAACGGCCATTATGTTATTTGGTATAAGTGTTAATGGTAATCCAAAGAGTAGGGGTATGCAAAAAAACCGATGAAACCGAGAAACCGAACCAAAACCGTAAAACCAATCCCAAAAATATGGTTAACCGGTCCGTTGGTTTCAATTTAGGATTATGGTTTTTATTTTTTCCGGTTTTCGGTTTCGGTTTCGGTTTGTAACCACAAAAAACCGATAGTTAACGGTTAACCGTTTTAGTATTTATAAATATATTATATATGTAATTTACATATACAAATAATTATTTTTTATATATATAAATATGATTTTCATATACATATAATTTACCTATGTTAATATTCATTGAATTTCGATTAAAATACTATTGTCCTATGGTTGATGGAGTTAATATGGTAATTGATTTAGTTTGATTTTATTGATAATGATATATTCAAAGGTTCGTTTTTTCCCTTTTCCTTAATTTCATTTTCTTTTTTTTTTAGCTCTAGTAATATATATAATAATTTAAAGAAAAAATTTATGATAAAGGCTTAAAAAAAGGTTTTTTGAAATTATCAATTTGATTTGTTGAAACCATTACGTTAAATGGTTAAAAACCGAAAACCGAATAAATTAACCGAATAAAACGGTTAACCGTTAAGGTGGTTAACCGTTTATAATGGACCGGTTAAGGATCGGGATATTTAAAAACCGATAATTACGGTTATGTTCAAAAAATAAGGTCACGGACTGGTTAACCAGTCCATGAACACCCCTACCAAAGAGTTACGATTAGATAACACATTTAGTATAATAAAAGTTTAGATAATAATTGAATATTTCCAAAAATATTAGGTAGTATTTATTACATGATGGGTAAATTATGTCAGAAGATATCAACGTTTGAGGGTAAACTCATTTGAGGTATGAAAGATTGAAGTGATTAAAAAGAGATAACAACGTTACATAAAAGGATTCAAAAAAGGTATCCTCAACCAACATCGTCAATTGATTGCTGATGTAGCAGTGAACTATCATGTGATGCTTATGTGGCATTTAAAAATAAATAAATAAAGATAAAATATACATTAGAAGAAGAAATTAAAAAATTGGGAAAATTAAATAAAATAAAAAACGGTCCTACTCTTCCCTAAAATGGCGGTAACCCATTAGTCACTAACTTCTTTCACTAGCCACCGAACGTTGGCGACCCATCAATCGAATATCCCGACCATCGTCACTAGAAAAAGGAAGATGAGGGACAATCACACACCATCTCTCTCAATCTCTCTCCTCATGATCTCTCTCTCTCTCTCTCTCTAAAAACTCACATTCTCTCTTCTTCCCCTCTTAATCTTCTTCCTCCTTTGTCATCCACTATCTCTCTCAACCTCCTTTAACATGCCATGAACCCATTACCAAAGCTGAGTTAACACACACAAATTGCCACGAACACTGCCGCCAAATAGAAATACAATCGCATGCTTTCTAGGATTCAAACTCAAACGCTCACACCAATCAAAACCCATACTTGAAAACAATCAACATCACAACTCAAACAATCACTGAATACCCATTTACTAAACTTCATGCCAAACAAGCATAGACATTAACACCAACTCGCATTAAACTAAAACGAAATTAGAATCACCAACACATGCCAGTACTCGTAACATCCATAGACAACCACCAAAATATTATTGAAACTAGTAAACATAACCTATACCATTCGAATCGCGCCACCCACACATACACTCATATATGAAACTACCATTTGATGAACATCTCGTAGCCGCTGTAGCAAATATATAATCAAAACCATATGATTATACAAACATTGACAAACTCAAACTAAAACCAAACCCCAATCTCGCCCACGCCATTAAAGTCAACCTTGAACCTAGAAAAATTCCAACATCATGCCAACTGAATAAAGTTAGAGAGAGAGAGAGAGAGAGAGAGAGAGAGAGAGAGAGAGAGAGAGAGAGATTCGCCTTGTTCATCCCGAACCCAATTTATAGTTGTTAAACCAATCCCATTTGAATATCTACCCCTTTCCATTACTTCTTTGATTATTCTTTTTACTTATTCATTAATTTATTTGTTCTATTATTTGTTTGACTTTTTTATTTACTTTTGATTACCCCATCTCCATCTCTACCCAAAGTCGAGTCCTCCATGGAGAAGATGATGAAGATGGTGTTGAAATTTTGATGATGATGTATGGAAAATTGTTCGTTCTTCTTTTTTTTTTTTTTTTTTTTAATTTTTTTTGTTTTTTTAATTTTCCTAGTTTTTAAATTACTTCTTCCATTTCTTTATTTTATCTTTATTTACTCATTATTTTTTTAAATGCCACATAAGCACCATATGGCAGTTAACTGCCACATCAGCAATTAACTAACTGCGTTAGTTGAGGATACCTTATTTGACTCCCTTTATATAATGTTGCTACCTCTTTTTAATCACTTCAAGCTTTGATACTTCAAATAAACTTACCTCTAAACGATAATACTTTCCGACGTAATTTACCTATTACATTATTCCTTCTTTTTTTCACCATTATAATAATGGGGAGGGGAGAATTGGTCTTAGAGTATCTACATTCATGGAGTCCTTCACAAGGGCCTCAGGTGCCATATCAGTACCTTAAGGAACTCTTCTCCTGAAAGACCTCACCAATTTATCCGTACGTTCTTCACTTTTTTTTATACTTTTATATAATATCTTATATTTAATCTAAAGAGACACAAATGTATACGCTATATGACATGCATATATTATTAATATTCAACTTATATATATATATTATATATTATATTCATATTAATATTTAATATTAAAATAATAATAAATTATATGAAAATGAAAAAAAATTAACATTTGAGAATGTAATTAATAAAATTTATGTTAATTTAAGACAATAGCCTAACTTAAAACCAACAATAACTTACTTTAATATAAATAAGCAATATAGCAGTAAAGGAGCACAACCACATCTAAATGAAAGTAACAAGCACTAAAAAAAATAATAATTTAAAAACATGAACAACCAATAGATATAGAAAATCTTGACTAGTAAACATTAAATAAAACATCCAAATTGCTACCAATAATGTTCGATCAAGTCGACTTGTAATCGACGATGCTTTACCTTATCTCGAAGTCGGATATTGTTTTCAATGTACGTCACATAATTTCCAATATAATTATAAGAGATATGAGGTGCTGAATCACTAATGTCTTCCGATTTATAGTATGGAACTTCGTGAATAAAGTTGTATCCATCCCGTTCATCCTTAACTATCATATTATGTAAAATTATCCATGCTCTCATAATTTGCCTGATGACCTCTTGATCCCAAAAACATGAAGGCCCACACATTATGTGGAAACGAGATTGTAGCACTCCAAAAACTCGTTCGACATCTTTTCTACATCCTTCTTGGTGCTTAGAAAATAATTGTTTCTTTGGACTACGTGGGTATGAAATAAACTTCACAAATATTGACCACTCTGGATATATACCATCTATTAGATAATATCCCGTATTATAATTTCTACCATTGATAGTATAGTTAATTGGAGGAGCCCATCCCTTGAGACCATCATCGAATAAAGGTGAATGCTCTAATATGTTAATATCATTGTTCAAACCTAGAACATCAAAAAATGCATGCCATATCCAAGTATCATATGAAGCAACAACTTCAACCATAATTGTTGGAGAGCCGTGATCCCCTCAAGTGTACATGCCATACCATGCAACTAGACAATTCTTCCACTCCCAATGCAGACAATCAATGCTTCCTAACATGTTAGGGAATCCATGTTGATTAGCAATAGTAAGTAAGCGTTGAATGTCGGAGGGATTAGGCCTAGGTAGATACTCATCACCAAAACAAGTAATTATACCTTCAACAAAATGTTTGACACGTTTTATTATTGTACTCTCACCCATTCGTAAATAGTCATCTAAAGCACTTGTTACCCTATATGCCAACATCCGAAAGCTGTTGTGCATTTTTGTAATGATGAAGCACTAAGTCTACCAGTAGTATCCCTCTTTTGTTGAAAATAGGGAGTAATCTTGTAGTGCTTGGATAATGTGAAGGAATATACCTTTTCTCATTTGAAATCTTCATCAAAATTTCTCATCAGTATATATTGGGTTATTCGAGAAGTAGTCGAAATGTAAACAATTGTGACTTTCAAGATGATCTCTATCAATGCACTTTCTTTTACGTCATCTTATGCATGAATTCGCGGTTAACTCTGGAAGCATTTGATATAAAGAACTTATGAGCTTTGTTTCATTGTTGCGTTATTATAAAAGAAATAGTTCTTCAGCTATCTCATGGGCTGCTTTTTCCAACTCGGAATCAGAGCTACTTGATGAATGATTATATAAGAGAGTAAATAGGTTTTGATTTAGATGGAAAAGGGAAATATGGTAATGTTTGGTGAGGATATGATTGTTTATGCGCACACACACACATATATAGAAGATCAATGGACACTCCTATAACGGCTAATTTTTTTTTCAAATTGATTTCAAGGATAGTTACATTTACAATGATTACTTTTTAGAAATTAATTCGTTTGGCAGATGCTTTTACAATGGCTAGTTTTCTTAAATTGGTTTGAGTGATAAATGACTAGTTTTACAATGGCTGATTACTTTTACAATGGCTACATTTTTTTTTAATGAGTAGGAAGACTATACTTTCACAAATAAATTTCATTTATAAATACTTTTACAATGACTAAGGACATAATTAATTGACACATACACATAGTAAAACCTACCATGATAGTTATTTTTATTATAAGAAACTTTAACAATGGTTATTTGAAAACAAAACTAATTGTTACTTTTCCTTTGCATTATGTCATTATGCATCTCTTCAATCTATTGCCTTTGCACTTCATCCATTGATGATGTATCGACAAATATTATTGATTTTTCCCACTCAAGTTGCTTTTGTTGTTCCTTTTGTCCTTGAAGCTGGGTATATGATCGCAACACATCAATTTTCTCACGAACTCACATTTTTCTTTTCCTTTCCTCTTACTTGCTGCTTTACTGGTTGGTCGAATGACAACTTCGATGACTTCATCATCTTCTAGTGCATCATTATTAGAGGATGCATGGTTGTCAAAATCACAATTTAATTATTCATTTTATTATGTGGACTCGATGGAATCGCATAGAATCATGCAAAACTGATAAAATCGTAAACATGTAGAATCATACATCTAAATACATAATTCTACATAAAGTCTTCACCATAATAATTTTTCATCCATTTTAATCAAGAAAAAACATATAAAATAATAAACTCATTGAATTGTATATTTGACTCGCGATTTTAAAAACCATGTGAGGATGAACTTATATATGTTCCAGATGCACTCACCTTGGTTCCCTTGCTCTGGCCTTTTTTGTTATTTCCAGTTTGAGATCTCCATTTAGGTACATTTCACAATATAACCCAACAATGCTCCACCAGACATTGTTTTTCTTATTTTGTTTGAATAAAATCATTTTACCCACCGTTAGCTCATTGTTTTATTTGGTCATAGTAAACCTCGAACTTCATAACATCCTTTGACATTTTCATCCAACAAGCTTTGTATTGTTGCTACGTTTGTTTTCGTGATTATTTTTTAGCCTCAAAGGATTGTCCTTCCTTGAAGCTTTCATGAACTTGATGCCAAAATGTCTAGAGTGGTTAACTATTTCCAATAATTAGGTTGTTACTAACCCTTAACCATGCATAAATAAGAAGCTTATCATCAATATGCTCCCCCATTTTCCGTTGTTCATCATCTCCTTCATTTTCATCATTTTCCTGATCTTGCAAATTTATTTGTTAGGAATTTTGTGGAAATTAAGACGCTGTGTTGCTAGGTGTTTGTGGTGATTGATATATTGTAAGTTGAGAAAGAGTTGCTCTAATTGGAGTGAATTTTTTTATATATTTTTGGGCCTAAAGTTAGGAGCATATTGAAAATATGAAGGCATCATCCCACTCGGAGTTGGAATAAAATTAAATGAAAAACTCAAATTGGGGAAACTTTGGCTCATCACTGGAAAATTTTGAGGATTTTGAAATTTTGGTACATTTTGGAGCACTAAACTAAAAATAAGAGTTACTTTGTGAATTAGTGGAAATTTAAAATTTTTGTTTATTTTGTAGGTTATCGAATGGTGGGAAACTTTGTGAATTATTGGATTCCATATATAACTTAACTTTCAACAAGGCAAAATTTTGTAGGATGGTAAATGATGGTGAAAATTTTAAGTAAATGATGAATGAGATATGTCATATATTTATACTTGAAAAGGCAAAATATATTTACTATTGTAAATTACAACGAAAACCTACATCCGAAGTCTCAAACATAAAATTGCAAATATTCCAAACGAAAGTTGCAATGGTAACATCTTTTTTTTAAGCCAAAAATCGCCAAATATTGAAGAAATTAATAAAAAAAAATATAAATTATGCTTCTAGGTGTTGCTTTGCAATATATTCACCCATGGTTAAGAAAAGCTGCTGGAATTGGATTTCAAATGACCAGAAAATTTCAAGAGTTAGCATGAATAATAATAATAATAATAATAATTGAAGGAACTCAAGGACCCCAAAAAGTTGAAGGAACTCTTCATATAAGTAAGAACATAAAAAAGTGAGGTTTTTCGTTTAAGAATTCACGCAAAAGAACTCGGATGTAGATGCTCTTCCTTGAAAGACCAGAGATACGATGATTGGAGTAAAAAACTTTCATTAAATGCATTTATTATATAAGAATAATATAGCAGCCAGTATAAGATTGAAATCCACAGGAGTTCAACTAGTTACAATATTATGTCAATCTTATTAAGCAACCAAAAATTAGTTTGTTAAGAAAATAAAATCTATTCAACTAAGCTAATGTCTTTTTGAAGCAATCCACAAGCCAGTATAATCAACTTAACACATGGAATTTAGACACGATTATCTTTTGGAATATTAATGAACATTCTCTCTGTATATAAACAAACCTCCTCTAATTAAGAATAATTATCTGCATACTTCTGTCCACTTTTAATTGTGTTAAGGTTATCCTTAGGTTATTAGGAAAAAAAAACCAATCACTTCATTAATGCAGGTGTAGTCATGTACTATGGTTAAAAATTTGAAGGTTGATGTCCAAAATGAAAATCAAATTCAGTCTTATGAAAGAATAATACAAAATAACATAAATTTGGACGAATGGTTCTATCGATCGCATGTACATAGCACCTTATAATGGATAGAGTTTAACAATTGGCACCAACTTAGAATCGAGATACCTCAATAATTTGCATGACTAAATATTTTTTTTCTAGTCGTTATAACATGAGAAGGGATACTTGAACATGACACATCCTACTTATAAGCTAAGAGATAAAATCACTAGCAGCGATAATTAATTTCTAATAAACTACTCTGTATGTTTAAATTTAATTTGACACCTTAGCCATTAGCAATAATGGTCATAATCATGTATTGGATTGTTTGTTTTAAACTAAAAAAATTATGGAAGGAAACATATAATTATAATTGATTTATAAAAAAAAAAAAGAACCGAATCATATTCACATAACAATATCAAGAAAAAATCCAATATGTACAAATAATATTAATATTGAGATAAACTATATTGAAAGTCAAAGGTATGATATGTCCAAAATATTTCTTTGCACTTAATGACACATAATTACCTTCTCTTATGCATTTTCGAAATTAAAATAAATTTAATCATGAAAAGCCTTCAACAAATGTTATGGTCCTACAAATATAGGATAGCGGCAAGTACAAGGTTGACATCTAAGGAGTAAATTATTTACTAAACTATACCAATGCTACTCTTACGTTATCAAACTTAAAATACTACAAGAAAACTGGATTTTAGATACAAAAATTCTATTTCCATTACAAGAATTATTATTACTAATTCTATTTATAGAAATATAACTTATTTTACCTATTTTCCATCATAGAATTTGTCTCTAAAGGTTATTTATTTATTTTTTTTTTGGTAGTGAAACTAGGTTTTCAAGGTAAGAAAATTAGAACTACTCAAGTAAGCTAATGTTTACTCTAAGCAATCCACCAGCCAACATATAATTAACTTGATACTTGTGATTTACACATGATTATTATGAGATTGCAAATCTTCAATCCTCCATGCATGCAAATTCTGATGTTTAAAGGAGAGAAAACAGAGGAAGAAAAATATTTGAAGAGTTTGTATGTAAAAGAATTGTACCAATTAACTAAATTTGTTACAGGAGTTCACTATATATACAACTAACAAAGACTTTAATATCCAATATGGAAAAGACACGTTTAAAGAAAAATAAATAAAGTATATAGTGTTAACTAATATCTTAACATCCCCCCTTCAAGTTAGATCTCCACAAAGATACAACTTGCCAATGAGGAAAGTAATCTGACAAGCTGCAAGAGACTTAGTGAGAAGATCAGCAACTTGTTGATTAGAAGAAACCAATTGGAAGAAAACCTGATTTGGTATGATCCCTCACAAAATGAATATCTATACCTATATCTATATGGTCTATGTAAATAATGATTTGATGCAATAAGCAAAATTAATCGATTACAACAAAACAAATTAACACGGAGCCATACTAGCAAACCAATATCACTCATGATGTATGAAATCCACAATAACTCTTTAGAAATAAAAGCTAAACTTTGACACTTAGCCTTCATAATTGATGTAGCAACTATGGATTGTTTCTTGGTCTTCCAAGAAACTAGACAATTATCCAACATAATACAATAACTCAAAATGGATTTTTTGTCTAAAGAACTTGCTACCCAATCAGCATCACTATAGCTACATAGATTCAAAGAGTTGTTTGATGCATAGAACAATCCAAGTGAAGATGTGCCATTCAAATATCGAAGTAAATGAAACAATGCACGCAAATGAGGAACTCGCAGTTGAGAGACAAATTGACTCAAACAATGTACTCCAAAACTAATGTCAGGTCATGTTAAGGTAATGTATAACAACTGACCTATCAATCGATGATAAAAACTAGGATTATCAAGCAAGTCACTTGAGCATACATATGGCTTGAAACCACTAGCAAGAAGAGTCACATTAGGCTTGGCAGCTGTCATACCTGCCACTAGTAAAACATCTAAAATATATTTTCGCTAATTAATGAAAGTTCTAGTGGATGCACAATAGATTTCCAATTAAGAATCTAGCAAGTCCTAGATCTCTAATGGTAAATTGATTATGCAGAGCTATCTTCAAATCAAGTATACTAGCCTATTTGTTTCCGTGAGTAACATATCATCAACATATAAAAAAACTGATAGAATCATGATTTGTATGTTTGGTAAGCAAAGAGTGATCATGAGGTGACTAGATAAAAACTTGAGTCCCATTGCCTAAAGCTTGCTTGAGACCATACAAGGATCGTTTCAAGCGACATACTTGAGTAGGCAAAGCTTTATCATGTCCTTGAGGAGGGACCATGTATATTTCTTCCTCTAAATGCTCATGTAAAAAAATTATGAAACGAAACATATAATTAGGATTAATTTATAAAAACTTGAAAAAGAATTGTATCATATTCACATAATAATATCAAGCAAAAACCAAATATGTACAAATAATATTAATATTGAGATAAACTATATAGAAAGTAAAAGGTATGATGTGTCTAAAACATTTCTTTGCATTTAGTGGCACATAATTACCTTCTCTTATACATTTTGAAATTAAATCAATTTTATCGTGAAAAGCATTCAACAAATTTTGTAGTCCTACAAATATAGGATAGCGGCAAGTACAGGGTTGATATCTAAGGAGTAGTTCTAACTATTTACTAAACTATAATTGCACTAAAAAAACTCAAATTATTACAAGAAAATTGAGTTTTAGAGATGAAAATTTTATCTTTAAATGTAAATTTCCATCACAAAAATCATTGATGTTGATTCTATTTATAGAAATATAACTTGTTTTACCTATTTTTCATCACATAATTTATGTCTAAAGGTCAATTCCCTTATAATGAAACTAGGTTTTGGATAAGAAAATTAGAACTACTTAAGTAAGTTAATGCTTACTCTAAGCAATCCACCAACTAACTAGGGATGCAACTGGGTCGGGTTTCAGATAGATCAAATAAACCCAAAACCCGACCCGCTATCCTATAGGATCTACCAAACCTGGCCCTATAACCTTATAGGGTTTTCATGCTATATCTAAATCTGCCTTATAGGATTTGATTTAGATCCCAAAACTTGACCCTATAACCCTAATTTTTTTTTCTAACCTATTTTTAAATTTTAATAATAAATATAACAGAAGCTGGTGCTTCTGACATCATTTTTTATACATTAGAAAATGAAAAAATACATGTAGAATAGAAAGAATATATGAAAGACCACATTTATGACTCAATATTTAAACACATAAATATATTACTTTTATCATCATGTCTCATCTAAGAGACTTAGACAAGAATATGATTAAATTAAATCTCCTGACGGGGCCAAGATTTAGCACATCAAAATATGAATTGAACAAATTTTAATAAAAAGTTCTAAAATCCTTAAATAATCTATTAAATATAAAAAGAAAAACATTTCTAGGAGGTAGAAATGATAGTAGCTCATCTCCTCCTTGCCCCTTCAATAGTATTTTTTATGAGGTAGAAAAGATGATACTGGGTTGTCGCCTATCAAATATTCATTGGGTTTATTAAATGATCCAAACCCAACTTTAAAACTCTATAGGGTTTTTAACTGGTTAGACTAGTTGGAACCCTATTACGATTCACCCAATTATATCCCTACAACCAACATATATTAACCTGATGCATGTGATTTGTACACGATTATCCTTTCGAAAGTTAATGAATGATCTCGCTAGGATCACTTCCTTAATTCTTCTCAAGTCATAAAAATCATATTCTCAACATTAGTTTTGTTTTTTTTTTCTTTTCTTCTTTTTTTTTTTTTAATAAACGAAAGCGGCAACCGAATATGGTACTTCTGTTGAATATGTCACTATTAGGCTATAAAGCCATTGGTTAGCATTAGTTTCATTTTCAAGTTATCTAATTTATGTTATTTCAAAAAAAAAAAAAAAAAAAAAAGTGGGGAGTGGGGAGTGGGGAAGAAATCTCCTCTCACAGGTCTGACTCTAGTTGTAATAATTATCTGGCATGTTTTTATATAAGAGATAATCAATGCTGACTTCATTAAATATGTAAATACTTAATTCCAATCATAATGCAATTTTCTATGCGTAATCAGTTAAGTCTACCTTTAAATTACAACTAACATATAAATCCCTTTTGAGCCTTTACGAAACTGATAAAAATTAATTAGTTGTCATCTAACGAGTTCATAAATCTAGAATCGAAATAGATAAAATATAGGACTAATCAAAATATAATATTGAAAAAAATCATTAATTAATACTCCATCTAACGTAATTTTTAATCACACAATAATAATCAAACTCATCTCAAATGAATACAACATATAAACACTAGAAACAAAAAAAAAAAAAAAAGAATAAGTAAAAAGCAGACTTATAATTTTCAATGGGTGTCAAAACTGTCATTTGATAGGTAATACGGGCATCAGGCAAAACGTTTCCGTTCATTTTTTGCTCTTTTTTGCGACATGGCGAGCATAAGACCACTACGCGTATCTATTTTTCTATATAATGCGACACATCCAGTGGAAGGAAGAATTTAAAATCTCAAACCGAATTTGTAAAATTTTTCTTTGACGATACATATCTGATGTGATATAGTTCTTCCGATCTCCAACCTCACCTTTTCTAAAAAAGAAGTGATTTTCAATATCTAGTGTTGTTAACTTTCCAATTTTATTCACATCCAGATTTATATTTTCAAACTTACATAAATCCAAGATTTTGTCAACCACTTCTTGTGATTCTTCTTCTAAATTAAAAGGATATCCAAGGAATTGAGCCATATCCTAACATAAGCACTAGGCTCTTGTTTCATATCCTGGTACCTATGAAACATAACCTCATCTAATCTTTCCAGGCTTTGTCTCCAATTTTTTAGTACTTGATCCCATGCAGGACCAAATAATATAGAACCCCTACAAAACCTCTCAAAAGCACCCTCTAACTTGAAGGGTTCTCCATTTTGGGGCATCGATAATTATTTCTTTTCTAATTGCCAAAGCGAAATAGGATTCCTACATAGATAGACAATTTTGCAATTTGAATCCCTTATCAACTCAACAAGGAAATGAAAAGGAAGATGGCATCCAAATATTCTAGGATGTTGGGAAAAAGGGTGTTAACCTAGTGACATCTAACATTTCCAAGAAAGGTACAAGGTCATGAGGGTTGTTACTAAGCAAAGGGTGTTGAGAGTAATATGAAATACCCAATTACTTGTCCTTTAATTAGATAAGCTCAACCAATTATCATGAAAATATAAATAATTTTGAACCTCAATTTAAATTTAGGTTAATAATTAAGCTTAGGTAACTTGATTAAATAAATTGTATAAATTATAGTAACAATTTAATAACCCAACATAATTAGTTAGTCGATGGATTTAATTGAAATAGAGATATCAATAACTCAATTTCATATTCAAAATTTTCAAATATCTCAAATCATTATTACATACCAATTTGTGCTTACCTAAATTAAATTTCTATATCTAATTTCTAGAAATTACAACGTGTATCATTTTTACACAACTTTTCTCTTACTCCACAAATTTCCATTGAGATTCTATCTCTGAAAAACCCCAACTCAAATCCCAAATGGAGAGAGTTTAACAATTGGCATCAACTTAGAATCGAGATAGCTCAATAATTTGCGTGACTAATTTTTTTTTTTCCATTCATTATAACATGAGAGGGGGGACTCGAACATGACACATCCCACTTATAAGACTGGAGGTAACATCACCAGCAGTGATAATTAATTTCTAATAAACTAGTATGGACGTTTAAATTTAATTTAACACCTTAGCCATTAGCAATAATGGTTATAATCATGTACCGAATTATTTGTTTTAAACTAAAATATTTATGGAAGGAAACATATAATTATAACTGATTTATAAAAATGAAAAAAAAAAAACAAATCATATTCACATAACAATATCAAGCAAAAACCCAATATGTACAAATAATATTAAAATTGAGATAAACTATATTGAAAGTCAAAGGTATGATATGTCCAAAATATTTCTTTGCACTTAATGGCACATAGTTACCTTCTCTTATACATTTTCGAAATTAAATCAATTTAATCGTGAAAAGCCTTCAACAAATGTTGTGGTCCTACAAATATAGGATAGCGACAAGTACAAGGTTGATATCTAAGGAGTAGTTCTAATTACTTACTAAACTATATCAATGCTACTCTTACGTTATCAAACTTAAAACACTACAAGAAAACTGGATTTTAGACACAAAAAATTTGTTTTTAAACATAAATTTTCATTACAAAAATTATTGTCACTAATTTTATCCATTTTTCATCATAAAATTTGTCTCTAAAGGTTAGTTTTTGTAGTGAAACTAGGTTTTCAAGGTAAGAAAATTAGAACTACTCAATCAGCTAATGTTTACTCTTAGCAATCCATCAACCAACATATAATTAACTTGATGTATGTGATTTAGACATGATTATTATGAGATTGCAAATTTTCAATCCTCCATGCAAGTGAATTCTAATGTTTAAAGCAGAGAAAACAGAGGAAGAAAAATATCTGAAGTGTTTGTGTGTAACAGAATTGTATCAGCTAATTAAATTTGTTACACGAGTTCAGTATATATACAACTAACAAAGACTTTAATATCAAATATGGAAAAGACACATGTAAAGAAAAATAAATAAAGTAAAACAATGTTAACTAATATCCTAATATCACCCCTTCAAGTTGGATCTCCACACAGATACAACTTGCCAATGAGGAAAGCAATCCAACAAGCTGCCAGAGACTTAGTGAGAAGATCAGCAACCTATTGATGAGAATAAACTAATTGGACTTGAAGAAAACCTAATTTGATATGATCCCTCACAAAATGAATATTTATGTCTATATCTATATGTTTGTTGATCCACGTAAACAAGAATTTGATGAAATAAGCAAAGTTTGATCGATTACCACAAAACAAATTAACACGGAGCTATACTAGTAAACCAATATCTCTCATGATGTATGAAATCCACAATAACTCTTTAGAAGTAAAAGCTAAACTCTGATACTTTGCCTCTGTGCTTGATGTAGCAATTGTGGATGGTTTCTTGATAACTAGGAAACTAAACAATTATCTAACAAAATACAATAACTTCAAATGGGTTTTCTATCCAAAGAACTTGCTGCCCAATCAGCATCACTATAGCCACACAGATTCAAAGAGTTATTTGATGCATAGAACAATCCAAGTGAAGATGTGTCCTTCAAATGTCGAAGTAAATTAAACAAGGCATGCAAATGAGGAACTCGTGTTGAGAGACAAATTGACTCAAACAATGTACTCCAAAACTAATGTCAAGTCATGTTAAGGTAATGTATAACAACCAATGGTAAAAACTAGGATTATCAAGCAAGTCACTTGAGCATACAACTAGTTTGAACCCACTAGCAAGAGAAGTCGCAACAAGCTTCACAGCTGTCATACCTGCATCTAGTAAAACATCTCAAATATATTTTCACTGAGTAATGAAAGTTCCAGTAGATGCATGGCAGATTTCCAATCCAAGAAAGAATCTAGCAGGTCCTAGATCTTTAATGGTAAATTGATTATGCAAAGCTGTCTTCAAATCAAGTATACCAACCTCATTTGTTTCCATGAGTAACATATCATTAACATATAATAAAACAATGATAGAAACATGATCTGTATGTTTGGTAAACAGAGTGATCATGAGGTGATTGGATAAAAACTTGAGTCCAATTGCCTAGAAGCTTGCTTAAGACCATACAAAGATTGTTTCAAGTGACATACTTGAGTAGGCAAAGCTTTATCATATCCTTGAGGAGGCAACATGTATATTCCTTCATCTAAATGCCCATGTAAGAGAATTATGGAACGAAACATATAACTAGAACCGATTTATAAAAATGAAAAATAAAAAAAAAAACTGTATCATATTCACATAATAATATCATGCAAAAACCCAATATGTACAAATAATATTAATATTGAGATAAACTATATAGAAAGTAAAAAGTATGATATGTCCAAAATATTTCTTTGCATTTAATGGCACATAATTACCTTTTCTTATACATTTTTGAAATTAAATCAATTTTGTCATGAAAAGCCTTCAACAAATGTTGTGGTCCTACAAATATAGGATAGTAGCAAGTACAAGGTTAATATCTAAGGAGTAATTTTAACTATTTACTAAACTATACTTGTGCTAACAAACTCAAAACATTACAAGAAAATTGGGTTTTAGAGACAACATTCTATCTTTAAACATAAATCTCTGCTATAAAAATCATTAACGTTGATTCCATTTACAGAAATATAACTTGTTTTTCTCATTTTTCATCACATAATTTGTCTTTAAAGATCAAGTCTCTTATTGTGAAACTAGGTTTTTTGGATAAGAAAATTAGAACTACTCAAGTAAGTTAATGTTTGCTCTAAGCAATCCACCAACCAACTAAGGATGTAACTGAAGGCTGGCCTTGAAAATTGTTCAAACGCCGGCTATACGCCATCGGCATTGAAAGGAAGGCCGCCGACCGTAGATGTGTACTGTCAACTTTTAGCTGATGCACAATGTCTCCTGAGAGCAAAATTTTAATGCAGCCTCAACATCACCCGCGTGGATTTGTAGGCACTTGTTGACCTATTATGCACTACCACCATTGAGTTAGTGCACTTTTAATCGACTTAGTTTTCTTTATTTCGTTTTAGGGTTTGTTGTTAGAGTACAATATTCAAGTTTCGACCTTTTTTATCAGACTTTGATATTTTTACATTATTTGACATTTCTTTGAGAGTTTTCTCGTAAAGTTTGCATCTTTAGTGCAATCTTGAATTCTTGATTCATCCGTTGTGATTGAACCTGTGTTTACGCTTTCTGTGCTGCGTCATTAACTCTAAACTATTATCAATATAAAGGATTTTAGATACCCTCTATAAAATTTGGAATCTTATCATCTATAATAGACTTTCAAACCAAATAACCAATGATTAAGACTTTTCTTTAATAGTTATGCTAAAATCTGGAACTACATGGATTAAGGCATTGACACATGCCCTCGTACCTTGAAAATACTATAGTGATGATAAAGAGCAGACATAGGATTATACGACTAGAGGGGCTAAACCTTAATTAAGTTAATCATAAAACTATTTATTAATATTCACTCACTATTACAACTATATTAAATCTCATATGCTTATGAGAATTTCATAATGATTTCAATGAGGTGTTTTTTAAAACTTCATGAAACAAGATCATTCAAATAATAATTATGAATATTTAATATATTTCATAAGAGACGGTATATATGTCACTTGGAAATTAATTATTAATAAAAAATATAAAGTTAATATCTATATAAATTTTGCTTTTAATAGAAATAAATCATAAATATATCTAGATATGATATTTATTCACTAATCCATATTCATTTTCTTAGCATTATATATAGAAAAAAAATAATGTTACTAAATCAAATTATATAATTAATGTGCTATATGATTGCTTTTAGCACAAATAGATCATAAAAAATATATGTAGATAAGATAGTTATTCAATAATTCATGTAATAAATCAAATTATATGTTTAGTATGTAATAAGATTCAATTGTAATATGGATAATAACAATTATTACTTGTGGTTTACTTTGAACATAAAATAGTTATTAACAAGAATTTATTTAGTTAGATAATTTTCTCATAAAAGAATTTAATGTTTTTTGTTATTGTTAAAGAAATATATATATATATATATTATATATAGAGAGAGAGAGAGAGAGTAGCTAGTGTAATAAATGCATTTGAACCCATCACCTCATGGATGTAAAAGTAGATATATAACCACTAAACTACACTTAATTCTATGCCATAATTCTCTCTTCATAATATACATATAATATATAATTTTTTCTTTCTAAAAATATTTAAAAATGAATTTTTCCCTAGTCTAAGAGGGTCGGGGGCCGACTAGCGATAATTCAAGATACACTTCACTTACTAAAACCCTTTTTTATAACCTCATACTCTTCCTAGTGAACATTTGTATTTTTTTTAAGGATATACTATGAAGTCAAATTATAGGGTTAAATGCAAAAACACTTCCTAAATTTTAGAGGTGACATGGATTGATCCCATGAATTTAAAAGTATGGTTTTAGACCATCGAAACATTTTGTACTTTTTTGTCAAAAAATTAAAAAAAATTGTATTGTTCTAGATGTACCTTTTTGTACAAAAATTTATATAAAAAAAAGGATGAAAAAAAAAGGATGAGATGTCCTTAATTGTAAATTTTTTATAATTCATGAAATAAAAAACTATTTTCAAAATTTAAAAGGTCAATCTACACCACCCTAAAGTATATTACATTTTCCGCCAAATTATATGATGGAATACAAAAGATAAACTTAGTTGACTTGGTAATTTTTCCCAATATAAGATTTTTTTTTTTAATCATCAAATATTAGCTTTCATTGTGGAAACTTCGTCGATTATTGATGCGCATCGGTGCAGGATTTTTTTTGTCATAAATTATTGGTTTCATTTTAAAAACTTGGTCAATTGCTCTTTCACTTTGACCTATAAATAATCGCCATGTGGTGTGATTATCTAAGCTTACAAAATGTGCCACATGATCGGTATTTGTATTTAATATTTATCTTGAATGTGGAATGGTGAAGGTTGTTAATAATATATTTTTTAAATAAAGTCAAGCTCCATGAAAGGCGCACATTTTATAATGGATTCATGACCTCGTTAATGATATTTTATAGTGAATTCCTGATCTCGTTAATGATCAATTGACGGATTTTGTGAGTTAAAAGCATTTAGGACTCGGGAGGAAATTTATTTGTTCGTTATAACTTGGAGTTAAATTCAATTGCAGATTCAATATTTTGTGTCATTATTGGTTTTAATGTTTTATGTACTTAATTTGGTTAGGAGTGGTTATTCTTGATATAGGAATATTCGAGATAATTATTATTCAGTATTTTCGGACTAATGAGAGGATTTTTTTTTTTTTTCTCTTTTTCCAATAAAATTAATAAATAAATAAAAATAAAAATAAACAACCAATAGATATAAATTACTTGAGCTCAAAGGAAAGCTGAGTTTGTGATTAAGATTTTCATAGCTCAAGAAGGAAGTACGTCGTGTTCTAGGTAAACTTAATCAAAAGCTGATTAATTAATTTTAACATATACTGAGAATATATTATATATATATATTAGGATAATAATATATAAATTCCATGCATCGAGTTGATCATATATTGGCCTGTGGAATGTTTTGGTTTCTTAATTATTATAAAAATTGGATAAATTATATCGGAATGTCATAATGTTTTGAGAGTAAGTTTACTTGCAGTCATAATATTTCGAGTGATTCAAAAGAGGTTACAGTATTTAGAGAAGTCGATTAATTAACATATCTATTGACATGTGTCACAATATGTTAGATCTTTTAAATTTTAATTAAATATTTATCTTGTTGACACGTGTTAATAAAGATCTTAATTAACCTACTTCTCTAAATGTTGTGACTTATTTTGAAGCATTTAAAATATTGTGATTCAAATGAATTTCTCCTCAAATATTATGACCTTTTAATATAATTTACTCTATAAAAATCTAGCTATTGGTTAGCTTAGAATAATATTGATATAGCTTCCCATAGATGTCAAGAGAATGTAGATCACACATATATGTAGGGTAAGAAAAATCAGTGGTGATTTGATCATCACTGTATTGGATAATGAGGATTTTGTTGATCGATTTCACATGTTTCAAATTTTGTTTTATTAAGAAATAATCAGTAGGGTGCAAATCCCTCATGGGATAGATATATATATAGGGAAGCAAGCATCACGAGGTGCAATACAAAATTCGGATATTATATGTGTAAATATGCATAATGATACATGTTATTATCACCACTTTACAGAGCGTTTCCTTCTATACATAGAAGAATCGAAACTTTTCTTCTTTCACCATCAATGGCTTCCTCCCAATCTCTTTCTTCTATTCCCAAATATTTACGGGAGGATTATTTCACTCAAGAATACAAAGATCTAATATCTACCCTTCCCCCACCAAAACCATGGTCAACTATTAACCTTTATCAATATAAAGGATTTTGGTTTCCCTCTTTCTTTCTTCAAGGATTGTTAACATGCAAAACACACTTTCAAGCTCATGATTCTGACATTTTCTTAGTGACTCTTCCGAAGTGTGGAACCACATGGATCAAGGCACTAACATTTGCCCTCGTACATAGGAAACACTATAGTATTAATTCTCACCACCCTTTACTCACTAAAAACCCTCATGACCTTGTACCATTCGTAGAAAGTTTGCATCTTTTACAAGATGTACTAACTCAAATTCTTTCTCCTCTCCAAGAATATTTGGGAGCCATCTTTCACCTGATTTTCTTGCTGAGGTAATAAAGGACTCAAATTGCAAAATTGTGTATTTATGTAGGAATCTAAAAGATGTAGTGATTTCACTTTGGCATTTTAAAAATAAAACACTTCCCGATGATGTTGAACCCTCCACATTGGAGGAAATTTTTGAGAGCTTTTGTGAGGGTTCTATTCCATTTGGTCCAGCTTGGGATCATGTACTAGGTTTTTGGAGACAAAGCATGGAAAGATCAGATAAGGTAATGTTTCTTATGTATGAGGATTTGAAACAAGAGCCCGAGGTTCATATTAGAAAATTGGCTCTATTCTTGGGATATCCATTCTCTCCGGAGGAAGAGTACAAGGCGTGGTTGACAAAATCTTGGAATTATGCAGCTTTGACAATTTGAGCAACTTAGAGGTGAATAAAAAAGGTAAGTTAGAAACTCTGGGCTTGAAAGTAACTTTATTTCAGAAAGGGTGTGGTTGGGGATTGGAAGAATTATTTTACTTCAGAATGATCGAAAAAATGGATAATCTCCTTGAAGAAAAGTTTCATTTTCTGGATTAAGGTTCTAAATTCCTTGTTCCACAAGATGTGTTCCATTTCAATTTCAATCTTTTTCTCTTATTGCTTTATTTTGTATTACATTTTATATGTATCATTTATTTGTGTTCTCTTTTTTCTTATTTCGTCACAATGAAACTTGGTATTTTGAACACATTTTGTTTGTTAATAAACTCTTGTTTGGTATCAAGCATTTAAACTAGGAGTTTTCCGATTGGTTTTTTCTATTTGATATGAACTCATAGCATCTCTTGAAGAATAGTTTGACATTGACTCAATTTGTATCATACTAGGATTTATTGATTTGAAGGTATAAATCAAGTGGGAATTTGAAAGCTTTATTTCCGTAGCGCAATAAGGATCGCCAAGTGGTATCAAGATAATTTCCTATGCAATATTTTATATCATCGAGTTTATATCTGTGTTGGAGACAAGATTTCCATATTTATATAAAACAAAGTGTTGATCAAAATTCAACTTCAATCCATTCTACAATGATTAAAACACATTCCAATTTATATAAAAACAATAATATGGTGTACACTCGTTGCATTTCATTCGTATAACCAAACTATCATAAATAAACACAATTAAGGTTCTATTTGTTTCATTTGCGTGTAGATAACAAGTATATTTTCAAATAGACTTGTGAAGAAATAAATACAGATAAAAAAATAAACAATTTTACTTATAAAAAAAACAAACAGAGTAAATATAGATAAGATACAGATACAAATAAGATATAAATAAATATACAAATGAAATACAAACCATCTAAACAGACGTAATAAATTATCCAATTGTCCCACTCATCTTTACTCCCCTCTTTTGTTTTTTTTTTTTTTTTTTTTTCATTGAGCCGTTGTAACAAGTTGAAAAATATTCTCATTTAAGAATAAAGATGTTAGTAAGCTATTCTACCCGTTAAATTAAAAAAATTCAATCTACTTCACTTATAGTTTTTATCGAGAACTTTGTTAAATCTCAAGTAAGGTTTCGTTGTTTGCTAGCTTAATAAAGGAAAACGAGAGAAAGAAATATACTTTGCTGTAACTGAAAACGTCACGTCCGTTTCCTTTTTAATGTACGTATAAATGCGTACAAAAGAAGCTACTCTAGAGTAACCTACCTTTTGCATAGACATTGAAACCGAACTGATCCAAAGCAGGCTTGGAATCTTAACTTTGACGATGATATAAGTTACAAAGAACATGAAAATCCTAAGAAAAAAGTTTGCAATCAAACTAACATAGTTTAATTTTGATTTTTATTCCAAGCAGATTTTGATAAGTATACCTTAAAAGAAGCTTTACTCCAAACTAGGAAGCTCTGAGGGAACACTCCTCGAGCTTATAAGATAGAAAACGACTAGTGGAAGCTCGGAATATGCTCAATGTGACACTATGATACTTAAGTTTGTGAGTAGATGAGTGTACATGGTAGTAAGATGGAGATAAAGTAAAAGTGGAGAGGTTGATACTAGCTTGGTAGCTAGTTAGGTCTTATGTATGTAGTTAGATGCCTTTCCTTTATTAGGAAAGTAGATTTACACAAAATGAAAAACCTCTTATTACCCATTGAGAAAATACTCTTACCAATTTTAGGCAAGCGTAAGCCAATGACTTAGGAATTCTTTTAAAAATATGTTCTCATTTAGGAAAGTAGTGGATCCCTTATACTTAAGACAATCAAAAGACCACATAAAATAAATTTTATTTAGGGAAGACGGGATCAGTCAAAATGGTCGGCAAACAAGCCTTGTCATAATCTAACTGTTTTGCTGGGCTTGTTAATCTTTTGGTCAAGAAGGTCAGTCCGTGCAAGGACGAGGTCACATTGGGCAGCGGGGACCATGGCAAAAAATAATTATAAGCAATTTTTTAAACACCTCAAGAGAGCTATTCGCCCTGTAAAGTATTAGTAAATGCTCCTTCATTTTTATTTATCTTTATTGAATGAGAGCCTTAATCATATAGAAAATTGGATAGCTAAAAATGCTACAATGGGAAGATGTCCCTCTAATAAGACGTCTATGTCTAAAGCTGTAAACGAGTTGAGTCGAATCAATACAATAGCAAGTTGGAACTCAATTCAAATAAAAAAACCCAAGCTCAAACTAAAACCCTAACTCGATTATGCTTTGATTTTCAAGCTCAAACTCGACTCGACTTAATACTCAATAAACTCAAATTCAACTCAATTAAGCATGATCGTTCTTTTATTGATTTAAGTATAAAGAGTATTTAATACTCGATAAGCTTAAACTCGACTCGCCTCGATTTAATACTCTTTTAAGTTCAATTAAGCTCGCGAACTCGTCAAGCTAAGTATTTTAATGCTTAAACTTGAACTGAGTAACTACTCAAGTGGCTCATACTCAACTCAATTAGAAGCGAGTCGAATTTGATTTTTACCACGTCAAACTCGAGTAGCTCGTAAGTTATCTCGGTCACTTACTACCCTATTTGTACCACCATGTCAACTTTTTTATCTCCCACTTTTGGGTGCTGTTGTATCAGTGGTGCACTCTTCACTTTATGCCCAATCTGTGGGCCAGCTTAATGCAAGTGTCTTAGATTGTTAAGGGGGAAAAAAAGGTTAAGTGGATGTCGGAGCCTCTATGAGCAAGGCTTGTTTAAGGACGAGGAAACGAACCCACATGCACCCATGTAAAGCATAAAGCCCATTGACCTCAGGATTTTCGTTGGTCGTGTTTCTGCAGCATCTTCTTAAGGTGAAATTTGGTCCAATCTTACTATTTAGCATCTCTTTGCGTCTTATTTAAGCTATGTTGTTCTTATTATTTGTATTATTTTCGAGTACTGAAAATGGGAAAACACACGGCTTCGGAAAGTCAAGTAATTTGACCAGGTCATATGCTACTTTGGTGAAGAATTCATTATTATGATTAATTCATTCAGTAGTAAAAGAGAAAAGATAAAAAGAGAATTTTGGGGTCTAGTTCAACTTTAAAATGTTATTTAATAAGTCCAAACTTGGATCGAATAAGTTTATTATCACTTAATTATAAGAAAAAAGGAAGAAGAAAACATAATTTACTATATTAAAATCACTATCTGAATTTTATATATTTTTTTTATTTCACACTTTATTTTTGAAGTTGTTAAATATTAAATTTATAACCTTATCTATAATTATACTCATTGACTAATGATGATTTAACATGTTAAATTTAGCTATAATTTTTTTTAAAGAAAAGCAAAATTCAAGCAATAATTATGACATTATCGAAAGGAAAAAAAAATGCAGAAGAAGAAGTTATTATTGGTAATTGAATTCAACCTCAAAAAAAAAAAAAAGATATAATTGTTGTTGTAGTTCAAATATAAAAATAAACATGTTAAAATTTGAACTCGATCCAATAAATTACCCATCATTAAAATCTCACCAATTGTAACCAAATCGAATCAATCCTCTATCCAATAGCCAATATGTAACATATCATAAGTTCCATTTTTATATAATCTAGAGTTGAATACCCACTTGTCCTTTTCTAGGAGGAGCCATAATAACCTCTTTTGTCGGGCCTGTGCTGGCATTCAAACACCAAATCTAGGATAAAATCTTTTGGATGTTGAGAACACCACACTTCCATGTGGATTGTTGCTATAAAGTCAACATCAACTCTTAACCCAATGTCATGGACCCAAATCTTACTGGCCCATTGGATACACACACACACACACCCCCTTTTTGATTAAAAAAAAAAGCGCGCACACAAACATACCATTTTGGTTTTTTCAGATTATGGGAGAAACTTTTGTCACATTTACATAGGATAAGATAGAAATGGCACGGCATATGATAGCATTGCCATTTTGTGTTTCTTAATCATAAATAAGAATTTCTAATGCTTTGTTGATGGAATTATTTAGTAAATTATCTTATCATTAGAATAAATATAGTAATTGATATATTAATAATTTTAATGATATTATCATAGTTAAATATAAATATAAGCTGTTAAATAATAGTTGATAGGATCGACTTATTGAAATTATTGATAGGGCAATAGAATTTTCTTAAATTCTAATGGAATTCAATAAAAAAAAGGAAAAAAAATTAATGGAATGAATTTATAATGGTGAGTTTTCATTTTACGGAATGGAGTAGGATATACTATATTATATTATCTTTTTTAAAAAAATGGTGTTTGTAAAATTTGAATTTCATTGTATTATACTAAAAACTAATTTGGTTTTCTAGATATGCATTTAAAATTGCTAATCTAGAATTAAACAATATCTACATCAACTATATTAAAAGTAAGTAGCAAAATCTGATTAAATTAAAAGGAAAAAAATACGTCTTTAGTATTATTAAACAAAGTAGAAATTCTAAGTGAAAAAAGCAAATTGAATGTACTCTCAAAACTACTCATATGTGGATAGACGTCTTAAAATTATAAGGCATAACTTCATCATCTTCATAACATTTTAAAAGTAAACTTATGCATTGAAAGTTTAGAAATGGTAGTCTTTATTAGGATTAATTTGAACTTGTTTAATAAATGAGTCTAAAATAAAATTCATTTATCTAATGAATTGAGTCTCAACTTAAACTCATTAGTTAGCTCATTCAGTCTGAGTAGTTATATATATTACATTATATATTGTATGTATAGTATATAATTAAAATAATAACCTAATTTCTAAAATAATATATAATCTAATCTTTATTGGTTATTAATTATTCTATTTATTTATATATTTATTCATATGCATATTTAATATCTTGGATTTTACTTTATTTTTAGGGCTTGCAAGTTACTCAAACTCAGTTTGCTTTAACATCAGCTCAACTCGAACTAAATTTATAAGTGAATGGAAGTTAAAATAAAATTCGTTTTATGTAAACGAGTGAAGCTCCAAACCATGTTTCAAACTTGGAAAAAATTTGATCTCACTCGAACTCGATAATTTCTTAAATGAGTCAAGCACGAATCTTGAAAAGTTCAACTCACTTTTAGACCTAGTTGTATTTAGGAGAATGTATTTACATTTAAAAACAATAATAATAAAATGCCACCGAAGTATTTCTCCCAAGCCAAAGGTGCGAGCTAGCTGTTTCTATGAAACAATAGGCCATCTTGTGTAAATGCTGGAATTTCTCGCCCTCATGTGATTGTACGATGCCGCGTTATTGATAAAATATGGAACACGTGATTAAGGTTATTTCTTAAGGCCACATTCACAAGTTGCACATGTTGTGCAATTATTATAGTTTTTTGAGGGACCTTGTACCTAATAATTGTTACTCGAATTGTTTCAATTGGAAGCATACGAATCACCACCTTTGCTTAGCCAATCCAATCGGACCGACCTACTTACCAACGGCGAGTCACAATCTCACTTGTTACAACTCATCATATTTGGTTATTTGACAAAAAATATAGTAACGACGTCTCTTTAGTTCATTTTATTTTAGTTGTTTTGCCTCCTTTTTTTTTTTTTTTTTGAAGAAAAAGTTGTTTTATTAAAAAATAGATATAGATGAAAAACAAACATTTTAAAATAAGTAGATCAAACAAACCACTGTTTGGATGGTCTGTTTTTCATCTGTTTCTTTATCTTTTTTAAAAGGATATATGTAAATATGTTCAATTTGCATTCATATTTTATCAATATTTAATCTTTTGATGATAACTGCCAACATTTTTTTTATCTATATCAATTTTTTTATAAATAATTTATTAGAGAAAAGTTTGAAAAAAATGTCTGTATCTGCCGGAAAAAGCCAAACAAACAGACCCCAAAAATACAGATAAAAATCAAACAATCCAATCAGAACCTTACTTGACGGTGAAAAAATACATAAATAAAATAGACCCTTATTTGTTTACGTAGTCGCGTATTTTTTTCCCTCCTCAAAAAATATTTTTGCTGCCCTTGTTAGGCTGGCCTAATTTCTATTGAAGACTTAATGGGCTGTTTAATCTACCATATAAAATAAAAAGAAATTAAATTATATTTTATTATAAACATAATTGAGTTATAATGGATGACATAAATGAAAAAGTAATTATTGGAATAAAAAGAAATCTATTATACCATATCATATGTACAACAGAGAAATGACTACCATATATTCATTACATTATTTAATAAGCACAAAAATAAAACTAGTACTTAATAGGATGAAGCAAAACATTTATAATACCTTATTGTATTTTTTATAGGAAAATGAGAGTCAAGCTACAAATTACTATTAATTATTTTGCCTGATAACAGTTAATGATAAATTATTATTTGATATGTGAAATATAACTACCAAATTAAGGTTGCAATGAGTCAACCTGGGCTTTTCAAGGCTTGGGTTAGACTTGTTTAAAAATTATCAAACTCAAGCTCAAACAGCATTTTTTATCAAGCAAAAAATGTACACCCAATTTCTACTTGTTTAAATAAATAAGCTTTTTCTTAATGTTAAAGTTTGCTCGTTTAGATAAATGAGTTTTATTTCAAGCTTGAATTTGAGTAGCTCACAATCTTTAAAGATAAAATCTAGTAAAGATTATGTATGAATATCCATTATTTAGATTGTATTTTTTATTTTTATATTTTACAATTATATTTTATGATATATAAAATATATAGCAAGTGATTCTACCCATGAGTTGTTCACAAGTCTAAACAAGTGTGCCGACAAGTTCACTTGCAACTCTCCTTTGAGCACAAGCTCGGTTGTTGTAGAAATCTATATACTTAGCTGGATTTCACAGTGTCACCCTAACTTTACAATTGCGGATTGATTTATTGAATAATAAATGAGCGGCTATAACTCATCACTTACTTTGTGAAATAACGGCTTTCATGGACGCGGGATGCACCATTGCTCTGTCAGCATTAATTACAACAGCAGTACGATACGATGAATGCTTGTTTTACGGCCCTTATTGACAGCTTGCTCACCGCAATATTTTGAAAAGAACATGGTATCGACTGATGAATTATTGTTGTTTAAGTGAAGAAACAACCAAACATCAACGTTGAGCACTATAATTTGATCTTTGAGAGTAGAGACTTTACAATCTAGCATCATTTCTCTAATTTTTCAAACTTCTAAAAATATCAAATGAAAAGGCACGGCCGAATATTCATAAATTTTAGTATGTTCACATCATTAAGTTCATATTAATAATTAACAGATAAGATTAACTTATGTATTCAAGGTTATCCTGATCATAATATTATAAACCAAGGATAGTAGCTTGGTCATTGAAAGTGAATTTGAATCCCATCAAATCCAAAAAATTCAAACTCTGTATGAAAAATTATGCATAACGTCTTACCTTTCAAAGAAAATCTCAATAGAAGAGGGATTTAAATTCAGAATACGTGCCAAATGTTGATGTAAGGCAATCCTCATAAAGCACACTTAGTTGTGGATGGCTTGGCGAAGAAGGGTCTCAGTCATAGCATGGCAATTTTGTTTAATAGCAATAATGATTTTAAAAATGCTTTCAGAAATACTAAATTTTGTGTGAGACTTTAATCTATCTAATGTAATAATGGATTCTTTTATGAACCGGAGTATGATTAGCATTTAAACAATGAGGGTTAGGCTGGCTTCATGTTGGTCTTGTTTTACTATTTTTTTCTGGACTTTTCTTTTGTAATATATGAAAAGCATATTTTATTACAAAAGCAGCGAAAAAAGAAGGAAAAAAATAAATTCATGGGTAAATTCAATTATAAGCTTGATTATTTGGTACGTATTTGCTCAACTTATAAATCAAGCCCAAACAGATAATGGAATGGACCTAATATCTTAATTAAAAAAAAAAAAAAAAAAAACTAATCCTTTAAGCTGTAGATATCTAACTTCTAAGAATTCTTAAAAAGAGATTTTATAAATTATTTCAACTCAATTATTTAGTACCCTTGATCATATATTTCTTTAAATACATGTCTCATTTTTGTGAAAGAAAATGGAATAAATATCCCCTAACAAGTTGCCTAAAGTAGACCACAATATTAGGTCAAACCGAACTGCAATCGATCCAAACCCTCTAGGTCACGGGTCTAATAAGGCCTAACCCAAACTAGTATAGTTGTGAAATAAGCAACTAGGACACAAGATACAAATAATTCTCACATATACAAAAGAAAAAATCTCACATTATTAAGAAACAAGACTTCACTTTGATTAGAAGTCTATCAAAATCCATGAGATAACTTATTAAGCATATATTATTACTTATGTTGTTAACAACAACAACATTTAATGTGGTGAATAGTAATAAATTTTTATTATTCACATAAAAAATGATTTAAACATTTATTACTATATATATTTATTTTGACTTTTCTTTGTTCTTTTTCTTCATCCATTTTTTTTTATATTAAGTTGACCTAGTTGACCAGATAGGTCGCATAAGCCAAAGGCTTGAATCGGCCAAGACTTGGTTACCTTTCGGTTTATATATGAGTTATGACCCGTATAACTGAGTCGTGCGATGAGAATGGCCATTGATGCCAAGTCGGTTAGTTCACGGTCTGACTTGACCCATGCCAAGCTCTTACTTGAGGGATATGGAATTGGTATTTGTAAATGAAATACATTTTAATTTAATTCTTCTTTCATCATAGGGAATTGGTGGCATTCTAAGATGAAGACGGAAATCTGCTGCTCTAAAGTAGTATCTACATTATATATCTATCAAACCTATGTAATTTTATATAATTAATAATTAAATATATGTATTTATTATTTGAACTACTATTTGCTTAATAGAGTTGTAAACAAGTAAAGTTCTAGAGTAGATCATGGTTAGCTTGAGGTTGAATTCAACTTAAAATTTTACGATTCAACTCGATCAAATTTAAAAATTTAAGCTCGACTCAGCTTGAACTAATCAATTTGAACTTAATTAAGTTCATTACGTGTTATGAAGTTCAAGCTATGCGTGGGCAAAAAAACCAACTAAACTGAACCGAACCAAACCAATTTGTAACTAAACTAAACCAAACTGAAAATATGATTTTTCAAATAATTTGGTTTAGAGAATTTTCATCCAAACCAATCTGTAAATTTATAGTTGGTTTGAAGGAGTAAACTAAATCAATTCATAAAACTAAACCAAACCATTTAAGACCAACATAAAAAATATTTTACTTGTAATTATAAATCTAGTTATGATGATTGATCAAAGGTTATATATGATCTTATGATTTTTATTATGATATTTATTATATGATGAATATTAGTTAATAATAACTTATTCCTTTTTTTAAAATTGTTTGTTGGGTTCAAGATATATTCTTTCATTTGTAACTTAATGTTACTTTTAATTATCATTTGAACTTTGTGAAATATGAATTTTTTTTTATTTAGTTATATATATTTTATTATGTATTAATTTTTCATTGTATATTTTGTTAACGGATCATTCTTATTCATAAATGACTTTTATTAATAGATGATTTTTTTTTTTTTGCCAAATTTATTAGTAGATAGGTGACTTATGATTTTTTAGAGGACTATGAATTAATTAGTATGCTAGTGACTAAATTATTTTATGAAGGATTATGTTTTTTGAATGTAATAGATTTATAAAGTATTTTGTTGATATTTACAATATGAACTTTATAAAGTGATTTTAATATTAAATATCCTTACAAATATAAACTATTAGAACCAAGTCTTCTTTTTTAGTAGGATTTTGATTTAATCGTAATCCGAACCGAATCAAATCGTTATTTAAGGATTTGAAAATTTTTAATCTGAATCAAAGGGTTTGGTTTAGGAATGAAAAAAAAAAACCATAAATTGTGTCTTGGTTTAGTTTTAGTGAAAACTGGACTAAACCGATTCGCACCCACTTCTAATTCAAATCCACTCTAGTTAACCATTTAAGAAATAAAGCTTGATTTGATTATATTATTATTGAGTCAAAAATTGAGCAAATATTGAGTCAAATTTGAATAGCTATGAGTAGTTTGACTTGTTCACACTTTTATATTTATTATAATTATTGGATAATTAAGACAACAAAATAAAACAGAAAATGTGAATCTTGGTTTTATCATTAATTAATTATATTATCCATGCATAAATCTTATTCAAGTTGATAATTGTTTTTATTTAGCAGCTACCTATACTATATCCACTTTCAAACGCACTCTGAAAAGCATTGTTAGCAGAATCTATTCAGGTTTTTTAGAATAATACCTAGCAAAATTATAAGAATCAAATTGTACTAAAAAGGTTATAAGAATGTTTGGAAATTCTTTTTATGCAAAAATACGACATCTGAGTTCTATAATGCCTACAAATTTAATCTACAAAGGTTCCTAATTCGTCAACTTTCTACATTTACTCTCTGATTTGACAACGACAAATAAGAATGGTTCATAAAGCAAAAACAAGGATAGAAAAGATTGACGGACAGCTAGCGATGCTAGAGATACAGTAATTATTACCACAACGAGAAGAATATTCCTGGTTATTGGACCAAGAGTTTGGGCTACAAACCTCCATTCCAAGATGCATGACAAAGTAGGCGTAATATCGATGGCCAAAAAAACAAAAAATTACATACTTAAATATCATATCAATCAAACTGTTATTTATCAAATTTTATATAAAAAGAGAACGTTGAATTTGGTAAAATATAAGATAAAATGTAATTAGATTCTTGAATTTAAAAAAAAAATCAATTTAATACCCAATTGAAGTTTTAATTTCAAAGAGGCTTTTCTTGGTCAATTTAACTTTGTTAATTGCCTGTGTATATAGACACGAGTGAATAAATGTTGGCTATGTGTCAATGGGCATTTTAAAAAGAAAAAAAGGGACCAAACTTAACCATGATATTGGCTAGAGAAGTAAAAATGCATACAAAAGAGAAAGCCAAAAATTTTTACTAGAAACTAATGCAAAGAAGAAAGGTCGCATGGTAAATGAGAAAGATGGCAAATCTACCCATAATCAAAGGGAAACTGAAACCTTAACCTTAACCTATCAAACACTAGGGCAAAATCACAACGAAACCCTACCTTAGCCTCCATTAAAATTCTACCGGAGCCCCATCGTTCTTGTTGGTTTGATATACTTTGCATTTGGGTTCATAGCAGAGCACTGTCACCTTTGGTCCGACTAAGCACAATATGTTCCTTTTTCATATTTTGGGGTATTAGTTACTTTTATCGAAATCCAAGTCTAGTCTGGTGTGATATACTTTGCATTTGGGTTTACAAAATGAGCTAGTAATTTTGATTTTGGTTTCTACATTCTTGAAACTTTTAAGTTGATCATGAGTTGGTAATTTTCTATGTTTATTTCTTGGGTTCTTGAAACTTTCATGTTTTTTAAGTTGAACATAAGCTAGTAATTTTTTTTTTTTTGGTTTTTAGGTTCTTGAAATTAAACTTTGGTGTGTTTTATTGATTTATGAGCTGGTAATTTGTTTTTGGTTATGGGTTCTCTATACTTTCAGGTGTTAGGGATTATTGTTGTTGAGGGGACAAAATTAAGGTTTCGTTGTTGTATTACCATTGTGCTTTCTCATGCCGTTTTCTTTTTAACTCAACCACGATACACTTGGTTTTTTAATTCATTAGCTTGGATGTTGATTTTTTCTAATGCTCATTGGCACGTGTCCAACATCTATTAGCTCTTGTGTCCATATAGATAGATAGCATAAAGTTCAAATGGGACAATGAAAGTGTCCACAAAAAGTTTAAATGAGTATTAAATTAAACTTTTAAAGTTTAGATACCAAATTTAACATTACTTCAAAATAAATCCACTTCTTAGATGTATGGTCTTTCTCATCTTTCAAAAGATAATATACCAAACAATTATAGGCTTTTGCCAAACTTTATGCATAAAATAACCATGGCTTATAATGGTTATTTTATTTCTTTTTATCTTTTCTAATGAATGTCCTAGGACACTTGTTAACAATCCAAATTAAACAACTTCAGGTTTTCTTGGAAATTCTTTTTCAATGTGTGTATAATTAATAACCTTGAAAGATACAAAAAGGCTTCTTTTTTTTTTTTTTTTTTGTTAATTCTTAACATATATTTTGAAGATACCCCTTCATGGGGAACTCTTTGTAACTAAAAGCATGTTAAATATCCTTAATTTTTAAGTGCTTCCTTGAACTAAATCATAAATCTTTTACATACATATATATTAAATATGATTCCAAAAACTTTTATCATTGAATTCTTCTACAAAATAATAACATTGGTTAACCCTCATTAATTTTATCTACTTTTAGTGATATACTTACAATTATATGTCAAAAAGATATGTCATTTATTCAAATAAAATAACTTAAAATTACAATTTTTTCTAAATAAAAAGAACTATAACTCTTCTTTTATATCGGTTAATTATATATGTATATATATATATATATTTGAAGCACATGTTAGGCAATATATAGATGAATAATAGACATACTTACTACTAAACATATCAAACAAATAAAATATTAATAAAATATCAATAAATATCAAATATAAATTAAATATAGATAAAAAAGAGAGAATTCACCAACATTTTTATTAATATCTTTTGAGCTTTCGTTTCCATGTCTTTGTCTCCAGCTTAAATTAATTATGGTTACTGCATGTAGACTCTTTTTCAGTGTGTGCTGAATGCTGGGGTCGTATAAGGATACGTACATTGCAGAAAACATGTGATGTGCGATGTGATGTTGTGATAGAAAAGGAAAAGGAAAAGGAACATGACCTTAGCTTAGCTTGTCCCTTCCATTAATTACGTGGACTGGTCACTGCAACGAAACGTGTATTTATGATATGTTTACTTTCTGCTGGGGACAAAAACCTTGGCCGTTCGCTAGCTTTTCACTTCACAATCACTAAGAAAGACAATACCATCGTACAGTTTTCTCCCTTCCTGAAATGCTATTCCTGGTCTTAGTAGCCTGCCCTAGAATCTGTTTTATGTCTTCTCTCATGGATAGAGCCAGAATCTTTCCCGTTGAATATCTTTTGATTTATTTCTCGGAACTTTGACAATGTCTTTGGAATCTGAAAAGATGAAAAGTGAAAAATAATTCTATGGTTTGGCTCGAGGGGGGATTAGGAGTTAGAAGGATGGAACTTGGTGGAAATTCTTTTTAGAATTTGCTTGTGATTTGTTCTGGAAATTCCGTGTAACGAGGTTAGACGTGCTAGATTGCATTTGGAAGCGTGTATGGCAATTTTTGAAATTTGAGATATAATGCAATGCGGGTTATAATGTTCAATTATTCTTTTTTTCATTTTTGATATGCCAATAGAGATGTAATAATAAATTGGAGAATGCAATGGTAATTATAGAATAAGATGAAAAGAAGTAGGAAATGGGTAAAACACACTTACCAAATGTAGCAACTGAATGGAATTGCAAATTAAACAAAGCATCCAATTTTGGAGAAAATATTTTTCTTGTCTTGCATTCATTGATGAGTGATTACAACTAAACTTCATAAATTCCAATCATTATCTTACTTAGATGGTAGGGTTTGATTATGTTGATTATAATGCAACCAAGTGGTAGATTTGAGTTTTATAATCCATTGACTTTGAATTTTTTTTTTCTTTTTTACTTTCCTAAGGTTAATAGTAGGTTTATCCTTACTAATTAGGCCAAGTCTTTGGCTCGAAAATGTCAATTTCAGGTAGCCTCTTGGCCTTACCTCTTGTAACCCTTAGAGTGAGGCTAGATCTTGGATGTGAAATCTAGCTCTGATGTAAGCTAGGGTTCGAACTTGCCATTGTTATCCTAAGTCTTACCTCGAGGTAATGCTAGTCTTAGATTTGATCCTTACCTAACTTTGTGTGACCTTTGCATCTAAGCTAGGCCTGTGACCTAAAATTTGGCTTGAACTTGAACATTTCATAAAAAATGTCTTTGCAAATGAAATTTTAAGAGAAATTGCAAAGTTTCCCTAAAACTTTCATTTTGATATTAATATGAATCTTTCAATAATGTATATAATGTTATTTGGATAAACGAAAAAAACATAAAAGAAACTTATGGGGAGAACTGGATAGAAATATTAGAGAAAATAATTCTCTTATACTATATTTGGCATACAAGATACTCAAAAGTATTGGATAAATTGTTATTAAGAGATCTTATTTTTATCTGATTTCAAAATTTTTGTACCATCAAATATAAAAGATAAAGTTTTAAGTTTTGTCCCATCCAAAATACATTTATAAAATAAATATAGTACAATAATCTTTATTTAATCATGTACAATGAAAAATTGTGCAACTAATTTTTGTTAAAAATAGATAATACTGAAATTAAAGTTTATGAAGTGTTTAATGTATATTTATGAGAGTAACCTATGAACTTAGAGAGTACAGGTAACATAACTTTTTGGCATTTATAGCATTTGTATTTTGTAAGGTTCGACAAAGCACTGTACATCAACAACATCATCCTTAAATATAAATGTGCAAAGGAAGGCTTGTTCCGGTCTTATGATCATCTCATCTTGGTTGTAGAGTTAGTTAGAACCGTTGTTATTCCAATAAAACAAGGGAAGCAGAAGAGCAAAACCCTCGTCCTCAAAACGGCGGTCGAGCCACCACCGCCACAAACTAAACGCCATGGGCTCCAACCAAAGAGTGGATCATTAGGTGGCAACTAACTGACACACATCACATTCGGCGGCTCTTGGCGATCCTCAAGAGCCATTATGGCCTTTTTCTCAAACAATCCCTAATAAACAAAAGATACAATAATCATAAAATTAAAGGGATATAGAAGAATATTAAAACGTGGACGAGACTCTCAAGAGGATCTTCAAAAAGTGCCTTTCGATGGAAAACTCCGTATCACGATGGGATGGGCCAAATTGTTTTTAAAAGTCTAAATTTTCATAAAAAAAAAAAAAGAAAAATTGTTGATAAGAAAAAAATGATGTTAAGACCCACCATTCAAAAGTTTTTTAAGTGTTATAGAATAAATGCAATAGCTCATATCATATCATATCTCTAAGCTTAATTTTTTGGATTAGATAGTTATGCCGCTAACCTTAAGATAATATTATAGTAAAAATATTATTAGATCAAATATCTCTGCATTCAATGAAAACCCCATTAAGTTAAAAAAATTATCCACTTGATGAGTCTTTGTCAAAGTTAAAGTCTTGACCTACAAGTGAAGAAGAGTGTTATAGAATGAATGTAATTATTCACATCACATCTACAAATTTAAGATTTTTATATTAGATGATTGTGCTGCTAACCTTAATATTAAGAAAAGCATCGACAATATGTGGGTTAAATATATAATAAGGAAGATAAGCTGTACGTAAGATTGAAGAAGAAAATTAGAAAAATATATATAAATGTGCAATAAATTTAAATCCTTAAGAAATAATTTTCAGAAAATTTTCAAGCCCGGGAATGCCATAGATTTATGGGTCCCTGCACCCCTTTACACCCTTATGTAGTTTTTAGACAATTATGGCTCTACAAGTATATATAATTTAAACTTAACTGCGGGATATTTAAATTCGGCTTGATTCTATTTTAAGTAAATTGTTAAGTCCAACTCATATTTCTTACCGATACTGATCCATGAGTCTAGCTGAGCAAAAGTTGTTGGACTCAATTTCTAATCCAATTCCACCTAAATTAGGATATTAATATTATTTTAATCTATAACAAAATAAGTCGAATAGACTAAACAAATTCTCATTTCGAATACGAAATTCTAAACTTTTTAAACCTATGTTGATTACTATTTTATATCCGGTCGATTACTTATAAATTATAACCCTAATTGGACTCACTCGTTCTGACCTTCTTGAATAACTACCATGAGGGAAAAGGGGAGAAAAAAAGGGAAATATATATATATATATATATAAACGAATTTCTTAAGAGCATTAAGAGCATTCTTATGGAAGGTTTTTTAAGGATTGTTTTTCAACTTTTTGGGTTTATTTTTTATATATATTATATTTTTTAAAGTGTAATATGTAAAAGTATATAAACCTGAAAAACTAAAAAAAGCGTGAATGTCCTTTTGTAGAAGACTTTTAGGAATAAAAAGATGAAGTTATTTAAAAAAAAAAGTATTTAAAATACTGACATGACATATTAAGAATCCTGCAGAATAGAGGTCATACTAGATTTGAATGTTAAATAAGATATTGGTTATTAAAAAAATTTTATGATCTTATGGTAGTTACAATGGGATCGATCGTGTCATATCGATAAAAAATTTAGATTTTTTTTATATAATAAAATTTTTTAAATTATTTTATATTTATTTTTATAATTTATTTAATTTTTATATAAATGGTGGTATGATTCTACTATGGTGCATGGAAGTTCCGTTATTAGTAATGCGTACAAAGACAGGAAAGACTTAAGAGTGGTTTTTTTTAACAAAATAATGAAATTATTAAACCCTTCTTTGTTTGCAGGTACTGAACACACACGTGTAGCGCGCATGACCGCCATGTTGTATCCACATGTACATCTGCTCATGGGTCTGCCGCACGTCACGTGACCTTGTATGACTTTCCAAAATAAAAAAAAAAATATTATTATTTTTTCATTTCCCTAATATAATATCAAACCATTCATCGAATGGATGCTAAGATAATAAACCAATAATATACATACGTAGCAATGCAGAGGTCGGTAAGACAGGAATAGATTTATTCAGCATATCATGGGCACGTGAAAGCATTAATGAAATATAAATATCAATAAATAATTTTTATATAAATGATTTTATGAAAATTATATACCATTTTAATTACTTTTTTTTTTAAATATGTTAATGTTCACCTAAATATATGATATATCATGCTTAAGTAATATTTTACCGGATTTATCTTAGGAACTATATATCAAACATGGACGAAAGATGTGTTTATCGTTGTTTTAAAAAAATTTTTATAAACACAAATTATATAAAAGTAAATATTAAATTACTATTGACATATCGCATCTTTAAAATGATATACATTATATTGCACGTAATCATATCACTATAATGTGAATAAACAACCTACTCAGTCAAAAGTTTAAGTCGAGTTGTATCACATGTTGATCATGCGATATAGTTTTGTGTATGTATTGCATTATCAATATACGATATATGGTTGAATAGTTTTTTATGTATCGTATATTAGACATACGACACACATATGACACATATACAAATTCTATATGGCACCTCGAAGGTGCAACATAATAATACTATTCCTATAATTTTTTTCCACAATTTAGTTTGGCAAAATTTTTTTTTAAATATATTATACATCTAATATTCTCATCAAACATAGATCGTATCCAAGTAGATAAGTATAAATGATAAACTTAGCACATAAGTATATTTTTATTTATTTATGATGATTATCCTGATATGATAAATGAAACGTTCAATTTTATTGAATCTTACTTATCAGATTATATTCTTCGTGACATCTCACTTATGCGTGTTTATTTAATTTATTGGTTGAGATAATTGGATTGGGTCTGAAGGAAATTCGTGGGGCAACATGGGACCGTTGGTTGAGGATTTTGGAATATTGCTCAGCATAATTAGTACAAGAATGCTGTGGTAGGAATAGTTGACAGATGATTAGACGAGGATTCAACTAAATTGACATTCCACCATATTAGTGATTGGAATAATCCCGACGGCTAGACTATTTAGTGATATAAATATTAGTAATCCAATAAAATCACTTAGATTCGAGTGGTTTCAGTCGCAATAGTCATATTAATAGTTTAGGGTTTGTATTTTAAACGTGTTTTTTCTATTAAATAGTGGTTGTAACATTTATAGTGAATTCTCATGTGATTTGATCTTTTTTCTTTTTATAATTTCACAAATGATACTTGAATTTCGACAAAATACGCAATTAGATACCTGAAGTTTAAAATTAATTGATTGTTCAATTTAATACTTAAATTTGAAACTAGTTCATTTAGTACCTGAAGAACTTTGAATCGATCAATTCAGTACCTAAAAAAACTTGATGGAGATAAATGTTGGCGTGCATGAAAAGTTCTTTTATGTACTAAATTAATCAATTTCAAAGTTCATGTACTCAAATGATTAATTTCAAAGTTCAAGTATCCATTTGTATATTTTGTTGAAGTTCAAGTACCATTTATGATACTAAACTCTAATTTTTTTGGTTGATAACAAAAATTGTGCCTAAACTTTTACAAAATGTTCAATCAAGTATCTAAAGTTTCATTTTGAACAATTTGGCACCTAAACAAATTTTTGTGGACTTTTTTCATAGCTAAAATTTGATTTTAATAATTTTGGAACATAAACAAAATTTTGTGACTTTTCTTACCTAAAACAAGTTCAATCAGGTATAAAAAAAAGTCTACTAAGTTTTGTTCAAATACCAAAATAATCTAAACCAAACTTCAGGTAGGAAAAATATCCATGAAACTTGCTTTAAGTACTAAATTGTTCAAAACCAAATTTTAAATACCTAATTGAACTTTTTATAATAGTTCAGGTACTATTTTTGACATTATCTCCTTCTTTTATTATCAAGTTGGTATTAGAACTAAAATTGTATTTTGAGATGTCTTAGCATGAGGATCTTACTTAAAGAGTTCATACCAGATTCTTGTTGCGAACAAAACTAATCAATTTTATGGTTTGGAGTATATTTATTAAGAAAAAGATGGAATAAATTTAGGGTATAAATGCATATGCTTAGGTTTTTGTGTATGTGGTAGGGTATTATATGGGAAATGACTTTTGGCATGTAAGTCTATGGTAAATTGTAAAGAAAGAATCACGCTTTAGTTAAATGTGCTTTTATGTATAAATCAATCCAAGATTAAGATTTTATAACCATGGTTTGAATTCTTAAATGTTGGCTAATGGTCTTATAGGCTAATGAACAAATTGAAGCTCTCCCTTCATTGTAATGATCGAAAAAATTCTTATTGGTAAACTATTGTTAAATAAAAATGAACTGATACATTTTTGAGAAGAGGAAAGATTGGATGGCTGATTTTAATTGTCTATATGAACACAGAACACTAAATTATTTATGTGATGCATGGGTTGTGAGATTTAAAGATCCCATGCCTCAAGTATATCTCATCAAATTAATTCAAATATACAAAAAGTTATATGCTGAGAGATATATATAGACCTGACTTGTCCAAAATATTCTCTTGAGATATAGCATGTAAATCTATCTGAATTAGAAGTACACTCAAACCACCTCAAAACTAAACCCTAATATGAACACAAAAGAACATACGAATGGTACACATGGGTGAAATAAAGAAGAGTAATAACCATAACAATACCCTTTTTATCTTAGTAAATACGTACTCTTTTGTCCATTGAGTGCCTAGGTTCTAAATATGTAGAAGGATTAAAAAAACCGAAAATTATATAATTCAAAAAATCATTTCAATGATCCTTGGAGTTATTTGATTTGCCATCATTTCAAATAGATATATATATATCTATATGTATGTATGCAGCTATAATTTTTACATTAATCTAAAAGGTAATATTTTAAAGTACCGGTTTGGAAATATATTCTAAAACTACTTGAAAGTGTAAATACTAGATTTAAAAGATCATAAAATTGATTGCTTATCCGAGGAGGGATAAGTTGACACTTCGCAATTTGTGCCAAAATAAATGAAATCCATCAATGAATGGGCATAGAAATGACACTTTATATTGAGATTGGTTTTTAAAGTAATTGAAGACAACTAAGGTATATTTTAAAAAATTATACGATCTCGTAATTTTTATAACAGAATCAGTGTTGCATATAATTAAACAGATTAGATTTATTTAACTAAAAACATAGTCTTAATTTTTTTGTTAAAAAATTTATAATCAATTTATTTAAGTACCATTCATAGAACACTCTCGCAACATAACTCCAGATGATTCCCACGATTTTGTATATTACCCTTTAGCCCCCACAACGCTTGCTTACCTGATTTGACACGCCAAATTTGGCTTTATTTTTTTTTTTTCTTCTTTTTCCACAGTTGCAAGTGGATCTCCTTAAAAAGACAGAAATGTTGCTAGAATCTGGCTTAATTTATTTCCATTAAATAATAAAAGTAAAGCAACTGAAAAGCTATAATTCGTGTAATTTTTTAATATTTTCTTCAGGCTTAAAGTATATTAAGATATTAGTAGATATTCGACCATAAAGCTGCCAAATGCTAAGTCCCGAAATTTCAAAGTACAACCTTTGAGGCGTGTGGATCAAGGTACGGAAATGTATTTATCTAGTAATCTTTCTAACTCTGTAAACTGCTTTTGATTGATCTGAGCTGTTGTACTCCAGTGGTTAAATTATAAATTATAGGAGTTAAAGATGGAACAAACCGCAAGAAATCCAACGTACTAGCTTGATTTTGATTGAATTCGAAATTTCTAGCACATTAGCTTGAAACATCGATTCATGAGTTTGAGCTGAAGTTAATCATGAATCTTGAAAGTAGTTTGTTATAAGTAAAAATTATTTCATATTCAATAAAAATTAAAATATACTTTAGCTCAAATTAAGCATGATGCATTACCACATCTTTTAGAATAGAGATGGCTAGTTAAAAGGCCAAAAGTTGCTTGTTAAGGGCTCAAGTGGCAATTGGAGCTGCAGTTGTATAGTGGTGGCATAGGTAGATAATAGAAAGATTGTTATTGCCTCTAAGAAAAGGTTAGGTACTTGTTGATAGGGTACTAGATACATTGAAGATAATATGTAGATGTGCAGGAAGCTTTAATCATTTGACACATATCATAAGATACTGGTTGTAATATGAGACTTTCTGTGAGATGAGAGTGCTACTACTATTGTCCATCGATGTATCCCTCTTGTAATGTGCTTATCTATTAGGTTGACTAAGTCGTCCACACCTTCACTCCCTTGAATAGCCTAATTTATGTCTCAACACCTTCTCAATGATAAACACATGGCTCATGGGTTACTCTCTAAGCAATTGTGGTCGAGCATCTTCCTTTGCTCACTTGTACACCTCTTAGCATATACAAATAACCTTCTTGTTAGTTGAATGAAAAAAAAATTCAAAAACAAAAAAAAAAATAAAAATTAAGCAAGTAAAATTTTTAATATCTTACATAATTCTATTAGACTACCAAAAAAATCCACTCATTGGTCAACTGATCTCTCCCCCTCTTCTTATGCATAAATGCATAAGTATCAATATTCGACTCTCTTATAAGATAAAGGAAGTAAGTACAACATTTATTTGAAGGGTTTTTGTATAAAAGTAAATAAAAAGGAAAAAAAACCTACCCTTGGAACTTTTTGATACAAATAGGAATACAACTTCACTATATGGGTTGTCTTTTGCTTCATTTTGTTAATAGTATTAATAATAGAATGATCTTGCATAAAGAAAAAATGAAATTATGTTCAATATGTTTAACAAGCACTAAGTTATATAAGAAGATTAGAAACCTCTAATAATTTTTTTTTTTTTTGTTGATTTTAGAAAAATGAAATGGCTCCCTTCACTTTTGCCCTCTATGCTCGAATCCTAAAGGTGGTAGGCTCCTAATTGTCTCCCTCCCTCCCTCCACCCTGTCCCACACCTCACACCCACCCCCCCGCGCCGCGCCCCCCCCCCCCCCCCCCCCCCCCCCCCCCCCCCCCCCCCCAATCTTCTTTCTTATTTTATCCCTTTATATTGATTTATTATATATTAGTCAACTATCTAAATTTCATAACTCCTTTCTAAATAGATTCCAATCATTTTTGCATGCATGGATTACATTTATATCCAATCTAGTTTTCCTAATATCTTGCATGTTTTGTAGCAAGATTCAAACAATTGATTATCACTTGGCAACAAACTCTTAATCAATGTAAGCCATTTGTTAAAGTCTTGATAGGTTACTCGTCATTAACCTTTAAATTCATAATTTTTATCATGACTAATAGAATTGAGAACTTGATATGTTCCAAATATACCTAGTGTTTTACATCTTCAAACCTATTTGTCCACTTATAGGAGTCCACATCATTAGTCATCGGTATCCATATTTCCTCTTTATGACAATGTCATTAACCATTACATTGTCTGGTATAGAATCTACTTGCCAACAATATCATTGAATGTTGGACTCACATCAATATCATTACAAATGCCTTCTTTTACAACTGTAAAAATCTTTAGAGTTGCATCATCAAGTGGATCAGATTCCTCCTCATTAAATCTATATGTTGAGTAATACCATGCCACTCTATTTGCAAGGAGATGCATTTAGATTATTTTAATAGAATATTATGCTATCACGATTGAGATTCAACACAAGCAATTGATCAATCCCTCTTCATGATTATACCACACAATACTCTCTTAAAGATCTTAACAAATTACTTATCATCGACTTTTAACTTCATTATCTGTACTATGAATGATGGAACTTAATACTTGTTATGTCTCGACTATACTAGTGTTTTACATCTTCGAACATATTTGTACACATATAAGAATCCACGTCGCTGGCCATCACTACCGTATTTACTATTCATGACACTGTAATTAACAACCATGTCCTTCAATATCTAGTTATTAACAATCATTAAATGTTGGACCCACATCCATTGCCTTCTTTTGCAACACTAAGAAACTATAAGGGGACGGTATGATGCAGGCGATAAACTTCTATACCGCCGGCTTACAAAGAAATGCCACCGACCTTGGAAGAAACGTCGCTAATGTTGGAAGATACGTCACCGGTCTTAGAAGAAACGTCATCGGTGTTAGAAGATACATCGTTGGCGTTGGAGCCGGCCTATATTGCTGACAGTTTTGTCTTTTGAATTTTCAAATCGTCAACATTAATTACAATCCGCTAGTTTTTATTACTAGTCAACTTATCATTTTCTTTTTTAGATTTGTATTTATTATTTGTCTTTATTATTAGTCAATATTGTATTTATTATTTACCTTTTTAGGATTTTGTTGATTTCTTTCTTTTTCTTGAGATTATATCAATTGTATTTTAAGGTTTTTGTATTAATTCTTTTACCTTTTTAGGATTTTCATGTAATAGTGTAAATAGGACTTTAGGCTTGTCTTTGTATAGACAACTGATATTTGACAACTTTGATATTGAATTGAGAAGATTTTTTTTGAATTTGCAATTACTTAGCAATTGTGTGATTAAGTTCACATTTTGAGATTCACTCGTTGAGTGTTCTTTGTTATTAAACACTTTCGTGCTGCGTCACAGTACCTGTCCATGAAATGTATATGGAATATCCTAAAATTTCTTATACAACAACAACAACATCAACAACAATAATAACAACAATAGGAATAAGAATAATGGTTAATTGTAATTTAAATTGGAATAATAAAATTTAATTATAGATAATAAGAATTTATTAACAAAAAATAAAATATAAAATTTTAACAAGTTAATTAATTTACAAGGATAATTTAACAACTTTAAAATATGAACAAATAGACCATCACATAACTAAAGAGGACTTAATATAAGGGATAGTTAATTCAAGCATGGTAGTGTAAATGACAAAGGCAAAATGGTTTTTGCGAGCTCATATGTATAATCTACATTTACAAGCTCCTCCCAAACACATATTTAAAGTCTGTTTGGATGGTCTATTATTCATCTGTATCTGTATTTGTATTTGTATTTGATCTATGTTTATATGAAATCAGGAGTTTGGGAAACTATTTGATTTATATTTGCTCGAATTTTATTTCTAACCTAATAATAATAATATTATTATTTCCAGTAGATCTCGTCAGATTCACTGATGGTTAGGCGATCGTGACTATTTAGGCTTGGTAGCCTTGGAGTTTTCACGAGTCATGACTTTATGGTGGTGTTTTCGATGTTTGTGGGTTACCATGTATGTATGGTTAATGATGTTGGTTATTGGTGTCTTCGGTGGATGTAGTGAGTAATGTTCTATTTGGTTTGAGTTAGTGTTTGATGGTGATGTTGATGCATTCAATAGGTTTGATGGCAGATGTGCGACTTTAAGTTTTGTAGTTATGGGTGGATAATGATGGTGCTTAGCGATGGCTTGACTTGTTGGTGGTTGTGGTGAAAGTGTAGCTTATGTTTGGCACTTATGGGGGTTTAGAGAGGTAGGTAGAGGTCAGTAGCTATATTGGTGGATAGAGAGTTGAGTCTAAGTATGGGTTATTTGGATCTGTTGTTGTTTTTTGTGTTCGTGAGTGGCAATGATGGTGGTTCTTGATGTTCGTTGATGGTGTTATCGTGGAGTTGGTTTGGTTGTGAATTCTGGTTTTGTTTAAGTAGGCATTCAATTGTGTTGGGCATTTAAGGGTAACATTTGGCTATTGTGTTTTTTAAGCGAGACTGTTGAATGCATGGTTGTGTTATGACTGTGGGTGGTGTAGTCGCGTTTTAGTCAACATGGTCGACAAAATAAGTGGTTGCTAGGTGAATTAAGACAAGATTATTAGTGTCAACTCTACAAAAGGTATAATTGGAATTGAGTAAATTGCACCAGAAGGTTACAACGTTTGAAAGTAAATTCATTTAAGTTTACAATATTTCGATTGGTTAAAAATATGTCACATCATTTAGATAAATAGGTCAATTGAGGTCACCACTAACACGTGTCTAGATGAGAAATATTTAAAATTAAAACTTAAAAGATTTGACATGTTATGATATATGTCAATAGTGACTTCAACTGAGCTACATCTTTAAACGTTGTGACCAATTTTTAATCACTTGAAATATTGTGACCTAAAATGAATTTATTCCTTAAATGTTGTAACCTCTTTTTAACCACTTGAAATATTGTGACTTCAAATAAACTTACCTCCAAATATTGTGACCTTTTAGTATAATTTACTCAATTTGAATTTGATTTTATTTTTTACAGTGCAACTGTAATTTTGCCCTTCCTTGTTTGTTTTTAACCAAACATCAAATTTACAACTAATGGAAAATATACACGAAACCAATGTCCAGCCAGTAAAGAAACATAGCTTTAAACTCAAATTTTGTCTGTCTGCTCATTTTTGCATCTCTTAAACTTCCTACAATATAAACACTTTCTAAACTTCTTCAAAGAAACAAAAATCTCTTAGTCTAAGATGTAATTATTAACTTCTACAACAAGTTACTGAAGACAAAAGGTAAAAGCCTAATATAAACCTTATATTCCTTAAATCTATCACTAAGATGATTCTCAATTTATGGGAACAAAACTTAAGGATCAAGGATGTTTGAGGAGGGATTAAAAACATCCTCAGCTTACCTTGCTAAACTAATAATAGTTAGGGGTGCAAATAAGCTAGGCTTTTGCCTGCTTGAGCTCAACTCATTTACTTTTTAATATGCTCAAGTTGAGTCGAGCTCTTAATAAACCTATAATGTGCAGGCTCAGGCTCGAGCCTGTTAAGAATTTTCAAGTCAAGCGCAGGCTTAAACCCATTTGTTAAACGAGCTCAGGCTCATCTCGTTTAGCGTATATAATTATATTTATTACATTATATTAATATATTAATATATATGTTAAATGAGTATTTAATGGGCCTATTTAATGGCTTAGCTTGCGAGTCCTTAACGAATCGGCTCACAAGCCTAGAGATAAACTAAGGCCCAACCCATTTAGGTAAATAAGCCTGAGTTTGAGCCCAGGCTCAGCTCGTTTAGTTAAATGAGCTAAGCAAGACTTGAAATAAGCCAAGCTCGAGTAGCTCGCAGATAGCTCGGCTCGTTTACAACCTCATAATAGTCGTTTAATTGTTGATGTTCATTGGATATAATCTTGTGATTTGAATGATTGAAAACTTGTGTTTGAATGTTGTGGTTGTATACTTTGAATGATGTTTGATGATTAAAAGAATAGAGATTAGGTTGTAGCTGATTAAAGTTTGAAAACTAGGCTAGATATGATAAATAAATAATTTCATAAATTAGTAAACCTAAACCTAAATGATTAGCTAAGTAAAATAAAATCAATTAAAAATGATGTCAATGTCACTGAAGGCTGGAAGGGGATGAAAATAATTAAAACATGAAAGAGTTCACAAAATAGGGAAATTTGCATTTTCGAATAGCATGGTGGCATGATTTCTAAAGGTTGAACCAGTCACTTTTTCTTCTCCTTTCTCCATGAAGCTTGGTTAGGTTGAAACCTATGAATGTATACCATACATTGGCAGAAAGGACCAGCCTCGATTGAGCTAAGACTGGTCGCTCGTAAATGTTGTTTCCCTGTTCCAACTAGATTTGAAGTTTTTGATTTTTAAACTATATTAAACGAATTCATTATGTTAACTTAAAAATATGTAATAAATAAATAAATAAATAATTTAGCCAGTTTACATGAAAATTTGGAGTTAAAAACAAGTCTAGAAGTAGGTGAATCATTCGATTATTGCGCATTGAATTTCAATTTGAAATGAAATGTTGAAAATCAATGGAATTTGATTCTAGCAAACAAATATGAGATAAATGTAAATAATATATTTTCATATTAAAATATGAATCTTAAGTTGGGTAATTAAATAATTTGATTTTAGGAATTTATTTAGTAATAATTGGTACATTTAATGGATTACAATGTAAGTATAGACTTAATAGAGAATTAGTTTAGGTTCTTTGAGATACTTTTAGGTATAGTTGGACTACTTAAGATATGAATGGATTAATTAAACCTAAAATGAGTTTTTTTACTTAATAATAATATATTGGTTTAATTATAAGTTGAATTACTAGAGATATCACATTAATGACGTAATTACTATATCATGGGTTAGTAGTTAAACTAACTATAATATGGACTTAAATGTATGATAGATGATTTAATATTTAAATTCCCTTTTGGACTTGATATTAAAATTAAGGATTAACACTTGAAAGGGAGTAAATAAACCTCAATAATAATATATGATATACATAAATATATAAACTTCAATTTGATTAACAACCAGTTAATTATGGGTGAATGAATCAACAATTTAAACCAATTGGAGCTAATTTCTTTACATAAATTCTCATTCTTAAGTATAACTATCATCTTATTTGTGGCTGGTACCTACTTAAGTTTAGTTACACAACGACTTGTGTGTTACTTGTTAGAATATGCATTCTAAAATAAACTAATACTTAAAGATGACCTAATTAATTGCTTAAGTGTCCTTTTTGTAGTCTAATCTAGTTTGAAGAGTGATAATCTTGCGCGGTAGTGCTAGCATGGTAGTTAGGTGTTTAGACCATCATTAGTGGCTTGGTAGGTAGTTGATAGGGCTAATGATATCAAGGCAGCATCTATTTGGATCAGAGAGAAGTAATATAGTACAATTCACATTAATGGGACCGGTTGAATTGTGTTATGTTATGGATTGTGATAGATAGAGATGAGTAATGACTGTGTCACCCATACTAGGCTACTTACTTAGAATTTCTTCTAAGGGATATAGATACCCAGACTACATGTGTCAACTCATGAGCAATTGCTATTATTCATGACTCCTAGATTCCACAACGTGTTGTCGGAGTGTAAATACTCCACTATTATTTTGCTATATTTAAATTAAAGATCTAAATAGTTGGTTATTGTATTTGCATTATAATATGTATGTGTGAGGTTATGGAGATGATTTGATCCAGATGTTATGACTATATGAGTTATGGGTTAGATACTCATGAGAGATTGGATGAGCAGGACATTTAGAGACATTGAATATTATATTGTTATTTACTGAGATTATGATATATGTATTATGAGATCTCCTGTATTATTGAGAGATGATTTTACCTTTATTTTTTGCTATAAATCCATTGATTTATAAACTCAAAATAAGGATTTTTTAATCTAAAATTTGTTAGAAACATATTTAGCTAAAGTTAGCCTTTGTGCATAACACCCAAGTATTATACGTAGTGAAATTATTGGTGCTCTATATCTTTTTTAGGGTATGACATTATATGTTGAGTAAAACCATACCATTCCCTTTGCGAGTAGATGCAGTTCGATTATTTTAATAGATTGACATGCTATGACGAGGGAGTTTCAGCATAAACAACTGATTAATCCCTTGTCACGGTTATACCACACAAACACTTTAAAGAAACCATTTGCCCCATCTATATCCCCTGGAAGCTCGATCATGGGTCATAAGCCATGTTCATATCGATCTTTTATACCAATACACTTAATCGTTATATGCTACCTTCCTTTTTAAATGTGTGAATTTTTATTCCTGATCATATAAATATAAAAAATTCATAATTTCATATTTATTTGAAGTTAAAATATATTTTTTACCTTGCAACTACCCCGAAATTCATTGCTTATTCAAGAGTTAGTCTTAGTAAGTTCAAAATGTATTTAATTTTTAATTCAATTCCCTTTTAAATTATATTTTTTCAAAAAAATATAATTTAAATTTATGTAATAATTTGTAATGACAGATTGCTAAAAATTTTATAAAAAATAATAGCGATAACATTTTGATAGCAAAATTACCAACTTATCAATTGTTTTATAAATTTTATTTGCAACAATTCATTAAAATATTAACAACTTGTTCAATTTTAAAATTCCATAGTTTATTTGCTTGACAAAATGTTCGATAATTTTATTATTGTCTAATTTCATGAGAAAAAATATATTTTAAATTTTTTAAAAACAGAATAATATAATCTTAGAAAAATTAAAATGAAAATTTTATGAATACATATAATAAAAAAATAATTTATATAATAAACTTTAAATTTTGGTTTTATTAGGAAAAAAATCCAGACTTCTAACATTCTCACTTATCATAATTTTATATTCCAAACTTCTAGTCAATTATTACTTATATGGTAATATTACAATATATTATAACTGTATTTTTCCTACAATTGCATATTCCCATTTATTATTACCAAAATTATATGAAAATTTGTAATTTTTAGAATAAAAGTATATAAATTTCTTAATTTATAAAAAATAAATTATCATAATTTACAAAATTAATTAGTTAAAAAGAAAAGAAAAATAAAGATGATCATATACTTCGTGATATAATTCGGCTGGAATTCTTTTTTTAAAAGCCAACCCCATCGCATTTCATTTTGAATGACCCACCTAACTTTTGTATTGAGAGAAATTTTTTATATGTCAAAATAATTTCCACTCCCTAGATATTGAAACCTAGTTTTTTTGCACTAATGCGTCCAACATATAAAATTGTATAAAAGCATACCCCTATAGTTTGATTTTTAAAAAGAAAGAAATTACAAAAAGATTTATTGGATATTATATGTTATTTTTTTATATGTAGTATGTAAATACTAATAAAATTTTAATATATAAATTAATCATTTATCTATACACATGATTTATAGTATCCCATATATCATCTTTTTTTTTTTCATTAAAATCCCCAAAGTTTATCCATAACATTTCCCTCTTGCCTTCACTATCCCAGTATGAAGCTGATTAGGAAAGCACTTACATTTTTTCGGATGACGACCACGAAAATGGGAAACAACATTGAGTCAACACCAACAGAGGCAAAATTCCGAGACTTTAGTATTGCTTTTCTTAATATGCATACATAACATACGCACAAAGCATTCAACATGCTGACATGAGTTTGCTTCCTAAAAGTGTGGCTTTGATGCTTATACGAAAGCATTTGTAGATGTCATTGCCACCAACTCTAGTTCCCGCACTATAGCCATTTTCATCCCCATTTTAGATTAATTAGAAGTGATATATCACTGATGAATATAGTATAATAAAAAGTTTGATATAAATGATAGTTTATGTGAACCATGTTTAGGGTGCTTTTGTAATCCTTTCAAATAGCTATTCTATAACAAACTTTTAAATAACGGATGTCGTAGGAAGATTTAACTCAGTAAGCTTAGAATTGGAATTGCCTAATCGATTTATTCCCTTTCAACCTTATTCGGTTGTCTTGAAATGAAAAATCTACTCCAAAAACATCTTCTTGTCTTAATTTAGACTTAATTTGACTAAAATACGGCTTATATGGATAAAAATAAGCCTTAAGCCCTCTTATGATAAAAATTGGCTATTTTAAAAGAATAATAATCTTTTTATATTATAGAAGTCCTTAGGCATTGTAAAAGCCTTGAGGCACTCTTCAAGCCCACTACTAAAGAAAATGAGGCTCTAATAACGGTCGTCATATCATTAATAAATGATTTAATGGTGATCAATAATGTTTGATCTCATCTATCTATCTGTTCAGATGTCATCCAATGGCTAACATCAGCCTCAAATATATGTAAATAAGAGGTCTCACTTCTCATTTGGTAATTTTCTGTATATTATTAAGATTGAGAGTAGCGTGGAAATTTTGCTAAAATATCTCCAAAAAGGATCAAAGTAACTACTTCACAAAGATGAGTTAAGAACAATCAAATCTATTTGATTTCATCTTTTGTCACACTTGTATACTTGAGAAACTGGGTTTACTTATTTCTCCTCCCACATCTCTTTTTGTAACATCTTACACGTGTCATTAGTTCATGACCCCTCTTAGGTCAACGGGTACGCCTATCAAACATGATTTACCATTGTAGCAACCCTACCATGCAAGTACAACTACAAAAAATGAAAATTGCTCTTTCAAATCCATTAGTCAATATAAAAGTCCTTCTAAACTTGAAAAGAATGATTTTATCTTTCAAGAACTTTTAAAAATAGGTAAATTACATTAAAAAGTATCAGCGTTTGAGGTAAGTTCATTTAAGTTATCAATGTTTTAAGTAGTACAAAAAAGAAATCAATATTTAGGAATAAATTTATTCAAGGTATCAACATTTCAGGTGGTTAAACAAGGTATCTACATTTTGAAAAATGAGTCAAATAAGGTATTAATAATTGACTATTAATGATAATTTTATAAACTTAATTAAAAATTAATCAAAACATTGATACCACGAGTGAACTTTGTAAAATCTTGATATTCATTTAATTCACTTTATGAATTATTAATACCTTTTTTTAATTACCTCAAACATTGATACCTTAAATGAACTTATCCCTAAAAATTGATACTTTATAATGCAATTTACCCTTTTAAAACTATGCGTATATATCTCTCAAATGATGTTATTTGACAATTTTAAAACTTGTTTGCAAATCTTCATATTTCAAAACAATATGAAAAATGCATGTTTGGATTGTCTAATTTTCATTTGTATTTTATCTAATTTACATCTGTATCTTATATGTATATGATCTGTTTGATTAATTTATGAGTCAAAATGTTTATTTTTCATCTATATCTATTTAACAAATATATAAACCAAAATAACAGCTTGCCATCATCACAGTAGTAAAACCAAATAGAGTCTAAAAATAAATGAAATCTATCTACACAAAAGAATAACTTTGGGATATGTTTGCAACTTTCGCTTCTAATTAATGACCGGTCCCCCTCCCAAACGCATGCATAAAAATTAGTAATGACAAGTATCAAGGTGGAATCCACTTGGTTATGCTAGTGATTATTTGATGGGTGCAAGTGGTACCTTATCCTGGGCTATAGTTCTAAAGAAATAATACATTTCCGGATGCTTCAAATTACTATCATCATATTTTCTTAAAACATTGTTATATGAAATCAACGGTTGACATTATAAAAATAAAATAGCATTATAATAATATTAAGAAGATATTTCAAGAATGTGACAATTTCATATATTAATTTATAAATGAAAAAAAAATTGAGAGAATAAATTTAAAGTATCCAAATCCTTTGCAAATCATGTTTCTGTTGATAGAGTTATCCACAACAAACAATAGAAGCGTAATTATAGTTTCTTAAACGTTTATAATTGCTTTGCATTTACATAAGTTCAGTTAACCAATTATGTTTATATCAAAATTTAATTATCCCCCATATGTTTTTGTTGATACATACAATTATAATTTAATGACTAATTTGTAATTATGATTATAAATCACAAGAGATATTAATGGAGGGATTTACATTGTATGAAAAATTTAAATAAAAATTATTTAAAATAACTTCCTCAAAATGGCACGTCCATTTCTTTGGCTTTTTCCTCTTTTTCAAATCAAACATATCGATGGTGGTTATTGCGTATACTTGATAGGGTTCGATGATGAGGACATCACAATTTGGCCGGACATGTACGTGACCGTGATAACATAAAGTGATTGAATCCAATGTTCACTAAATTTTATGGAATTTAAGTATTGATGATTTTCCTTTTTCTTTCTTTTCTTTTTCTTTTTGTTAGATAAAATATTGATAATAAACTGTATTCTAGTTATTTAACGAAATGATTTAACAATTCCTTCATTGCAAGAAAGAATGAAGTTCCTCAAAAACAATAAACTCTATCAAGGATTGTAAATTAGTTGAAACCATACAATAATAAACTCGAGATGAAATTTGATGTAGTTTTAAGCTAAGGAGTGCTTAGAATTTTAGCATTCAAGAATTGGAGCTCGGCTTGATTAAACTCGAAATTTGTTTGATGATGATGATAATAATAAATCTCTATATTCAACACAAATTCAATCAATATATAGACTCAAGTTGAACTCAATTAGACTTATAAGTTGATCAAGTATTTGTCATGAAATCTATAATTTTTTCCATAAATTATTTGTGTGATTTAAGTTTGAGTTGAACTTTGACTTTTGTTCAATCAACCATATACAATTAGGTTTCACACATTTTTATCCTTAATTTCATCCTAAAGATTTTGGTTATAACATCAACTATTAGGGCAAGTAGTTAGCCATCGCCTCGTTACAACCATTTGCACCAATTACTGGCTAAATTACAAGCATGAATTACTGATGGCAACATGTAACTATCGCTTACACTATAAGTCATATGAAATGTCTAAGGAAAAAGACAAAAGAACTTTCTTAGAAATGTAATTAGATGTAAAAATAATTGATCGAGAAACAATGCCTAACAAAAGTCATTTACATTAGTTATGTTAGGACACTTACAATCCACTATATCTCCATATGAGATATAAACATGCAAAAAACTCTAAACCTACTAATATCCACAATGTAGATTATTTAATACCACAAACATAGATATATTGATCACTCTACATCATAGCCAATCCATAATTACTACACATTTAAACACACTAAACAATATTAAATCTTACATAAGGCTAATATAAAATGGCTCAGAAGGTCCATCTAGACACAAATTGTTACAAACCAATTAACGGGTCTATGCAGTGTCGTCCTATCCTATTGCATATGAATAAATACATCATATCATGGAAGGAGTCTCTATCTCCCTAATGTCTAACATACCAACACTAATAATTTGCTAGGTAGTCCCTACAATTAGCGTCCTCCCCATAGTCCGTGGCTATATCGTATCCTGATAAACCAAACATAATGAGTGCTTCAATAGTACCTATAAAAGAGCAAAGTGACTTGAAGCCTAGTACGATATACTGCAAACACACACGTATGATCACACATCACAATGTACACACACTTGATGAAAAGCATGCTCTAAACCTCCATTTATTATCTTTAATGTTTAGCCCCATAAACATCAACAAGGGGTAACTCAGTACCTAACTCACATGTAAATATTTAATGCATACATACATACATATATATTAGATATTAGGTACTCTCTAGTATCCCTACATTGAAACTAGCACATGGTTATTGGGTACTCCCAAAAGACCCCAAGACTCCTAGAACTACCCAAATAGATGCAACTCCACTTGAGAAAACACCACACCAGAATCATCACGATATCGCACCAATAAGTGGGTACTCCCCGCTCATTGATAGCATCTATACATAAGCAGTAACAATCTTTTATACTCAAATAATCATTTAGTCTTGTTAAAGTTCTAACCTAATAAACACAAACAACAAGCATAGTATATATATTTGTTTAGATGACTTATATCAACATCAAGAATCTAGCTGATGAGGATCAAATTGCAACAACAAAGAAGAATAAGATTTTCAAGGAGTGTTGTAGCTTTAAGAAACACATGAATGATAAAGATCAAAATAACTCAAGCAAACCAATTATTAAAGGATCAAAGTTGCAAGATTGGAGCTGTACACCGCCAGCTTTCCTTGAAGAAATAGTCAGCCTTGAAGAAATAGCTTAACACCGGCATTAAAAGCCACCAACCTTAATCTCAAAGCCGCCGGCATAAGTCTTAAAGCCGCTGGCTTTCTGTGTTCGAAAATAATTTCTGAATCAAGTTGATTATTTTAGGCCGCCTATGTTGTTTTTAAGGCTGCCGACTATCTAAGGTCAACAATTGTATTTGTTTTCATGTCTTTTAATATTCCTTGTTCTAGTTTATAAAAACCTATCTGATTGTAATCATTTGGATATTATCATATGTTGTTGAATACAAATTCTCTTGAGAGAGTTTTCTCCATTGTGAGGGTTTATCAATGGTTCTTGTGATAAGAACTTGTTCTCTTTGATAGCTTTGGTTCTAATTAATAGGTGTAATTAGGGTCAAGCTCATTTGGATAAATATGATTCCAATCGACAGATTTGGTCGGGGTCAGGTTCTGTTTGCTTCAAGATTGATAACTTTGGTTTCAATGGACAGGTTCAATTGGGGTCGAGTTGCTTTTTACTCATTTCAAGATGATCCTAGGGTTTGAATTCCTTCAGTAAGCGATTGGGCATACCTAGGGTTCGCTCTATCTCATCACTATCTCTACTAACCTAAACCATAATACAAACATATCTTTCATCGTATGATCCTAACATAGTTATAGATCATAATTTCTTATACGGTTTCTTATTTTTCTTGCTTGGTTAAACTTACGTGAAGCCTACTTAATTATTTAGCTTTTAGATGTATTAGAAATACCATTAAAAGGGTTTAAGCAAGAGAAAAGGGCCATTTTAAAGCTCATGCTCATGGGGAATGGCGTGATAGGCTCGATCAAAACTGGCACGCCTTTAAAAACAGGGCATGTGCAAGGCACTTCCTAAGGCACGACTTTGTTCTAGGCTATGTGAGGAGACATTCCCTTTGTCACACCTATGATGAAGGGAGTGACAGCCCTGCAAGGCTTTCACTCCCTTTGTCATGCCCATGATTGAGGAAGTGGCAGGCCTTGCGGCCATCACCGAGTCTTTCATGGCCTCTAGCATAGCCTAACTTTATTAGAGTGTCCTAAACAATGTGGAGCTAAGGGAATAAAATCTAAAACACAATTATACATCCTTGATTGTGCCTCTTACAATCTAACAAGTGATTTTTGGCAAGTTCCCTCTCTTCCTTTAACCACAAGACTTACAAACTCCCACAAAACATCGTAAAGATCACACTTATCATCCAAAATATCAAATTCTACAAATTCCTCTTCTAACCTAAGAAATCAAGATTACAATACATACTTTGATTCAACTAACACTAGTATCTTTGCAAAGATTCACCACCAACGATACTAACATTAAAATCCTTATCATTATGCGATTTATCAAGACCTTCTTTAAGTTTTTCTATGGTGTTAGGATAGCATGGAGAGTATGGAATATTTTTTGAAAATGAACGATAGGAGAAAGAAAAAAAGGAAAAAAAAAGAAGAAAGGGTACTTATATCTTGTTTCAATAGATACATTCTTTAATAATAACATATATTTTCAAATGTTTAAGTGTAAAGATGGTTTTGCCGTTTATTTATTAATCTAATTTACTTCCTTTATTATAGTAGATGATGATAAGCGTGGAAAAAAAATCAATCGAATTGTCAGTTGTGCAATCAAAATGGATTGAATATTTGATTTTTTCGGTTTATTATTCAATTCAAAACATATATATCAATTCGCAACTCAATTCGAGTGGAATAATTTGAATAGTGAGTTTATTAAAAAAATGTCCACATAAATACAAAAAAAAAATTCAATATGGAATGCATGCTACATGTACGTACATGTAATGCATAAATTAACACATGAAAGGGATAGTGGGTAGTTTCTTAAATAATTATCATTTATGTTTACTGTTATAATTATGTGATACAATTTGATTGGTATTTTTACGTCACATCATATTACATGTGACGTTTATTACCTAATCAAGCCTTTTGTGGTATAAGGGTCTGTTTGAATTGTTAGATTTTTATCTGTATCGAATATGTAATTGATTGATATCGGTATCAGTTTCGCTGGTCAGTTTATGAGTAAAACTATTGGTTTTTCATTGATATCATATGTATCGATTTGGTATGTTCGGTTTGAAAACGATGCCAACACAAGATCAAAATGATGATTCAAAAAATCATGTTGATGTATGCGCAAAACCTAAAATCAATTTGTGTGCTTTATGGATATTGTATTTGAATATCTTCATGGTTCTTCGGAATGTTTTAAAATTATTGCAGGCTATGGGAAAACGCCAGTTATATGAGCATATGTTCACTTTGCTTGGGCTAATAATTACAAATTATGGTAGCCGGGATTATTGATTATGGTTGATTCATGATGCTGTCATGTCACTAAGGGCTAACGTCGGTTTATGCGCAATGAGGGTGATTTGAATGCTCTAATAACTTTCAACAAAAATAGAGAATGGTTGGAAAAAGCTCCTACTATATATGACTAATGACAATCTAAAGGTGGGCCAAAAAGAAAAATGACAATTTAAAGGAACTGTATAAGATGATCAAAAACAGTTACTAAAACATTGATGATGCAGGGTGTGAAGAGCATATTATTATTTTAGAAAGATTATGGTTTTTTTTTAGATTTAATAGGATTGATGTTAATTTAATAGGAGCATAATTTTTTAATAGAATTAATATTATTCTATTTATATCGTTTAATTAGATTCCATTTCAATCCTATAAATAAAGTAGACTTGTAAATGTTGACAGAGAGAATTATGATGGAATAAAATATATTTTTATCTCTCTTATCTTTCTTAATATTCTATGGTTTATGAAATCAATAGGTTGATGGAAGATTGCTTTCTGGTATTCGTACACAAATCAATAGATTGCAATGCTTTATCCGTTTTTTCCAAAATTTGCACTCTTATTGAGTTTTCGAATATTTATGCGTATTTATTTGGGTATTCTTAGAATTAACAGACATATAGAAAATCATTTTTCAATAATCATGCATGATTCAATGGGTTTTGATTTTATCACTTATCACTTTCCAAGTATTCGCAGAATCAATGTATTATGATAAACCATAGGTTACTTTGCTGCATTAGTTGGTATCAGAGCTAATGTTGATCCTAGGATATCATCACACCATGAAGGCAAGCCAATGATGAAAATGAGGAAGAATTTTGTCCACCTTAGGGGAGGATGATGTAGGGCTTGAAGAAGATATTATTATTTTAAAAAAATAACAATTTCGTTTTGTACATTTAAGATGATTAATGTTAATTTAATAAGAGCATAATTTTTTTTAATAGGACTAATGTCATCTATTTATATCAAGTCATTTACTTGGATACCATTTCAATCTTATAAATAAAGTAGACTTGTAAATATTGAGACAGAAAATTATTATGGAATAAAATATATTTTTATCTCTCCTGTCTCTTTTGGTATTCTATGGAATCAACAGGTTGATGAAAGATTATTTTCTAGTATTCGTGCGCGAATCATCAGACACAACAACCCCTTAGAGGAAGGGCCAAGCAAGGGAGTCAATGAGTAGGAGAAATGGAGGTTTAGGCTCTAGAGGGATTTGGTGTTGCTCATATTTTACAAGAAATACTTACTTATAAATCTGATCATATTAGAGCTCGTCAAGAAGTAATTGGTACTACAATCGTTGGAGGAACAATACCTAAACCCGAGGATTGTCTGGATATTCTTAAAGTCAACAGACATATAGAAGATAATCTTTCGGTAATTGTACGTAATTCTATGGGTTTCAATTTTATCACTCATCACTTTTTGAATATTCGCAAAATCAACAAATCATGATACTTATCTCTTTTTTTTATGCTGCATCAATAAGTATGCAATCCATGCTTTGTTTTGAGACACATGGGTAAAAGATTATAGTAAGAAGCTTTAGCCTCTATGACAGAGAAATTTCAATTTGAAGCATCCACACAATATCAAATAATCTACCTTAGTATCACTTGGCTTAGCCAGATTTGGATCCTCTCCTCCTCCATTTCTTTCCATTTAGAATACATAAATAATAATATAAATTAACATGTAACCATATACGTAAAGCATCAATAGTATTGAAAAAAAAAACCAACTATCTATACCATGTGATGAAACATGAATGATAATTACCCATCACCTATATAACGTATTTATTTGATGTAATAGTGGAATTACAATGTACTTGTAATATATAGATTAATTAGTTGAAACCTATAGATTATTATATATATATATAGATATGTTATGTATATATACTAATATATGTTCTAAATATTTGTTTACATGTTATGTGATATATATATAATGTTATATATATGTATATGGTATTGTATATATGTACGTGTGTGTATTATACCTTATAAATTATATATAACATATTTATATGTATAACATTATTTATTAGTTATACAATATACACATAAAATAAATAACATATAGATTATATTTAGCAAATGAATTAATATTATATATATTAATCAATTTATCTATATGCTATATATGATTTATATTTTGCATATATTCTATGTTATACATATGTATTCTAAGTAAATTTTTTTGGTAGAGATATCAATCCACTAAAGCATTGTTCATCAAAAAATGGGTCTTGCAAAGCCTTGGATCAATAGAAGTTGACCTACAAAACAACATAGTTAAAGGACACCAAGAGATTATTCAACATAGCCATTTTGATACCTAACTTTATGAGTATGTGTGAGATTAAACTAATACCAAGATGGTCAAAGTAATAAGTGAATCTATACGAGTTTGGATATTACCTGGGTGTGGCAGCGGCATTTTCAGAAGCAAATCCACAATTGATTATAAACTTAAATATGGATAATACCTTTTGAAATTTTGGGGATAACAACAAGCTAAGTATCTGTACTTATAATTTTTGGCAATTTAATATCTCATATTTAGATTTTGATAAATTAGTATTTGTACTTTCAAAATATGTGCAATTTAGTATGGCTGTTATATAATATTTGATGAGCATTCATTTTTATGACAGGATAATGGTAATTATTTAGACGAACATTGTAAAAATATAAAGATATAGTGTTGAATTACCAAAAAAATTATCAAAAATTAAAACTATAGACACTTTACTTAACAAATTTGCTTGTGAGCTTAAACTTAAGTCAAACTTGACTCGTATAAATTAACTTACCATTATTATATTTTCTATATATCTTATGTACAGAGAATGGCACCTATATATATATAAGATTTACAACAAAATATCCTATAAATGTGTTACAAAACATTATCCTACCACAACTATTAGCTTCAATTCATGCTAACATTATCCTACCATAATTACCAGCCTCAAATCATGTTAACACCCATTCCGCCGCCCACCCCCCCCCCCCCCCCCTCCCCCCCCCCCCCTCAAGGTGAGATAGTGGATGCCAACTTGAGTTTGCTTAGTAGATTGTGGAATCGAGTAGAACAATGAGATTTTGTAAAGATGTCAGTTGTTTGATTAGCAGAGGTAACAGAGAGTAGCGAAGGGTACCATGATGAACATGATGGCGAACAAAGTGACAATCAATCTCAATATGTTTGGTGCGCGGAAGACATTTTTATGAGCAATCTGCGCATCAGTTCTGTTGTCACAATGAAGTATTGTGGCTCCAGAATGTGAGACTCCTATGTCTGCTAGTAACCAACGCAGCTAAAGTAATTTGGATGTTGTATCAGCAAGAGCACGATACTCAGATTCTATGCTAGATATAGAAATGACAGTTTGTTTCTTACTACGCCAATAAATGAGAGAGTCGCCCAAAAAGAAACAACAAATTGTGGATCGACGGTCAGTTGGATCACTAGCCCAATCAGCATCTGAGTAACTAGTCAGTATCAAGGAAGATTGAGCTGAAAAATGAAGACCATGGAAAAAAGTTCCCTTAATGTACCGAAGAATACGTAAAACAACAACAAAATGTGCAGTGCAAGGAGCTGTCATGAATTGACTTACCAAATGCACTGCATGGGCAATATCTGGCCATGTAACAGTAAGATAAACAAGACTACCTACTAGGTGGCGATATAAAGTGGGATTCTCAAGAGGAGTGTCGTCTAGAGGAGTAAGTTTAACATTAAGTTCCAGAGGAGTTGATATAGTCTTGCTGTCTGTAATTCCTACTTGAGAAATCAAATCAGAAGCATATTTAGCTTGAGAAAGAGAATAACAGTTGAGTTATGGGAAACTTCAAGACCGAGAAAGTAGCTAAGTGAACCTAGATCTTTCATTTCAAATTGGGTGCTTAGATGCTGTTGTAACTCTGAAATGTAAGATATATCATCGCCTCTTATGATCATATCATCAACATAGAGAAGAAGCAAAACAAGGCCATGATTAGTGCGACGAATGAATAAGGCAAAATCATGAGGACTTGAGACAAAACCAAACTGAGTGATGGCAGAACTAAATTTAGCAAACTAGGCTTTGGGTGTTTGTTTCAAGCCATATAATGCTCGACGGAGTCAACAAAATTTATGAGCAGGATAGCAAAATCCAGGAGGAGAATGCATATAAACCTCTTCTTGCAAGTCTCCATTCAGAAATGCATTTTTAACATCCATTTGTAGAAGTTTCCATTTACGCACGGCAGCAATAGCTAATAAACTACGCACAGAGGTCAATCATGCTTCGGGCACAAAAGTTTCTTCATAATCTATGCCATACTCTTGATTATATCCTTTTGCAACCAAACGAGCTTTGTTGCGCTCAATAGAACCATCAGATCGAGTTTTAATTTTGTAGGCCCATTTGCATCCAATAGGATTCTTACCAAGAGGAAGATCAACCAAATCCCATGTGTGAGTTTTTGCTAGATCTTGAAGTTCTTCATGCATAGCTTGCTGCCAAAGGGGGGTCAGAACTTGCTTCACGATAAGAGTGAGGCTCATGATGGGTTAAAATAGCAAAATAACAATGATAATTAGCAAGATGATGAGGAGTTTCTCTTACCTTAGTGGACCGTCAGATGGATGTGCTATCAGAGGTAGGTGCAGGAGCAGCAGCTGGAGCAGTTTCAGTTGGAGGAGATGCAGTAGTGGAAGAATTATCATTGAGATTGTCATAATGATCGGGATCAAAACTAGGAAATAACTCAACTTTAAGGTCAGTGAAGAATAGGGATGACGGGATATCTAATTGATGAAATTTTGAGAGAGAAGAAAACATGGTATTTTCCCAAAATGTAACATGCCGAGAAACACGCAATCGTTGAGAGATTGGATCGCAACACCTATATCCTTTATGTTCTATTCCATATCCTAGAAAGCAACAGAGCCGAGCATGAGGCTCTAGTTTGGTATGTGTCCTGAGGATGTAAAAGAACAAAACAAGCACATCTAAAGGGTTTAAAGATTGAGTAATCAGGGATCTTACCAAACAAGCATTCAAAAGGGGAGAGATTCTGAAGTACTAAAGTAGGAAGACGGTTAATAGCGTAGACAGCATTCAAAGCTGCTTCTCCCCAAAATTTTTCAAGATAAGCGGCAGAAAGAAGAAGAGCACGAACAGAATCAAGGATGTGACGATGCTTATGCTCAACTCGCCCATTTTGCTGAGAAGTGTGAGGATAAGAACGCTGAATGATGGTACCTTGTTAACTAAGAAACTGCAGCAAAGAAGAATCTTGATATTCCATGGCATTATCAGTTTGAAGGATTTTAATAGTTTGAGAGAACTGGGTTTTTATCATAGTGGCAAACTTAATATAAAGTTGGGATAATTTAGACCGATGCTTTAAGAAATATATCCAAGTGAAACGAGAATAATCATCAATAAACAAAACAAAATATTTATAACGATTCATAGAAATAAGAAGAGATGGACCCCATATATTAGAATGAATAAGCCCAAAAGGAATGTTTGATACAGAAGTATCTGGAGTGAAATATAAAGCTGGTTGTTTGCCAAGTTGACAATGTAAGCAAGAAAAGAATCTAACTTAATATTTCCTAATAGACTACGAGAAATCAAAGGTTAAAGTTTGCTGGTGGAAGCATAACCAAGGCGAAGATGCCACTGATAGGTGGGGGAAGAAGTTGTAGCTGCAAACACAATTTGATGAGGAATATGGAGAGATGAGAGTTCGAATAATCTGCCTATCTGCGGCCCTTCCCAATAATTTGCCCCATCTGTGGATCCTAAACCTGACAGCCAAGAGGAGAAAAATTAACATTTAGTCCACTTTCACATAGTTGGCCAGCAGAGATAAAATTAAAGGTCAAATTGGGAACATAATAGGTATTGGGAAGATTAAGGTATGGTGTAGAAGCATGGCCAATATGAGTGATATTCATTGTGGTCCCATTGGCAGTATTAATAGTTGGCAAATTTGAAACAGAGGTTGAATTGATGAAGTCTTAGTGTCAGAGGTCATGTGATTACAACTTATGGAGTCAAATAGCCACGAAGAGTTAGCTAGGATGACAGACAAAGCACTAGAGGAAGAGGAATGAGAAGAGAGAACCTGTTTGAAAAGAGCCTCAAGATCACTTAACGTGATAGCAATAGAACCCTCAATAGTGACAGCTGCAATAGAAGAAGATTCATACTTCAAGTCATTCTTTGGTTTGAAAGAACCGTGCTTTGATTGAGGAGGTCGAGTAGGACAGTTTTCAAGAATATGTCCAATACCATGACAATATCTACATTCCACAGTAGGACAATTGGCAAAGGAATGCCCAGTCTGGTTACAATTCTTACAAGAGTAATTTCCTGACTTTTGAGCGGCATAACAAAGGTGAGTAGTAGCAAGAGCAATTTCAGAATGCATAGTCTTGTCCAGGCCAAGGCGAGTTTCTTCAAAGATAATTTCTTGAATAGCATTATCTAGTGTGGGAAGTGGACTTCGATGGAACAAGGATGCTCGAACAGATTCATATTCAGGGCGAAGAACCATGAACCTGAATGAGATACAATGATCGTCACTGATTGAGCTTGAGATAATTGAGTCTAAATTGGTTGAACTTGTGCAAGAAATTCATTCACCGATTGCCCAGATTCTTGCTTTAGATGATGAGTAGTCATAATTGATAATAATGAGCAAGACCAGTAGTACGATATCGATTGGCTAGGAAATCCTATATTTCCTTGGCTGTTTCATACTCAGTAAATTGAATATGAATAGATGGAACAGATGTATTATGGATGCAAGTGATAATGTGATGATTTTTGCTATCCCAATCATCAAGACGGTCAGCAAATTTAGAATCAGTTTCTTCATCCTCTTTTTTTGGTTTGGTGATATCATCGGTAACAATTCGCCGACACTACAAGAAATTTTGGCTTTAGAGACAAAAAATTTGTCTCTGAAAGTGAAAAATCTGTCTCTAAAGACTTTCAGAGCAGAATTTCCGTCGCAAATTTCTGTTTCAAAAATCATCGTCGCTAATTCTTTTAGAGACAGATTTATTTTCCGTCGCAAATTTGCTACGGATTTCTGCCGCAAATTTGTCTCTGTTTTATAATTAGTTATTTTTAAATATTCAATTAGTAAATATTAAATAAAATTATTCCGTCGAAAATTTGTCTCTGATTCTAAGACAAATTATTAAAAAAATACACATTTGCCTTTATTTATCCTTCCCAGGAGGTCACCCATCATAGAATGCTACATACTAAGCACACTTAACATTGAAGTTTTCACAAGCACTAAACCGATAAACCAATTCGTATCTTCATGAGTAAAGTTCACTACTGTTTATTTAAGAGTTACCACAATTTACAATATTATAACTATAAAACATTTTATATATCTTTTATGTTTATTTTTATTTTTATAATTTCACTTTACATATTTATTAAGGATTTTTCATTAATATTTTATTAAAATAATATATAATATTAATATACAATGTTTTCATTTTAATAATTATTTTAAATTATATATTTATTATAAATATATAATATTTTTCAGTAGTATATTTAATTTTTTTTCCAAATATGTGTAATATATAAATAATGTTATAGATATAATTTATATATATATATTTAATGATATATAATATAATTATACTTTTTATTAGCTATTTAATATTTTATATTAAATTAATAAATTGTATATTTTTATTAATGTGTTTATTTTTTTATTTTATTTTTTTTTTTGCACTTAATATTATAATATAATGTAAAAATAAAAATATATTTTTCATTATTATATTAATAAAATATATAATACCAATTTAAATATATTTAACTAATTATTATATATTACATATTTTATTACTTAAATATACTATATTTTTACATAGTATATTATTTTTTCCCCAAATATGTTATTATATTTTAAATAAAATATAGTATGTAAATATAAATTATGTAAGATATATAATAATTTTTTATATTAAAAAATATATGAATAGTCATAATAAATATATAATAAAAAATTATAATAATGATATATATATTTTTATTAATATATTATTTATATTTGTTATGTTTAAATATACTAAGTTTATTTTTATTAATTATTTTATTTTACATATATTATTATTGAAATATACTTTATTTTTAATTAGTATTTTATGATATTACTTGCATATAACATATTATATTATTATTATACACTATTTTATTAAGTTGTTAATTTGAGTTTTATAAAGTTATATGTAAAAGAATATATAATAAGATATAAATATAATATTTATGTTTTAAGTACTATTTTTAATTTTATTTATTATATAAATATGTATTGTAATGTTAAATATATTATAAATAAATATATATATAGTTAGTTGTAAATAACAAATGATTATACATATTATAGTTATTATATAATAAAATTAATTTTAAAATATAATATATGTCCATTTATATAATGCACTTTTATATATATTATATTAGATATGTATAATTTAAAATAAATTTTAAACATAATTATTTATATATACATATATGTAATAATTTATTTAGAGACAAATTTGCAACGAAATTAAAAAAAATAGAAATTGGCGCTAAAATAATTTATTTCCCTCTAAAATCATAGAAAATTTGCAACGGAAAAATTTTCGTCGCAAATCAATGTGTAATCCGTCGCAAATTCCGTCGCAAAAGCATATAAAAATTAGAAGATTATTCATAATTCATGTCATCATAAATCCGTTGCAAATCTGTCTCTAATTCATTTTTTTAGAGATAGAAATTTTCGTAGCAAATTTCTGTCTCTAAAGGATAGTTTTCTAGTAGGGAAGTTTACGACCAATAAAAAAGCTTTCATGGCCTGAACCAGAGATTATAATTCGAGCCAGTCAACATAGTTGTTATTGGCTTGACAACATCGGATTTGTCCATGATGAAGGAGTTGTTGGCAACAGAATAAAAAATATGGCACGAGACAAAATAAAAAAAAAAGACCTGAGACAAATTTCAAAGAAAGAAAAAAAAATACAGAGAGTAATTCAAGGCTTTGATACCATGATAAAGAAAATGGGAGAATATATTTTCTATATATCTTGTGTACAGAGAATAGCTCCTATATTTATACAAGAGTTACAACAAATATCCCATAACAGGCTGCAGAATATTAATCTATCAAACTATCAGCTTCAAATCATGCTAACATTATCCTACCATAACCATCAGCCTCAAATCATATTAACAATTATTAATCAAGCTTGAGCTTATTACCTCTAATAAAGTAGTTTAATTTGCCAAGGAGATATCGTACGTTTTGAACTGTAATACAAACCAAGTATGTATCACATTTCCACGTACAGTCCACCTCATTCAACCAGAATCTACATTCGAACATATCCTGTCGTACCTAGCATTGAGCAGTGAGCACATACAACAACTGAGTCCGTGCTCTCTCCTATGTGCATCTTCATCTAAGTTCGTGTCCTTTTTATCTTATTAAATACAAGTAAAAGGCAAAAAGTCTGAGTCCTGACTCGTAAAACAAAGAATCTGCGAAGGTCGTCGTTGTTTCTCCATGGTCAAACCCACAACAAACAACTTGTCATTAACTTAAACCCTAGCCTTACTTTACTGACTCACATATATAATATTTCTAGATACGAGAAAACTATTATATTTGAACATGAAGCATATATAGGACTTCATAAACCGTTAGATCTGAGAAATTAATTTGTTACTAAAATTGGTATGGGAATCTACCCACCAAAGATACTTTGACTCACCGACACAAGATGCGAATAAGCATTCATTTTGTTATAATTGGACCACCGTCTTCTAGATTATTTAATTAAAAATAAAGTTAAGAGGATTTCTACAATAATTATTAAAATATGAAATTAAAAACTCATGCAAATTATAAAACATGTTCCTTATATTATCAACCAAACCAAATACAAGCTAGAGGTTTGAACTCCTAAAGTATATCTTTCATAACCTTAGAAAATATCTATTAGAGTATTATCACGAGGGAAGGTGGGCTCGTGACATAGGTCCCTATTCTAGGTACCTCACTTATTAGGACTTTTAGCAATAGGAGAAGTTTGTCAACTTTTTTGGGATCTTTTGCCCAATGATCGAAAGAACTAAGGTTCCTAATTTCTTTTTATAATTGTTATATACAAATATCTTTTTCTTTAGTATATTGAATAAATGTATATGAGACCCACAAAACTTTAAAAAATATGAAGGACCTCATATGAAAAATTTAAGGATGAAGTAGTAAGTTTCTTTAAAAAAATAATTGTTAAAATATTTGTGTGATAATTTCTTTAAAAATCTCATAAAGGTCTTATAGTACGTAATGCTCTAATATATGTTAGAAATCCAAACAGTCAACAGTTACTATTTAAGGTCCTATTAGCCATGATTTTGTAGTAGTTTAAATACTATCCACATATTTTCAAAAGTTTTGTGAAATTAAAATTATATTTTGAAAGATTTGGGGCTTTGTTTCCTCCGACCAATAGCTGTAGAGATATATCTGTAATCATCATAAAATGTTTTTCCTAATTTGACACATTTGTATTTTTCGATGGAGTAGGTATTAAAGTTGGGAAATATGAAAACATATTTCTTCAATCAAAACCTTAACAAATGCCTCCAACACGTTTGTGAACAGTGAACGAGATACTACGAAATTTATCAAGCATGGGTTACAGTGCTAGACCGTTAGGGCATAAAAAACTTGCAATAGGGAGAGGGACCGGACCGTGGGTTAAGGAGGTGACCAAGGCCGGCATGAACCGCAAGACATGCGTGTGAGCACGCACCCCAAGTTTTGACCCCAAGGGCTAGGGATTGCGCCTAGCCATGTGCGGCTCTAGCTTCTAGGAGCCACTCGTTTAGATATTTATATATAGGTATAGATTTATGTGCTTTTTAATTAGGTTGTCTTTGTGGTTATATTAATATTAATTCTTTGGCGGCTGACGTTGGGAAAATCGATAGGTGTTGTGAAAGTGGGGAAGAAGTAACAGAAATTATGAATCAAGTCCCGATCATCGACGTGATAGCAACTAATTTTTTTTTACTTTCTGTAATTTTATTTTTTATTAATAGATCAAGTGGAAATTATACTAATCTCATCCACGTTGCAATCATTTTGATATTATCCACGTTTTAGTTTCATTTCTTGATTTATGAGCAGTTTTTATTTTTTTATTTTTCTAATTTTTTCATACTAAACAACCGCATAGACGAGGCTAAGCTCGACCTTAAAGCTTTAAGTTCAAACTCGATTCAAATAAAGCTATACAAGCTCCACTCGATTAACCTTATTCAAATTGGATTTATTTAAAAAGTCTTTTTTTTTATTTTTAGTTTAAATAATATTTATACTCAAATATGATTTGAATTTAATTAATATCTATACTTGACTCGACTTTGATTAAACTCAAAAATTAATCGAGTTAAACATATGAAGTTCGAGCTTAGCTTGATAAAGTACTTAGTAGATTCAGCTCAAGCTCGGCTTAATTATTTTTTAATCAAATCAAATAGTTACTACACTAACTTAGTTCATTTACATCTTTAGTATAATTGTCAATCTGAACAATTTAAAGATAGCAAATATATACAAGTTAAGCACAAAATTTACGTTTATATTAATATTTCTACGTTATGATTTTTAGGGCTATGTTATTGTTCTTCTACTACTTTCTTAAGCCAATATCAAAATTATAAACATTTAATTAAAAAAAAAAAGATAATGCATGTATATTTGTAAAACTAATGATGATAGTGCAAATTACCCTCTTTTCACCTTTAGATAGAGAAGGTTATTATAACGTAGACAAACCACTCTCAAAAAATAAGGAGAGAAAAAATAGGAAAGAAAAAGAAAAAAATATATAGAGATATAGGTAGAAAAATCTTATTATGAACTTGAAATGATAAGATGCAAAAGAATTTTGTGTACAACATTATGGACTTTTTTTAACTTTATAAAATGTCCAATTATAAGCTTCATATAAATCAAAGGAAGATTTTGTCCTTTTACAAGCATAGTAGAAAGTAAAATAAGGGTGAGAAGCACTCCTTAGTCGACCCAAGTACCCAACGTCTCTAGTGAATCCGTCTCTTCTGTTGGCTAGCCAACTCTCGGTCGGTCGCCCCTTCTCAGTTCAACCACACCTTGCTTCAAATCCTCCCATAACTCTAGGTTTAAACTCGAATCCAAGTTCACAATTTAAAGAGATTCTTGTCGCATCGTGTTTTGGTTTATGTACTAACCTTTTAAGCTTGGAATATTAGTCACATTATAAAAAGCAAATAAAGGAAAAGAATATACATTCACAATTATATTGAAAATTTTTATTTGCTTACTAATCTGCCGTAGACCTATTTACACAAATACTAATTTCATAAAAACAATTATAAAACCACAGACCTTTTGTATGTGTTTTGTATATTCAACATGCAATTTTGCATTTTTTTTTTTTTTATGTATATCACTTATTCGACATACAATTTTAACTCTTTATGTATTTAGAATGTTTGATGTGCGAATCTACGGTGTAGTGAAATTCTTAAATCGCATGTAATACAAAGAGCATCTTTGATTTTAACCAAGATTCGATTTCACAATATTATTTATTTAATCTTTTTTATATGATTTATATTGATGTAATTTATTTAGTAGGTTTGGTGGATATATATTACTCGATTAAATTATCATGTCTCTATGGTAAAAGATTTATGGGATACCACGTGTAGGATAGCAAAGTAATTTTCTTCTTTTTTTTTTCACTCAAGCATGAAAGACGACGCCCTTTCCTAATCGATGCTTTGAGCTTGATCACACTACGGTATTACTTAAAACTACCTTCTCTCTTTTTGTTTGGATTGAAAACTTGGTGTAAAGACCTAACATGAAATTTTTTCAACACATGTTGGTCGTTATAAATTGACGAACAAGCCCTTCGTTTCTGATTTTGTTTTCTATTGTTTTTATGATATAACATATATAGCTTTATACGTTATAGCTAAAAATTAACTTCATCACTCTTTCAACTATTGGTGAAATGACATAAGATTGTGACAAAAAGGTCATTAGATGCACATGGGAATCTATAATGGACAATTAATCATGATTCATGAAAATGGAGGAACATGTACCACTGAAAAATTTAGTTGATAACTACTTAGCCACCTACACCAATCATAACGCCCTCCTCACATGGGAAAAGGAAGAAGGATTTCAATAAGAAAATTATGGGTCATTAAACTGTAAATACATCCTCTGAATTATCGGTCATGATGGATAAATTGCTTTTTCAAAGTTTTAAATTGTGAGTTTACTCCAAACTTTTGAAAATATGCATGTAGACGTGACTATATCGCTTCATAACTTTGGGGTTTCAGTAACTATTTGTGAATTAAGATATATTTTTGAAAATTTCAGCCGTAGAGTTACACTTTGAGAGGTTAGAGTATTTATTTGCACTTAAATGATGGTTTAGGGCTATATTTGTAATTATATTTAAGAAAATTAAAGCATATGATTTACCAAAAAAAAAATAAAGCATATGATGATACATATAACTAATTTTTTGAAAGGCTAACGAGACATACAATTTAATATATATATATATATATATATATATAGACTTATATCCGAAAGTCTTTATTATTCCGGGGACTTAACCATTAGTCAATTATTTGTCACCACTTAATTTCAAAATATTAAAATGGGATAAATATTAATCAATTATTCCTTTAGATTTTTAAAATTGCATAAACAGTTTTTAACTTTTAAATTATACACTCACTCATCTTCAGAAAAAAGGAGTATATTGTCACCGTTGTGTTCTTATGAATAAAAAGTTGATACGTATCGAATAAATTTTAAAAATAAAATAATCCATAAAATATAAGAATCACTTCATAACACATATTAGATATTTATTCGGAAACACAACGAAGACAACAAGCTTAAGATAACAAATTTCAATCTCTTCATCTTACTAGAGTGTATCCTGTCGCTTTGATTGAATATGAGGAAAATTGTGGAGAGCTATGGAAACCGAAGAAAAGTTGGTATTTGACAATTTAAGTTGAGATGAAAAGGTGTGGAAATGAAGAGAAATCGGTGGAAAGTTTTCCATTTTTCAGCCTACTTCTTTGGGTGGAAAGTGGTAGAAGACAAAGACAATTATAAAATTATCCTTTTTACTAATATTTTATAAAATTAATATATTAATACTTTTGTCATCACTAACTTAGTTTCTCTTCTTTTTCTTTAATTTTCTTTATAAGTTACCAAATATAAAATAAACATATAACTCATTTCCGTTAGTTTCCGCTTTATATAAAGTTGGGAAATACAACGTATATAAGAAATTCAATAAGCATAAAAAGTTCTTTTAACATTCTCACAAAATGAGTCGGAAAGGGGCTCCTAGTGAAATATCGAATCTCAATTCAAACTGTTGCTGTGCTCTTAGTCTTAGTTAAAAATGATACATAAATAGAATTTTTATCATTGGTTTTGCTTTAAAAAGAGAGAGAGAGAGATAAGAAAAGAAAAATCTTAGTCGTTAATTTTGATTTCTTCTCACCCATATTTATAATATATAGGAAAATCTAGGAAAAAAAATTTTCCTTTATTTTCGGAATTCATTTACAATCTATTAAAAATATGTGTGCTTATTGGTTTTGAAGAACTAAGAACTAGAACGTCTTTCCTTTATTAAGCAGATTAGTTAAATTAAATTATCCATCCATCGATATGCTGGGATCATGACTTGAATTTATGCAAACATTCAGCAATAAATTACGGAACGTGGACATTCTTTTCTACACAGCTTTTGACAACCCTTATTCCATGTCCGTGCATTTTATTTTGATACTCCATTAAGTCAACACCAAATTCACTCTGGATCTCAAAAAAAATTGCATGGTCCGGCTCTCATTTACCGGAATATTCTCGTATATTATTTAAAGGATTATTAAAACACTAATAATATGAATTATTATAATAATTTTAATGATCTGATAATAAATAAATAGTATAATGTGATAATTAAATCCTAAAATGTACATTGATTGATGAATTTGCTAATACAATCTGATAATAAATAAATAGTATAATGTGATAATTAAATCCTAAAATGTACATTGATTGATGAATTTGCTAATACAATCAACATGCCTTAGTCAAAATATATGTATGCAGTACCTATCATAGAAAGTAGTGTTCTGTTTTATGCATTATATTATCAAATCTCCCCCTTTTTAGGGCAAAATCAGAGTTCATGAATTTCCTATTTTCATACCATAAGAAAGGTTTCCTTTCCGTAGTTGGTCTCACAAAGTTGAAAACTTGCATTAGTTAGCCACGTCCCCATAGGACTAATGATTTTTTTCGTTTTTTTTTTTCCTTTTCTTTATGGAATTTGAAAAGACTTTCACACACAAAACGATTTTAAAAATAATAACCTATGCATATACCGGCCGGCAAAATATGTAACAAAAAATATAGGTAGACATGCATCTGCCATACATATGTAAAAATTAAGTATAATGATATAATAAAATTTAAAATATATAAAATAATAATTGAATTAAATATATACACAACCAATCATTTGAGAAAAAGTTTTACGCATCAATCAAAATAATGAAAGAAAAAAATAAATATAAAACTACAAAACTGCATTTATAAATGCACTTGCTAAATTATAAAATATAAATATTTATAAGTTTGAGTTAATTAACTTATATATAACAATGTAAAATCTTTTAGTATTGCCTAATATTATATACTGGATGTGCACACCTGCATTGTGTACACTATAATATTATATAAATTAATTAAAAATGAAAATTATTCTCAATGATGCAAAATAATGTATTATACTTTAAAGTAACCTAAGTTTTGGCTTTTATCTTTTAGCCAATTATTTTTTTTACATATATTAACTTAAGGGAGGAGGAAATCGAACCTAGTCTATCTTGTTAGAAGACTGGTTTTTATTCCTCTAATCTAAAACGGGCATGGCAAAATAATCATAAGTTAACATACCATAGAATCTTTCTATTTTTTATTGCCATTTTATGGAGAACGAATGAATTTTGTATATAGAAACAGCAAAATTTTTTTAGTAAAATTCCAATAATATCATTTAATAAAATCCTTATTAAATAATTGTAGCATATTTTGCTATAATAATAAATGACATTTAAATAATTTTTAAGGATGATAAAGTAAGAAGCTCACCTATTATTTTTTAACATAGATATATATATATATATATATATGTTGAAAGAAATTATGGACCTTTTTTTAAAAATAATTTTGAAAATGTCTTCTCCGAGGTTATTATTCAGTATCCCACGGTACTCATTAACACTGACTCTTTTATATGTGTGTAATTAAAAAAATAAAATAAAATGCTATATATATATATATTATATAAAGTATGATTTCATCAGATATGCAAACAGTTGCTAAAATTCCAAAACATGTTGTTCAAAGTGTTATAAACAGTAATGATAGGAGCCGAAAAAATAACACTTGAAAATTTGCTAAGTCTCTTACTCTTGATCGTTAATTGAAGGGATGTACTTGCAATTTACACTAATTTTTAATGTGATTTTATGCTGATATACGTTGTATTTTCCTAAGGAAGGGAAAAAAATAAGTAGAAAGAAAGGTAAAGTAATCTAAAATATTTTCTTACCTTAGTAGATTCTATGATTTGCCACCTTGAACATATTATTCAACAAAAATTTAGGAGCTAATTGGTATTAGTTTATAATTATACTTTATTACTCCTAGAAATTAGGAAGGGAGTCTTCTTTATTTTATTATTAAGAGATATGCAAGTGAAAAAAAAAATGAAAAGAATAGAAAAAACTTATTTTTTCCAATAATAAATTACCCATTTGCATTAAAAATGGTTGTTATTTTGTGTATGAAGAGGCAAAACAAAACTTACTTAATTCTACTTATGTTAATTTAGAATTCAAAATAGCTTCGAATCAGCAACAAGATGGCAAATTCATTCTTATATATAGAAATGTCTTTGGAATGATCAATTTCTCTCTTATATTATATTGAGTTGTATTACATTCCGAATGAAATAGTATATTATGCTATTTGTTTAAAAATGCTCTTAATTTGTGAATACCATAAATATAGCTAATATTTATCTTGTAAGTTGGAAAGGTAGTCTAAGTCAAAATATTTTAATAAATTACAATTCCACATTATGATCCCACCATCTAATTCTGCTTTTATGAAGATGGAGTCAAATTTCCTCTTAGGGCTGGGAATCATTTTTTATTTCCATTTATTGATAATTATGTAGATATTAAATTCTATCAAGATTTTTTTCCCAATACTATCAATGCTAATATTGATTCTTACAAATTCAAACGTATTTTTAACCTAGAAATTCAATAAATTTCTAAGCATTTTTATATTGTCCTTTACCATCACTTATTATATAGATTTTATTGATGAAATCCCATTATGTCAATTTTGTCACTATTTAAATGTTAGATAATCAATTGCATAGTATTATTGGGTGAGCCCTAAAAATATTAATCTTTTAGACAAATTACATATAATTATTGATGATAATTCCTTCCTAAAGTTTGGTATGGCAAACCTAACTAATGTCCTTTTTTACAACGATCGCTGAGAAATACCAAGTGGTCTCATTGGTTGGTCCCTCTCCCCCATTTTTTTGGATATTCATATTCTTACTTACCCTTTCCTCCTTCTAAGTTTTCTAACACGTGCTTCTGAATTTTTCGCTACTCCGGTCAACTAAGTAATTAAGACTCACTAACCACTATCTTGTATAAACACAAATATAAATTATCAATAAGAAAATCGGTTTTTAAAGATAAAATTTTTATCTTTAAAAGTAAATTGCTATTGTAAGAATCATCATCGCTGATTATATGTAAACCAATTTTCTTGTAATAGATATAATGTAATTTTCTTAATAAAAAAATATATATATTACCAATGAATTCCCCTAGTTCATCCTATCACATAGCCTATCCATTTTTACTAAAATTAAATACAAGTGGTAGGTATATACCAAGAAATCACACAAGATATTTATAACTATGAATGATTTTTTTTAAAAAGCCATCCATAACTATATGATTTGTACAAATATTATTGGTAATTAGATGATGTGTAATATCCATATACATATTTGTCCTTTTTATGTTTCACTCATTTATGGATTGTGATTTTTATTTATATTTGTATCTATATCTAATTCGTATCAGCATATGTATCTATATCTTATCTGTATTAGTATATGTATCTATATCTAATCTATTTGATATGTTTTTAACTAAATATGTTTGTTTTTTTTTTATCCATGTCTTTATTTTAATAAACAATCTATTTAAAAAATAATAATAATTAATAAACCAAAAACCTTGAAACCAAATAAAATTCATATTTTATTATAATCTTCATATATTAACTATTACATCTATTCCTATAATAAAATATATCTCAGTTACGTATTACCGACCAACTCCTTATATATGTGGACATGGAAATAAAATAAAAACTAACAAATCTAGTAATATAAAGGGAAAAAATTAAAATAAAAAGAGAAAGAGAAGAAAAAATATAAAAAAAAGCAAAGACATTAAAAAGAAACAGTGCATCAGAAGGAGAAAGAGAGGGAGACGTAAGTATGTATTTGTATAGTACTTCATAAAAGTAAGTCGCAGGTTTTGGAATATTGTGTCGGGGGTGGTCTGATTTTGGAGAGTTAATTATTGCGGTTTGTGTTTTTAAGGTAATATAATCTATGTATTACATATATATGCCATATATGTTATATATATATGCGTGTGTGTGTGTTGGGTTTCCTTGGTTAGAATAACCACGCCCTAAATTCGGCCAAAAAATAAATAAATAAACACGCCTAAAAAAAGGATAAAAAGAAAAAAAAAAAAAAAAAAAGAAAATTCTCTTGACTTGTGGGTATATATATCTCTTATAATTTACTGGGTTGTTTTATGAGTTCAAGTCTTTGTATTCTTGGTAAACCAAGATAGTAACTTAGTACTGTGTCATTAGGATCGATTCCTCAAGATTCGAAAATGGGTATGTTGTTAGAAGTTTTGAGTTTTTTGAGGTTCTTTCATGTTTTGAGAACCTTCTGTTTCATTATTACTACCAATATCAATAATAATGATAAACATTCTTGTTGTGGGTGTCAGCAGTCACGGTCCTATTTGCATTGACGCTTATAATGGTTAAGTCGGGATGGTCTTGAATTTGGCTTTTCGGTTTTGTTTTGATTCTGCGTTTATGTTTGGGTGCTTTTATTTAATGAATTTCAACTCACCAGTGTTTCGGTTTTTTCATGTAAAGAAAGTTGATGGTTTCATGTTGATTTTATTTATTTTTTTTTAAATCAAAAAAGTTTAGTCTTTTAACTTTTCATATTGATTTTTAATTCAAGTTTCATCTTGGGTCACACTCTATCTTTGTTTATACACAATGTTGATTTCTGGGAAGAATTGCTTTTTTTTTTTTTTTTTTTTAATAATTTTGCCATTGTCTGGGTTCGAACTAAATCTGTATATTTTTGCAGACATCGGCATGAGTTTTTCACCAGGCATGGATGATGAGTATGAGAAACTCATCAGAAGAATGAATCCACCCAGGTACTAAAATCCATCTCAATTCAATTTGTTTTTTTTTTCCAAATCTTCTCATTATTATTAAAAATTTAAAAATTTAACATCTTTTTGTTTTCAATTCAATTTGGTTCTGGACAGAGTTGTGATTGATAATGAAACCTGCAAGAATGCAACAGTCATAAGGGTAAGAGAAAGGATTGTGTTCTGTTGTGTTTGTCTTTTTGTGTCCTTTCAACTCACTCTTAAATGGCGTTTTATGGGATTTTTTTTTCTTTTCATGAGGGTCTTGCTTTAAATCTTTGCAGGTTGATAGTGCAAACAGACATGGAATCCTTCTTGAAGTTGTGCAAGTCCTAACTGATCTCAACCTTATCATTACTAAAGCTTACATTTCTTCTGATGGTGGATGGTTCATGGATGGTATGCTCTGCCCTTTATTTTTTTTTTACATCTTCTTCCTTATCATCATCACTCTTTTTTGGTTATTAAAAGAAGTAAGATTCTAAGATTCTAATCTATCTTTTTTTCCCTTTTTTCCCCCTCATATATGTAGTGTTTAATGTTACTGACCAAGATGGAAACAAGATCACCAATGGAGATGTCCTTGATTACATTCAAAAGGTGAATCTCCCTTTTTGCTTTCTCTTTTCCTTTTCACTTATTCGATCTGAGCGCAACCGTCAGGCGCCGTCATATTTTTAGAAAAAAAGTAAAAATATATTCATATATCCAACCCCACATAAAGCAGATATGGTTTGGATGTGTTTACAGATTTAAACTGTTAGATCAAATGATTGTAGTATTAATCTAAGTGTAGATGTTGTCTTTTTTAATGATCTCTTTTGCTTTATGATTGATAATTTTTTGTTGATTAATCTTCAGGCTCTGGGGCCAGATTCATGCTTTTTTTACTCCATGAATCTGTTGGGGTCAAACCAACCATGGACCATACCGCGATCGAGTTAACAGGAAGTGATCGACCTGGTCTCCTCTCTGAAGTAAGTGCTGTCCTCACCCACCTCAAATGCAATGTGGTGAGTGCAGAGGTGTGGACACACAATACCCGAGCTGCTGCTGTGATGCATGTTACTGATGAGAAAACTGGATCTGCCATTGATGACCCAGAGAGACTGTCAACAATTAAGAGACTTTTGTGCAATGTCCTTAGGGGGAGTAACAAAACCCGTGGTTCTAAGACTGTGATCTCTCAAGGGTCTACTCACACTGCAAGAAGGCTTCATCAAATGATGTTTGCAGATAGGGACTTTGTGAGAGGTGAAGATGATTTAGATGAGAGCCAGAGACCAAATGTGGATGTGGTGAATTGGTATGACAAGGACTATTCGGTTGTCACCATCCGGTGTAAGGATCGGCCAAAGCTTCTCTTTGATACAGTTTGTACCTTAACAGACATGGAGTATGTGGTGTTCCATGCTAACATTGATGCAGAGGGGCCAGAAGCATTCAGGTCTGGTGTTAGATTACATGTCTTTATAAACATTTGATTCTGTTTTGTCATATGAGGAAGTGGATTGAGAGAGCCATATGTTTCCAGCTTACTGATATTATGATTCATTTTGCAGGAATTCTATGTCAGGCATTTGGATGGATCCCCTGTGAACTCGGATGCAGAAAGAATGAGGTTGATTCAGTGTCTTGAAGCCGCCATCGAGCGAAGAGTTTCGGAGGTGAGGGAATACATTTTATTTGGTTATATAGTTTAGGAGTATCATTTTCCTATTCAGTTGCGAACTTGCTTTCTATGTAGTGCTTGTTTTGATTTTGAGATAATTTTGATTGTATGGTATAAACATATCAGACACAGACATGATTTTAGCAAACACACACCGTAAATATAGAAACATACAGAGAATAGTACAAATCAGAGATAAGATGTGGATTAAAAAAAAAAATAAAACGAGACAATAAATGATACTAGATATTATGGTTTCAAACAAAACTCTGTTCATTTTGCTATGTTTTTTTTTTCCTGTTCCTGTTGTCATTTAACTTTGAATGACAATTTCTTGGATTCTTCCACCAGGGTTTGAAGTTAGAATTATGTACTACAGACAGAGTTGGGCTGCTATCTGATGTTACCCGAATTTTCCGGGAGAACAGCCTCTCTGTCACCAGAGCAGAAGTGTCAACCAAAGATGGCAAAGCTATCAACACATTTTATGTTTGCGGTGCATCTGGATATACTGTTGATTTGAAGACCATAGACTCAATCAGGGAAACGATAGGCCAGACTATTCTCCAAGTGAAAGGAAGACCTGAAGATTCAAAGCCTGCTGCTCAAGTGTCTCCTACTAGGTTCCTCTTTGGTGGTCTCTTTAAGTCAAGATCTTTTGTCAATTTCGGCTTGGTGAGGTCCTATTCCTGAAGGACTGATGAGAACCTTCTCGGGATGTATAGTTGAGCCTCTTAAATTCTAGATGTCCACAAGGAAGTTAGTTTGGTAAGCTTAGTTTAGTGGAAATTAGTCGAAATCCCTGCTACGCCAAAGGCGATAACAAGAGAAAACATGAGCTTGTAAATATTTCCCCATCATCATCAACCTCATTATTAGGTTCATTTGTTGCTAGGCATCCAATCTTAGTTGGAGCCATGAAAACCAAAGGAATTTCTCATTAAAGTGAGAACATCAGTCTAAACCCTTTGTAACTAAGATCATTAGGTTCCTACTGATGATATCTTCTACTTTTAGAGCCTTCTTGGCTTGTTGACTTTTGATTTGTTTGTTATATTTGGTTCTAAATTTCTTTGCCAAAGAAAATGAGATTGGTTGTGATAAAATGCATTGAAGGTTACATGACAATTGAACTATGTCTCCTATTTATAACAAGATTCCTCTTTCTCATTAATTATCAAGATTCCAATACTATACTTTGGGAGTTGTAGTACTAAATTTTCTTTTTTCCCCAAGATATGGACCATCCTTTTTAGAACTTGCCATCACAGGCAAGGGCAAGTTGAATTTGCTTAATAATGTCAAAATAGTGATCAACTTATTAATTGTTTGGTGGGTTTTCCTTGCCCAACTTGACCAAATCTTTTTAACCTTATCGCAATCCACATATAGGCGGCGGCCTAGCATATGGTGATAATAGTTTGCTCAACCCTAATTATAACTAGATTTGAATGGGAAGTTGAATGTCTCTGTCAGATATAGACGGCCATGTGAAGATGGATCTTGTGCCCTTTTGGATGCTGTTACACATACAAACAAATATATTGCTATCCATTTACATTGAATTGGAAGCCGCCTCTATTTCCACCACCTAAAGTACATACTTTTTAGTTTTTACAGAGAAATATTGCAACAATGCAATGGCTTTTTTTCTTTTTTTCTTTTTTAAATAACTTCTAAAATTTGCAATAATTCTCAAACCCATGGAAGAAATCTAAAACCTATTTTAGGATTTTAACAGTGGTTTGTGATGTACATTCTAAAACCAATATGTTAAGGGAAGTGCCTCAATTTGCTAATGAGATACATCAAATATGCATTTTTGTTGGAAGAAAAAAAGATTTAATGCTTAATCACGAAAATTTCACACATATTGTAATGAAATGTATAATTTCTAAAATAACTATCATCTATATTTTGTATGCATCACATAAGTTAAAAATCTATTAATATTTACGTATTAAGTATAAAAGTTTAGTAAAAATATATAACTATTGGATATACGGGTCAACCCATTAAAATCATAAGTGTAGATGAGGTGGGAAAAGGTTTCCTTCAAACAGCTGCTTGCTGTGGTCCATCGTGCTATATGACCTAATGATGATATAGAAGAAACAGGACTATTGGAATCTTGAATGTGGAGATATGGATAATGGACTCAATAATGGTGGTTCTCTTTTGTTGCGGCAAACCAAATATAATCGGACAATTCAGAGTCCACACATCTTTATCCCCCGAGCATTAATGGCCATTTAAAACAATTAAAAAAAAATCAATTGAACATGAAATGCTATATTTTTTTTTTATCTATCATTCCAATTTTATCGGATGTCTCCAAAGAGATATATGTATCATCGTAAATAGTAAATAAGTATTAATGTGTTTTAAATAAGTACTGAAAAGTACTATGCACATAAAAAAAATTTACCAATACTTATATGTAATTAATTATTTTTTCTCTAACTTTTTTCAACACCTAGAAGAAAAGAAGAAGTTCTGATGAAAGCGATTTGAATTGAACACTCCTTTATCTTTTTTAGAGGAAGACAGTGCTGAGGCAATTGGCTAAGAAAAGAGACACCATGGGAAGCAAAAGCAGCATCTCGTACCACTCATCTACGGCATGTCCACATCTTTTTATTTCTTCCATTATGGTGATTGGCCACTTTCGTTGTCATTGCCGGTCCTATGTGTGCGATGAAACGTGTGTGGGGGGTTTTGCCATGTGGCAGAGAGTGATCTTTCCCAATATATTATTGCCATTTGCAGTATTTTTCAACCGGATGTATAGTAATCACATGCTCCCTTAAGCACCGAAAAATTAAGCATGTAATCACACATATTACCTCATAAAAAATGATAAGGTATATACAATCGATGTCCCAACACCAAGGATGAGACCGATACATTGGATGTTACTTATAAATTGTAATATTATAAATTTACAATATTTATAATCCATCACTTATTCATATTAAGTATAGATATATAAAATCTCATAATTGGTATTTAACTACCATAATATAATGAATACAATTCCATAATAACTTAATAATAGTAAATCTAAATCAAGTTTTCTTCAACACTTATGATACATCTCAACATCCAACATCATAAACTAACATTATTTGGCTAATTGAATTCACTAATTACTATGCAAGCTATATAAATAACCAAATGATTTGGAAATGTTAAAACTTATGTAGGAGTAGATCTCGGCATGAGTCAAACCCAGCTCGAAATTGCTAAGTTACGAGCCATGGTTTGGATGATTTGAAACCAATTCGGGTGAGCAAAGGATGGGCTGGGCCAACCTGCCGATTCACAACTCATTAAACTGCCCATATTTATTAATTTGAAAAAAATAAATGAATAATGGGAAAATCTCTCTTTAATAAGACAAAATTAAAAATCATAAAACAAATTAAACAAAAAATAAATAAATAATATAAAGTTTCAACTTGAAACAAAATTGGACCTAAGAATATTAGGCTTTAGCCCATTTGGTAGAGAATAGCTGAAAGTGTGCATTTATTTATAAACAAGTATATCCACATTTAGTTATATAATTAGCAATATGAGATTTTAAAATACTCAAGACATACTCTCACAAAGATAAAATAATTTCAATATCCTTAAAATGTGGGACTTTGAAATAGTCAAGACAAACTCTTACAAAGATAAAATAATTCCTACATCCTTAAGAAACTAGGAACTAACTCTAAAGTTCATGGATTTAAAGGAAAGAAATAAATGGAAATTGAGAGATTAAAAACAGAACTAATCCTTACAGATTTGTGAAACTCATTGAGTAAATAAACGTCGAAAGAATTTGAAATAAGAGTTATTCTCTGTTCTTTTTTTGATGAAGTTTCTACAACACTTTTACCTATATCATCTCGTAAATATCATTGTCTTTTCCTTTTCACTTTACTTCTACAGGGCTAGGTCTTTACAGCTCATTATCGGCTATACTTTAGACTAAAACAAAATCCAAATATTAAGCCCAATTTAGAAATACGAATAAAATTAAAAATACAATAAATATAAATTTAAAAAGGTTAGATTATATTTATACACAAACACATCCATGTATGGTTGTAAAATTAGCAATGTGAGACTTTTAAACACTCAAAACAAACACCTAAAATAAATCTCACACCATTAAGTAAATATCATTGTCTTTTCCTTTTCACTTTACTTCTACAGGGCTGGGTCTTTACAGCTCATTATCGGCTATACTTTAGACTAAAACAAAATCCAAATATTAAGCCCAATTTAGAAATATGAATAAAACTAAAAATAAAATAAACATGAAATTAAAAAAGTTAGATTTTATTTATACACAAACACATCCATGTATAGTTGTAAAATTAGCAATGTGAGACTTTAAAACACTCAAGACAAACACCTAAAATAAATCTCACACCATTAAGTAAATATCATTGTCTTTTCCTTTTCACTTTACTTCTACAGGGCTGGGTCTTTACAGCTCATTATCGGCTATACTTTAGACTAAAACAAAATCCAAATATTAAGCCCAATTTAGAAATATGAATAAAACTAAAAATAAAATAAACATGAAATTAAAAAAGTTAGATTTTATTTATACACAAACACATCCATGTATAGTTGTAAAATTAGCAATGTGAGACTTTAAAACACTCAAGACAAACACCTAAAATAAATCTTACATCATTAAGAAAATAAAAATCACCTTTACTACAAGTCTATAAAAGTCTAACTAGATATCCTTTGAATCATATTGATCATATTTGTTGGCAATAATGATAACACATTTAATGTTATCAATAGATAATGTGTATCATCTAGTCACATAGAAAGGAGTTTAAATTTTTCTTTTTTGCTTGCATTTTTTAAATTTTTTTCTTTCATTTTTTTTACTTTTTCTTTTTCTTTTTTTCTCTTTTTTTTTTCAAATTTTGAATTTTGACCCTGTTCGACCCGTCAATTTGGCAAGCCATAGGCCTTGAACCAGTCTTGACTCACCTACCTGATGAGGTTGGCATGTGAGTCATGACCCGTACGATTAGGTCGATGAGTCAGACCTGTTGGTGCTTGGTTAAGTCGGACCCATGCCAAGGTCTAAGAACTTATTGAGCCACATAGCAACTGAAGTTCTTAAATTCTCTACACTAATTAGAAACAACTAACTAGTCATAGATCTTCTTGAAAATTTACTAATTCTAGCATTGTTCTTAAAATTCACTAGTTGATTGTACACTTCACTTTGCAATAGGTAACAAATCACTTGTAACTGAAAAAAGAGAAAAAAGATGAGCTAGAGTCCAGCACATATATACCACACACACATGCGCGTGGTCAAGAAATAATACATTCACATGCATATGTACATTTAATGCAACAAATACCATTTTGTTATTTTTAGTTTAAGCCAAGCAAACAATACAAGGATAACTCAATATCTATCACGCATAAATATGATAATACATACATATGATTTGGGTACCTTCCAATATTTATGAGTCTAATCACCTAAATCTACCTATAATCTTCTCCACGTATGACACCACATAAGGTTGGTGTCACATAAAGATTATTAGGGTGTAGCATTAAAATCACCTCTATTACCAATCTACCAACCACACAAAATAATTAATTATTATAGCGAGGTACTCAATTAATCAATTTATGATTTTATCTTAAGTAAGCATAAGCAACAACCAAGGTATATGAGCATCTAGATTATGGACTTTCTCCTTGAACTCAATTCTCTAGTACTCTCTAAACCTGAGTTGCAATATATATATAACATAAGTTCAATTTGTGCTCGAAAGAAAATGTTACTATGACATAACATAAATTTGAACGAGAACTATGTTTGAGGTTAACTTTGAAACAAAAGCTTAACACAACGTAACATAGGTTCAAACACAACTAGTGTTCAACTCATGTTCAAAATAGAAGCATAACATAAGTTCAACTTGTGTTTGCTTAGACAAAGGCTTTTCCAGCACTAAGAAAACAAAACATCCTCATTTCAATTTTTAAACATCTAATTCATCACAATTCACTTCTATTACAACTTCCAAAACATAACTCAACCCATTCTAAACATGAACATTGCATCTATCATAAGATTCCAAATTAAATCCTTAAAACTTACCTGATATCATTTAAATCCAATGCACAAATCAAGAACGCCAAGATTTCCAAGTCTATACTGTAATTTACTCCTCCATCATGTAATTATTAATATGTCCACAAAATCTTACAGTTTTCTTTGACTTCTACCGTTTTTTCAACTAGAATTCTTGAAATTTTACTACTCTAATCCTATTAATCATTAAGGTACTTACAAGATGTTGAGAATCTAACTCTAAGGTATGTTTACCATTAAGAATAAAGGTATGTTGTGGTCTTGAAGGAAAGAATCGTTCATATGTTGATATTGAAAAGAGTAGTTATCATATTTTGGGATGTTAAATGACCTAACCCTAGGCTTATTTAGATATTTACTATTCTATTTATTTGTCCTATTTTATAGGTTATTTCATAAATATTAATTGGAAAAAAGGAGGATTGATGTAATTATGCAATTTATCTTTTTTTAATAATATAAATGAGATATCTTATAAAAATGTAAGTGTATAAAGAAAGTAAAAACTTTATTTATTAATTTTTTAACACATGCTTTTGGTAGATTCATGACTGTCCACCTACATTATACTCTAATTTTAAGATAATCCATCGATTTTAATTTTTATTATTGTTTGATTGGAGTTCGCATATTTTTCTTTTTCCCTTATATAATTTTAGCTTTTTTTTTTTTTTTTTTTAACATTTCATACATTTAATTTGAGTATACTAATGAAATAAAGATAAGAAAGTCCAAACATGAAAGACCAAATCAATACTCATCTTTGATACCAATGAGTGTGCTAATTGCACATTTATATCCTACTATAGAGAGAAATTAAAACAAGTGGTCTAATTATAGAAATTTTGCAATAGAAGATGACAATATTGTAGAAACAACAATTAACAATACAATACAAAAACAAGAGAAGACAAGGTCTAAACACCAAAGTTCAACAGTAAAGATTAATTGGTTTGTTTATTTCTTGTGAAAGAAAGAAAGCGAAAAAAAAAGGGAGTAAAAATAAAAGAGAACAAGAAAAGTCGGCATAAGAGGTAATTAGAAAGCAACCATTACTGTGTGGCTAGTAAGGATGCAATCAACACTAGTTTAGGATTTACTTATTTTTTAACTGATTTTCTAAAATCGAACTCCGACAATTTGTTACGTGTTTTGAAAGCCAATAAAAATATTTCCCGCAAATATGTTTCATATAATTATAGAATATTTGATACCTACCTCTAAATCCAACCAATACACTAACATTAGTTCTAGTAAATTACATCATAAGGCATTCACACAAGCATATATATTTTGTAGTAGATCCCCGAAACTAAAAAATTGAATTTATTTTAAGGCTAAGTTGTGTTTATAATAAAACATTTAAGTTGTTGATTATTCGAGTTGTTTTTCTTGTTATTAGACCAAAACTTTTTCTATAATATTTAAAATTGAATCAAAATCTGTCATAAACCCAATACCAAATTATTTTATTATATTATTAGCATGTTTAGTTAGAGTAGGTATCCAAAATACTCAACTTGCTTTCAAGGGTTTTTATCAGGCTTTAAACCTAAAGGCAAAAAGGAGGGTAGTCACAAAATAAGTCATTTGAGCTTTTACGGCTGTTTATTGGAGTCTTCAATCAATCCAATTATTTGATCTTTCTCTGAAGTTTCAAAATATGGGCAAGGCCCCACAATTGAATAATGATGAAAATTTCAATGTATATATATATATATGTTCATACGTCCATATCGTATACATCTATTAACAATGTCTTGACATGGCAAATAAATATTTTGTATTAGTCTTAATCCTTTCAACTTTCCAAAATCTGTGGTTTAGTGCTAAGTCCCTTTTTAATTATAACTTTGCAAAGACATAATACATAGCATGTAAGAACTAAGATCACCATTATGTATTGATGATATACATTTTCAAAAGCTTTATAACCAAGTTGATACTTTCCTCAGCTTAGTGTAATAAATAATAACAAACGAGGTTGCTATGTAAATAGAATATTCGATAAAATTTTGAAATTTTAATTTTGTTTACACACCGAGTCTTTAAAATTTATTTTGGCTTCTAGCTAATTTATTATCTTTTTTTAAATGTCGAATTTATATACATATATTGAAAATTCAATTTATTACCTACACCTTTAATAGTCAATTGAATATTTAATAAGTCTTTTCATGTTTATTTTTACTATCTCATCTAATGTCATTTGTTTTATCTTTTAACATGAAAAAATTGCTTATCAATGCTAGATGATGTTAAAAAAAAGTAAAAATTCAATCATAATATATGTCTTTCATGTCAACAAATAAAATAAAAGATGTTAATGAAGTAATAAAAGTGTCATTAATAGCATGGTTATATATTAAATTGAATACTTTAAAGTTTAAAAATGAAATTAAAATTTTCATTCAAAATTCAGGTGTTATATTTGATTTGTTTTTATCCGAATATTTGAGGGGTTAAAGAATTTATTACCTATTCTCTATTATGAACAGTCTAGTGGTGATTTAGTACTTATGACTCAATATTGTGTGCTAATTACCATTGTTTCCTAGTGAAGACTAAATGCTCTTCAAAATTAATGCATACAGAAGTCTGCTTCTTCTGATTTCAACGGCCGCATTACCAATAGCAGACATACGCACATGCGGATAACATTAAAGTTGGAAAAAATCGCAAACATATCAATCAGTCTATAGTACTCTTGCTGGATTGGTCAACAGTCGATGTCTCTAGTGTCCTCTTATGGGATATGCCAAGGGATCAAATTTTGTTTTTTTAATAGAATTAGTTTCATCTATTATTTAATTATTTATATTTATATTTAATCATAATTATATACTAAAATTAAGACTTCAAACAAGCTAAACTGTTCATGAACTACTCGAGCCTGACTCGCTTTAGGTTTTACTTGGTTCGAGCATGATTAGTAAATGAGCTGAGTTCGAACGTAAAATAAAACTTATTTAACTAAACGAGTCAAACTCGAACTTTAATTTAGGTTTATCAATCGGCTCGTGATCATGCTTATTTAAGCTTGTGAACAGTTCTCAAGTAGACTTATTAATTGGCTTGTTAATAAACCAGTAAGCAATTTGTAAATTTTTTATGCATGATATATTATATGTAACTACATAATTAAATTAACAAAAACTAATTTTTATTTAATATTTATGTATATAAATTTGTAACAACACTTATATATTATATTTTAGGTTTGAAAAACAATAGAAAATGGATTATTTAAATAAGTCGAGTTTAAACTTAAATCTCAAGCTCAATAAAAAGCTCTTTTAGTTAACCAAGCTGAGCTCAAGCCTAAATTTCATGTTAAATAAAAATCTCAGCTCAAGCACGCACGCGATAAATTTTAAAGTGTCAAGCCATGTTTTTAAAAGCTCGGCTCAGCTCATCTTGACTTATTTACAATCCTAACTAAATTAGTTAATATATTAGTTATTATATCTATTTTGATGCTTAACGAGAGATGATGGAAGTTCTCCAAACTTTATATAAAGGAGGAAGAATTGGAGGAGTAAAAAAGCGAGAATTTCAAAATTTTCCAAAGTAACGAATAATGTTACGCTTTAACAGAAAAACGCATCCAATATAGTTTTATAAATTGAGTTTTCTTACTATCATACTTCAATCTCAATGTTCTTTATTTAAAAGGTAATAAGCTCTTAAGAAAAATTATCAAGCAATATATATGTATTATATATATAATGGGTTACAATTATTAATAAAATTTTAACATATAAAGTATATGCGAAAAAAAAAAGATAATAGTTATTTTAAAAACTATTTATTACACTATCATGTATGAAAAAAATCGATTTTTTTTCCTTAAAATTTTCCCTAAAACCACCATCAAAATTATCCCGAAATAGGAAAAAAAAAAAGTTAGCAAGATCATTTTATTATATCAAATGGGTAGGGAAAAACAGGACACGTACCACTGAATTAAGTCATTGTCATCATCCACCGTTTAATTTGATTTTGATTGGTTATTAAACTATGATAAATTTAGTGAAGATTCCTATTCAACCAGTCTGGATTTGTCCTTAAATTAAGGTAAAAACATCAAATTATACACTGTTTAAAGTGTCATGTGATTCTGAGCTAGTCATCACTGATTAAATGAATAATGTAAATCTTCTGAATCTGATTCTTCTCTCACATGAGAGGGCAAAGAATACATGTTACTTACAGAACCAGCAAAAAAAGCAGTGCATCCCTCACCCCCCACCCCACCCACATGAATTGCAAAGTTACATCACTTATTTTATTATACCATGTTGTTTCCCAATGTTTCAACCCTCAAAATCAGCACTTGTGCTGCATTATCTCAATGACTTTTGATGGTATTATAATAAATCATAAGATTAGATAATCCACAATGATATAAAAATAATAACAATAAAAAGTAATTATATGATATCTCAAAAACTATTAGTTTGACAAAAATATCTTCCCATCAAAGTTCCGAGCGTATAACACGTGTCTAAATATGATATGTATATATATATATATATATATATATTAAAAGAAAATTTTTATATGTGATTTACACACCCTACATATGTCAAAATTTTATTGGCATTCGCACAACACATGTATATGTAGAAAAATTTTATGGTTCCACCATTAATTTTTATAGGACCGATCATATCACCATCTAACGGCTCACACCATACTCAAACGTGATCGAATCAATAAAATAGTTAATCTTTCATTTACTATATTTATTTTGACGGTTAGATTAATGGTAGGATGAGACCGTAGAAGCTCCCACGTAGGAAAATTCCAATTAAATGATTTATCTTCCTATTTTATTAGATAAGTTGTTATTTAGATATGTTATTATTATCACATTCATATGATAGAGGGATAATGGTAGGCTAAATACATGTATCTTCAATTTTTAGTAATTTGATGTCTTGTTTTAAAATTTTGGCAAATTAGTACATATACTTTCAAAGTATATGCAATTCGGTGCTTCTATTAAATAATATTTTATGGTTGTTCGATTTGATGATATGATATTGGTAAACCGAGTGCATATACTTTAATTTTTTTACATTTTTGGGCAGTTTAATATTGCATATTTAGATTTTAGCAATGTTTTGCCAAGTATCTACCTTTATCCCATCAAATATTATTTAACAGAAGAATTGAATCACACATATTTTGAAAATACAGGCATTAATTTGCTAAAATTTAAGGACGAGATGCCAAATTGCTAAAAATAGCAAGTATAGGCACTTGACCTATCTTTATCTCTTGGATGGATGTTAAATAAATACCTATATTTAATTAAATGCACATAACATGTCTTTTAGAGTAGCATTTGTTAAGATCGATATATTTTCGTAATATTAATACTTTATTAGGGGCGGAAGTGTAATTTACACTAAAAGAATAAAGATGAAAATTCTCCACTCCTCTAAAATCAAGGTACTGTCATATTTAAGTCAAAGCTAAAAACATAGGGACATAACTCTATACTTACTTTGCTTTAGTTCATTGACCATATTTCATACACAACCAATGATATATTCCTGAATAAAAAACAAAAGCACAACGTTATGAAATCTGCAATAGGGGGAGTTATGGAGGACTCAGGGACAGAGTTTCCAGGATTCCAGACAGGTTTTGATAAGGATGTTTATATGTTCAAGAGGCCATTAAGTCGATTACAGAAGCGAGCTCCATGTCCTCTTCAGATCAAGAAGATTGCATCTCTTCCATGCCAGGGGGGCGCGCCGTCAGAAGAAATGAGAAATAGTTCTAATTCATCATCACCATCTTCAGCATCAATATGTCCATCTTCAACTTCTTTCTACAATAGTAAAGATCCGATTCCTCTCTTATCGCCTCTCGTGACGCCTTCTATGATAAGCTCCACCCTTGTTTATGAGGACACTGCCACAAGATCCCATTGAAGTTTGTAATGGAATAGGATTCATCATGTTTTAATGTCATGTCTGTTAGAAAGTCATATGTTGCTTGTAAATTGTAATTACATAGTTTTTGTTCTTTTGATGGCTGATGATTTCATATACAATAGCAGATTGCGGTTCTTATAAGAGATGTCTTACCATATATCAATATAGTTTCCTTCAACTTCTGTGTGATCTGGATAAAGAGCATAGCAACACAAGACCTCGATTCTCATCATCACTTTTCACATTAACATTTCAAACTTTGTCTATCATACTTGGAAAACCAACATTGATGCCAAAAGATCATAAGGATATTAGTGATATTGTGTAAATTATTAATAAGTGAAAGAATTTCACTAATATGCTTTTTAACTTATTCTTCCTCTCCAAAGGGTAGACAACCAATTTATAAAAACAAATGAATCGGCTAAAATACAAATATCGAGTTTCCAAAAGTCATGCTATCATAGTTTTACTCTAGCATCTAATTTTCTTCACCATCATTGATGATCTTTGGGTTTTTAATGGACATACTAATGCCTCATCTAAAATGTTATGAACCAAATTTATCTTTGTACTAAGTACAAATTAAAATTCATCTACCCATCAAATTTTTCAAACTCAAATTTAGTTGATATTATTGTGTATGGTTAGGGATGTAAACGGGATGGGTTATTTAGAACCTAAACTAACTTGATTTGTATAAAGGGCGTCTCAGAACCCAACCCGACCCGATTTTAGGGAACCCGATACTAGTAATTGTACATATGAAAAAAATAATTTTAAAAAAAAATCAATCAATTATCCTTACTCATGAGAGTAGGTAGACTTATTTATATCATATCATGTGATTCAATATATGAATAACAAAAGGATTATACGAAAAACATCATTCAACTAATGAACAAGTAGATTCCTTAAACTAAAATTTTAAATTTTTTTTAATTACACTGATCGAGTTTCCCATCAGGTTATGAGTACAACCCAAAACCCGACACTAAACCTTATAGGGTTTGACCCTATAGAATTTTTAAAGAGGCGGGCAGCCGGGTATCCTATAACGACCCATCCCGATTGCATCCCTATATATGGTGGGTTTGCTATAGTTGGCCAACCCCATGTTATATGTGTGTTGATTGACCCGATAATATGTGAAGAAATGTTGATAAGGAAAAGCAAAAGAGGAGAAATAAGTAAATGTAAACCTCCAAAAGTTTTCATAATCCTCAAAAATAATTCTAGAAGTCTAATATCAAAAATTTAAAACTCGAAAATCGACTCGAGATTAAAACCCAATTCTAGACCGAGTCAAACACCGGAAACGAAACCCTAAAAATCGAACCAAGTTAAAACTTAATTCCAAATAAGAACAAAAACGAGTTTTCTCAATCTTGAGAAAACAAGAACTCTTGAAACGAAATATAAAGTCCAACTACCGGTTTAATAAACGTCCGTACATCAATTAAATCATCTAACCGTTTCCTAACACGCAAATCAAGACAATATATCCAAATAACGATCAACAACAAAATCTTAAAACCTTCGATAAATTTTAGAAATCACAAATTTCAAATTTTCACCAAAAGTCAAACTGAGTCAACTCATAACCATAGACTCGGTTAAACGATCCCGAGAACTAAAAACTATTAAATAATCACAAATAAAATAAGGTAAACCATAGACGTTGAGCTTAACATATAAAATGATCAAAACTCAAAAATTATACGATCTTACGAATAACTTAGTAAAATCGGAAGTCAAAACGGAACCCTAAAAGGTCAACAAGCCTATAACGAACCCTAGTGTTTAAGATCCGGCAATCCCGCGTTTTCAAACCCTAGAAAACGAAATTAAGCCAATAGCTTAAAATAGTTCGTAATAATATAGGGTAACATAAAAATATCAGATTCGCGAATTTCGAGTGTCCTTCGGACTCAAACGGGGACAATTCTGGAAAAGCGTGTCCCGGAGATCGAAATATTAAAAATATTTCGTTTATACCAATAGACTCGTAAAAATTTAAGGATTCCAAAAATATTAGTTTTAGAATTTTTCGGTAGCTAAAAATTACAGATATCGTATTATTACCCGTATTTTTATTACTACCGGTACTTTAATTGTCTAATCTACTATTCTTAGTACTTTTCTACTATTCATTACTATTTCACTATCTCTACTTTTTCTTATACCTATTTCTTACATCTACATACCTATTTTCTTACTTTTTTTCATTTCCAATACAACTTTAATCACATCAAACTTTACACATTACTTATTTATTACACAACAAATAAAAATAAAACAATTTCCCCCCCTTTAAAGACCAAAACCGGTGCAAATTGACCCTCCCTCTTTCTCTATTGTAATTTATTTTTCTTTTATTTAATTCACTCTTAATTCCTTCACAAAACTCTATAAATACCACCTCTCCCCTTCTCATTTCTTCACACTATTCCAAAGCAAAGAAATTATGCTAAAATCCTCTCCAAAAACTCCTCTCTATAATCTTACAAGAACTCACTTCTTGTAAAGAGAAAACACACCTCTTCCATTACTAAAGAAAGTTTCTTTTCAAAGCCTCACTACTTACCACTACCAAAAGCCTTCAAGCAATCCTTCTTTTCTTCTTACCCATTTAGGTAATGAAGAACTCTTATTCTATTCTTTTTATGTCAAGTAACCTTATATGGTTTTGATGTTGTTTCTTAGGTTGAAAAACTAAAGAAAACTACATTAAGATCATGTTTGGTTCTTGTTCATGGAACTACTTTCATGCATATATATACTTTGTCATTTATTATTTGTTTATATTATGATCTTTTGCTATAACTTGCTTATAAATATATATATGTATATTATATATTTAGAGCATATAAGCTCATTTGTTATTTATTTACTTTCAAGTTATGCAATTTATTTATTTCATGTTATTATTAAGACTAGTCTTTCTAGTCTTAGACTTGTCCATATCAAGTCAAAACAATCTTTTATTTATTTTCTTACGGAACTAGTCCATTCTTAGTCCCGGATGCCTTGATGAAGCTAAGGCTCCAATACTTGACCGGGATACCTTGATGAAGCTAAGGTTCCCAATACTTGATATTTTATTTTTTTGCTCATTATTTATTTTCTTATGTTCCTATTATTTTATATGCTCATAATACTTGCAATTTCATAATGTTAATGTCTCAACTAATCTAAAAGTATAATTTCACTTTATTAAAGGAACTCAAAACTAGATTTTCTATTGTGTGATTTGTCACAAAATAAGGAAGTTATTATCAACAACATAAGACTAAAGTAACACAAGTTTTCTTAAAGTTTTCTTAAATAATAAAGATAGTTTACTAAGGAAACATAAGGAATAAATATTTTCTTTGAATAATGCGGTAACCTAAAGTTTTAGTAAAATAGTTTACAAAAGCTTAAGATATTAAACTCTTTTAACTTCATAACAAAACTAAGGAAACAAACTAGTTTTCAAAGATAAGATGAATTTAACCCATAAAGTTAAAACCCATTTAGAAAAAAAACAATGATTTTCAAATTCCTAAAAGAGGAACTAAATTCAAAGAATATAAATAAGATTAGAAACAAATGATTTTATCAATAAAAATAATCCTTTTCAAAAGAAATGAAAAAACAAGTTTTAGAAAACAAAAGCTTATATTTTAGAAATAAACATAAGAAGACAAGACTCATTTTTTAAAATTATCCTAAATACAAAATTATGAAAAAGGGTTTTTCATCAACTTAATATACTTTCGATAAAATTGGTCTTTTATCACTAAGAGTGAAATTTATGAAAAACTAAGATTAAAAGAAGATTTAATTGTCCATGGAAAAAGAATGAAGAAAATAAAATAAGAATATACCCATTTATAACAAACTAAGAAAATATAAAGTTTCTTCGAATACTTGAAAAGAAATTATCAAGATTAAAGTTTTAACAACTCAAATTGAATTGTTTTATGAAATAAATTGTTGAGACACTACCATTAGAAACTTTGCATATAAAGTGAGCTTATCTATATACTCAAAGTATTTATCAAATATATGTTCATATATATATATATATATATATAAAATATTACAGAAGAATTTTCTTTAAAATGAAGTTGAGTTAGAAATGGATTTGCAAAAGTTTAGGAATAATTCGTTTTAAATCTGTACCTGACGTTTTTGGAACCCAAATAACCTTTTATGACAAAGATAAGTTTAGAAATAGATAGATCTTTTCGAATAGGTAGAAAACGGTATATTATATGATAAATTCCGAGTTAAAATGAGCAAGTTATGGCCATTTTAAGTTGGAATTTCCTCTTATACGATTTTACCCCGATTTAAGAAAAGTTTAGAAAATCCAAGAATAGAAATTTCATGAAAGACTTATCCCGGGTATTTCTTTTGTCTAGGTGACGAAAGATACGAGATTATCCTACCCGAGGATTACTACGACTGAAAAGATCGCAAATGGACGAGTGAGTTATTCCTCCTAATTTCGTTACCTTGCTTGTACTTGTAAAGTAGCGGCATTAATATACTAAGAGAAGATAAAAATGGATATATATAATATATATATCTCTGGGGAAATCGGGATTATGTATGTATGATTCTATGTTTATGTATGAAATGAGAATTAAGAATATCGCAACTTCGAACTGCTTGTTTAATAACTTTGTTTACTTACTGGTATGATTGTTTATTATTTGCTAAGTTGATTGATCGCCCCTAATAAACCTTAATAAGGTTTGGCTTAAGAAAATTAAAATGCTCATGCATAGCATCCGTCGAGTCACATCTATTTCAGAAGGCTGCTACTCCTACGCGTAGAGTTGGATTTGCTGTGATCGTGCGGTGCCATGGGCCATGTTCCTTCCTGGAGAATCCAAATCGCTCTGGAAAAGCGACTCTAGGTTCGGAGCCGAGCCAACCGAACGCTGTGGGTGAGGACCTGGGGACTAGCAGTAGAAGGTCGAGGACCTTCAACCCCGATTCCCCAACCTTTGATACGGAGGGGTAAATCCATTCTATATATGGTTTCCGGATAACTATATATATTTGCGTAATCATGTGATTGTTGCATTGCTTGCATAGCATATGAGTGAAAATCTAAATAAACTTGTTTGAATATATGGTGCGAATGAAAAGGAATATCTCACTAAGCTAGCTGTAGCTTATACCCCTATAGATTTTGTTGAAACAGGTATATCCGTGGCTTAAATTGAGGATCATGACATTGAGGAAATCATGGAAGGTTTGGTTAAGCTTCTATGAAGGAAATAGAATCATAAGATAAGTAATTTTGTAAGGTTCTTTATATATAAAGACTTATATAGTGATGTATATTTATTTGAAGATAATAAATGGACATGCCCCTAAGAATTGCAATGCAATATGTTTATAATTTATGATAAGTATTCTCTTTGCCTTGTTACTTATTTATTATCAATATAAATTGCGCTATTCCGATGCGTTCCCTTGGTTGTGATGTACGCCTTGTACATGATATGGAAGCCTTTGCGTGACTAAGGTAGTCATTCCTAGGCTTTAGTATTGTGTACGGCGGACTGCCATGTTTAGGGTATCCCTCGGGGCGTGACAGTAAACCTGGTTTCTTAGAATGTATGTGCAATAGAAAGTCAAATTTGGTGCTCTTAGTTGTTCTTGATTCATTCTTGATGAATTTGTCATTTTAATATTTCGTCAAGTCCTGGCGTTCTATTGGGTTTTGTAGATAAGTAGCAAAATATAATAATTTCTATAATACCTATAGTACAGTCCGTGAGATATGTAAAATATAAAATATGATATACAAGATTACAAGAAACATACCCTTTATTATAATACTAGTATTGTCTCCTCTTAGAGATGGAGTTCAAGTGAGATTTGAAACACCATAAGACTCCAAATGTAGTCCATCTAGTGGTATTTACAAACATAATGATTGGAATAAATCCTAATCCAACATGTTGCTTGGTAACTTTTGATTAGGGTGTATGTGTGTGTATATATATATTTGATTTAAAAATTGGAAGCAATATAACTTTACATGAATATATAAAATCTACTCTTTCCTTTTTGTCATGGTTAACAAAATAGAAAAGCAACTCCCCATCTACCAAAAAGGAACTTTTTGTTCATCCATCAAAGCATATTCAATAGCTAAAAATAATAGATATTCTAAATTCCAATTGCGTAGGTATGGTTCTAGAATGCAATGATCACGTGCGTGTTGTGTGACTATCGTACTATACGTAACTTGGGAAACAACACGTGCGAGAATGATCAAGAGAGAATCGCATAGGGAGGAGGAGTAGCCAGTCTCAATATGCTCTAACACATGTGTAACAAGTAAGGGAGCTAGAAAGTATCAACCTCACTAGATACCACAAATTTCGTGTGCATTTTTGAGTAAGTCAAGTGATTAATTGACTAAGATAAAAATCCGACAGCACAATGGTATTTGTCTAAGATTTCACTTATCCAAATGAGGTGGGGACTAGTAATATTTATAGAAATCTAGCTGTCATTGTTATCCGTCATATGAAACAAACAACCAATGGCTAGGATGAGTCCCTCTCATAGTAGATATAGATGTGGGCTCTGTTGTGGACTCAGACCCATTAAGGCCTTCATTTGTAACGTCTGTGAGCGAATTTAAGAAAGATTGGAATTGCATAGGCTAATTCCAATAGGCTCTACTTTAAGTCTTTCATGTCAATGCTTCCATGATCATCCTAATAAATTGGGCCTAACTTTGTAAACCCTGTCACATTAGCCTAGAGAATTAAACCTAAATAAAAATTTAGCTTAGAGCCTTTATAGTCAAATTCAATCATCTACATTTTGCCCCCTGACCAGAGTCCTTCGAACTATCGGAGGAATTCAGGCATTAATTAAGCCCTCTCGAATGACAAAAGTCTCACTCAGCACATATGTGCTATAACTTTGTTACACGGTTGCTTGATGTGTTAATTTCTTAATGGCTCGCAATGTAATAGACTGGTGTGACATTTATCAAACAATCAAATTTTCTTAGCGTACACCCTTGTGACATTGTCTTGTTTACATGAATTGTCCCATGTTAACATTTATGTTACCTTTAAATAGTGTTGAAATGCCTCCTTTGAAGGCAATCCTCCTCAACAAATTGATTTTTCTTACGCTTCGTAGATGCTTCAATCACACTTAACTTGTTGGTTTGAACTTCACACTTGACTAAGTATTGCCAAGCTAACAAATACATCGCACCACCATTGATTCTTGCTATATGTCCATGAAAGGAAAGCTTTATTTAATTCACTTGTTTAATTACACCATAAAGCCATAGTCCACTCTCTTCATGTAATACCTGCTATTGAAGCCAATCGTACATACGAAGCCTATACAATTTATTAGTTTGGAAATAGTTTAGCCTATGCACATATCTTGGCCTTATATCCTAACATCCTTTTTTGCCTTCACATGACAGATAAGCATTTGGTAAATATGCATGCTATTTGTAGCAAATACTCTATTAAGGTAGTTGCAACACTGTACATTTGCTTAGAGCATTCGAATTCAATTGATTGGTAGTGCTATATAAGGAAAAAGAGTCATTTTCATTTTGTCATTTCTCTAGTGCTCCTTCGTACTATTCTAATTTCTCCTTCCCTCTTCATTCCATTTTGATTCTCCCTTTTGCTTCATTCTATTCTGATTTTTTTTTTTTGTTCTCTATTTCATTGTATTTTATCCCATTTGCATAAGAAGCACCTTCCTTCCCTCCGTTTCTCTTTCCATCTCATGATGTTAAATCAAATTGAATATTTAAGCAAATAAACTTACACTAACATGGACAATATGTGCAGGAAAAATAAGACAAAACATACTATTTTCAAGCAAATAACGCTATGCCAACATGGATAATATATGCCGAAAGAATCAGACAAAACATGTTATTCTCAAGCAAATAAACCTACAACAATGTGGATAATATATGTAGAAAGAATAAGACAAAACATGCTATTTTCACCTCTACATTCTGTCCTTCACACCATGTACTGTCATAATCTTCACCCTCCATTTCAATGATGTGTCGACATTTTGTTTCATCTTTAACTCAATAAGAAACATTTTACTTTATCATTCTTTGCGCTCAGCATCACTACACAATTGTAATCCCTATCGCCCAGCTTTAATAATGGTACAGTGAAAAAGAATGATGTGTCACTCAAGGATGCTCTTGACTGTTACTTAGAGATGTATGGTTCTTTGTTGCTAATTTAAATTACAAATCCTACTGCTTCGCATTCTTCAAGCCACAACCAAGCTTAGCCCATGTTGTGTTAGGGATAAGCTCAGACATTGAAACAATGTTGGTATTGGCATTGCATATAGTCATTGAGTTTAGGTGGTTGGTGCATCTTGCTTGAGATATTCCCATAGCAGAGCTCTTGGCAATTGATTGTAAGTAATATGGGGGTTTATGTGGTTGCTGTCATGGAGGTGTTCTAAACTGTGCTATGAGTAGTTGGAATTTGGAACAGGGAGCTACTCTATTAATCTCTCGAATCAGTTAGTTGTTGCTTCTGATGTTAGTCAAGGGAGCTCGCTAGTGTGCTGTTGATATGGCACTCGTGTTTCTGTCATGGCAACTCTCAATCGTGAATCAACATCTCAAGTTGTCCTTGCAATACCTCGGTCTCCAACATCGTCATTATCTATAAGTCATTAGCTTTAGCTTCATGAGACTCAAAATTAGGCTTGCCAAACCTTTTCATTGTCTCTAAAATGCTATTAAGATTGCAGGTTTTAGACTCCATACTATTCTAATCTTCATGTGTTCTTGACTGAAGTCAATTCATGTTGTGTCAAACAAACATTAATTTCTCTTTTGGAATTTACGTCATATTTGTTTGAAACTATCATTCAACTCATATGTATAAAATGCTTTATGTATGGATATCAAATAAGCAATCTATATAATTGTGCTCAATAAACATTATTTTCTTTCATTCTATCTTCGCAGGATGAGGTAGCAACATTCTTTTTCTTCATAACTCTATTGGATAGCACAAAACAATCTCCTTCCTCCTTCTATATTCCTGCAGTAGTCGTTCTACGTTGAGCCACTACCATTGGAAGAAAAAGAATTAAGAAGGTCTCATCTCTGAAGCTCTACGTTTGTTTATGTTCACAACTCACTCCTTGGTGTTTATGCTCGTAGATTAACGCTTGAGACAACCAATAAAGAGACCCTGTGAGAGTCTAGAAGAGACACATAAGTTGTAGTCAACAACTATTATGCCTCACTTGGCCTTAAGGTATACTCTACTTAGTTAGACTAAGCTCTAACTAACCAGACATAGTCATTGTTAAGCTTTGTTCGTTGACATGTTGAGCTTCTATCTAGCTAGGGTTTCTTCTTATTTGTTTATGAAAGAACTAACAAACCCAATGATAATGAAATCAATATATAACAAGCTAAACACTCAGTCAATTTATTGTCATATGTTTATCATGTTTCACCATCTTTTTTACTTTCAATTCTCATAATACATGTTATTGTGCAACATTTCAAATTTTCACTCAATAAGGAACTGAAGTAGAACCCCTTTCTTGGTCATGACAACTTCTAATCTTGATAAATTTTTGCTTAGCTAGGCCTCTTTTCGACTTGAATTATGTTCCTTGCTTTCATCATACTGCAACAATACTATTGAAATAATTTGAAGTTGATATACGTAAGAGGTTTATTTCTCTAAACTATCATGTTCTTGCTTTTTTTCCATTCAAAATTTAGCAAAGGCCTAGTTCATATGTTTTATATTCAAGGATAGCCATCTTGCTACTACTTCTGTCTTTGTGACTCATCGTTGAGACATGTTTTAAATTTGATTGTAATGAGTCACTTATGAACCTTGATATTGCTTCCTTGCTAATCTTTAGCTATTAAAAGTGATAATTGGTTCTCATGAATAGTGTAATAGGTTTTGGTGTTTTAGTACCTAAGCAATTTCTTTTCTATATCGCTCACTTTATGTATATAAACATTTGAAAATCTCCTTTTGTTGCTGCCTTCATGCGTTGTAGGTCTTGCATTAAACATATAAGCACCACATAGTTGCTGATTTCCAATGTAGGTCTTAAATTTAGGATAATTACTTCAGATAGCAAGGCTTGGATATTTAACACTCTTTTCGTCCTAATATTTGTTGGAATATGCCGTAAACAAATCACCATGAACAAATATAGGATATATCCAGTGTCACAAATGCCAAGGCGCAAGTAATGATTCTTGAAAAGGGTGGCTTCACTAAGCTGCTCCCTCTTGCTCTTTAATTGCCTTTCCATGATATTTCTTTTTTTTAAGTGTACCAGGATGCTGATAGATACATAAGTCATGGGGTTTCCAAATGCTCTTATTTTCTTTCTCTCTGTTTACATGGTTGTGCATGTAATACTTTTTCGTCATTACCTTGTTCTTCTTCTCTTTCTTTCATTTTATTTTTGTCTTCCTTATGCATTATATGATTAAGAATAATCTTTACTATAGCCATTCTTCTCTGTTCATTCATTCATTCATTGTCAAAATCATGGTAATCTATAATGTTACTATCAAAAGAACTTGTGTCAACCATTTAGAAGCTTGATCTGTTGGGATATTGCTTGGTTAAGGCTGCTAAATCACATTGCTGTTGCTATTTTCATTTTTCAGATGTGAGCTCATTGGATCTCTCTCCTCTTTAATTGCTTTGATAAAAGGCCAATTGCATAAAAGCTGCTAATTTGATTTCTTTCTATTTCTACTCTAGTTACTCAACATTTTGGTCTATCTACTACTCTGTCTTGTTGAATCGAATAAATAGGTTGCTAAATTTTCAATTCATTCATGTTTTATCTCCTTTGTTATAATAATCTAGTCCATTACAAATATCATCACCTTGGAAGCTTCTCTATTTTAGTCATTTTCTACTAGAATTTATAAATAATGTGTTGTTTGCATGTTGTAATGCCACGTATAATACCTTACATATTAAACAAACGAGCTTCCTTAAAAGATATGTTCATCGTGAACATTTGCTACTTAATTTTAAATTCTAAAATCATCTATTTAGATTTTGGAAACAACTAGATTTAGTAATTGTAAAGCAAATCTCATAAAAACATTTCTTTATAGTCTACTCACCAAGTAGATCATTCATCATTCAAAAAAAAAAAAATCAACACCATCAAGTATCTCATATACCTTTTAGTGATGGTAAACAAAGTTACAAAGACTTAAATTACAAAATTCGGGCTCCACCAGGCCCTTAACAAAATATTACAATTTCCTGAGAATAAATCCAACTCCTTTAAATAAGCAAAAAACAAAATAAAATACATTCTTCATCCCTATCTCACTTCTCTCATCCACAATTCTTTCTAAACCATCCCATATTCCCAATCAATCAACATCATCTTTAATCATCATCAATAAATCACCCAATACTTAGAAAAATGACAACAATAATAATAATGAGTCGAAGCTCGGTATACAGTAACACAAGTACACATAAAGTGGTGCACGAGCTTAAACTAAATGTAATGCATCCAACAATAGTTTAAGTATCTTTAATTTAAAGTTAAACAGATCAATACTGGAGCATTTACACTTCAAAACAAGCCTCTAGGAATTTGAGGATCCTGAGTAATAGGAAATACTTAGGGCGTTGATATAGGCAGTCCTAATACATATATCTCCTATATGATATAACCAAAAAAGAAATAGTAGCATCCTCTAGGGTTCACAGTCGTTACTCACTCTTTACTTAGTCTTAGTCCATAACATCATCTAGTTTAATCAATTCCATAAACGTGAAATAAACCATGTTACTTCAATCTAAGCTTAAGCAAACGTTACAACGGTACCATTTTCCCTATCAGTTACCCACTGAGCCACTTATGAATTGTTGTTGCATCATAGTAGGGGGAGTAGCCTAAGTGTCTAAAATATTGTACCCTGCTCGGGATGAGGTTGTCGCTCCTTAGACTGGATTAAATGACACACACACAAGATACACTCAAATATTGTCTATCCCACCAATCAACATGCAAGTTTCTACGTACTTTATTTAAAACTCAATGGAGATCAAAGACAGTCCAGAAGAAGCAAATCAGAAGTTAATTCAAAAGACAGATTAGAGACAAACATTTGTTTAAGGAAATTAAACTATATAATCAATTCAATTATTTATTAATAACTTCCATCACATTTCATATTAAACATTCCTTTTATGTTTTTAATTTGATTAAACGTGAAAATAGGAACCCTGCCATAGTGGCGAAGGTCGCCTACCAAGATACGGATGGTTCTCTGTTGTCTATAAAATTGTCTTTAATTAAACTTAGTTTTGGTCAACATATTTTAGAAATTACTTACTCTTTATTATTTAAGGTTTAACCTAATATATTAATCTAAACCAATTACAAGTTATTAAGCCTATATTAAATTAAGTTAATTAAAATTAATCATTTAATTAAGTTACTAAGTCAAATTGATTAAATTTAATCAATCTAATTCATTTTAGCACATTAAAATTTATTAAGTCAAGTTGAAGTTAAGTTTATTAACTAAGTTCATTTTATATTTAGAAACCATATTAACCTAAGTTAATTATTAACCTTATTAATTCATTTAACTCATTTATACAAGTACAAACATGTCATATCTATTATATCATTCAACTAATTTGTTTTATTTAAACAAAGAGAAACATGGCATAACCATGAATCACACCCGTGATTCCAAATTACGTTTTTTATCACAGGTGTGATCAAGGAAGTGAAGGCAAACATAGGTGATCATGGGTTGTATCATGCTTGTAATCTTCAAAAACTCAAACACCCAAGGCTACCAAGGAATCAATCACATCCATGATTTTGAGATCTTGAAGTTTCCTTTTATTTTCAAAAAACCAGAGACTAGTAAGGTGTGGATCACGGCTGCAGTTCATAAAATTCTTCAAATTAATATTTATAAAAGATTAATCATGCTCGTGACAACAAATTTTTCTCAAAACAGTGGCTAGCACAGGATGGATCACACCTGTGATTGTTTGAAAATTCAAGATCCGAGGCTACTGCAAGTATGATCATGCCCGTGATTTGCGAAATGCTGTTAAACTCGACACTTTAAAATCCATTGTCACGCCCATGAATTTTGACCCAGCACACAAAAATCATGTTTTTCCCTTGTTTTGCTCTGTTTTTCAACTTTGAAATTTAATTTATTTTAACTACCTGTTTTATATCACAAACTTAACATACAAAATCTTATAATCAATATACTAAACTTACCCATAACTAAATATTCCTAAACATCTATTCCCACTTTATATTTCCTTGAATCTTGCCATCAAATAACTAGTCTTGCATGCTTAAACACACTTAGGTTTTGATACTTTAGTTCATGCATCAATTATTTACTAGTTTTATCACAAACCTTACTTATCTCTAGTTTTAATACATTATCTACATGCATACACACCATTAAATAAAGAAAACAACAAAACTTACATGTTTAGCTATTTCTAGGTTACTTGATCTTATTTCTTATATTTAATTTCTTCTAAGTTCTTCTTGAAACTTAAGATTTTGGGAGAAAGAAAAGAGAAAAGAAGAAGAAGAAGAAGAAGAACCGAGAAAAGAAAAGAAGAACGAAAAGAGAAGGCAGCAAAAGTAAAAGGAAAAAGGAAAGAAAATGATAAGAAGAAAGAAAATAAAAGATATTCAAAGATTAAGGGTTTCAAATTAAACTTTTCAGATAATTATATTAAGTTCTAAAAGTAATTAGAAAATAATTTGAGAATCTATATAATAGTAATTTATGTCTTGATTTGCAAATCTAGCTTTAGAATACAATTTGTTAAAAATTGACATTAATTTTGAGTTTGGCTTAAAATATGATATTTTTAAACAAGCATTTGATTTTTCAAAAATTATAGGGATTTAAGAAAATGAAAGTTAACTAAGATTCAAGGGTTTAGGAGTTTGCAAAACATTTGAAATATTTGTTTTAAGATTTAGAAATTGAAATTGAAATTGAAGAAAAATGAATCTCAATGAAGAATTTGAAGAAATTAAAAAGTTTGATTCAAGAAAAGGAAAGTCATTGAGATGTATGGATAATTTAAAAGAATATTTTAAATCTTAAATCTCAATTTGATCTATTTACTAATTTTAATTATGCCAAGTTATCCAATCATGACTCATTGTTTATTTTACTTAAACAATTTAAACTATCCAATTCTAATTTCTAACTTAGGTAAAGGTTTGGGGTATTTCACATGTGCCTCAACTTAGCCAATAGACCTTCATTGTTCATCCGGTTTGATGTAATTTTGCTCATTCTCATTCTCGAATTATGGTGCCTTCATCTCAATAACTTGGCTTTAAAATCTTCGTTTTCTCACATAAACCAAATGCTTTATGTTCTGGACCATTCAATACATAACTAGATCTGTCTCCCAATTGATACCGTATTTTCCTTTCCAAGATACAAATGAATTTAAAATTAGCAGCAGTTTTGGTATTGTCACGCTCTAAAAGGGTATCGTAAACGTGGCAGTCTGCCACATATAGAGCTGGACAAATGGGCTATAGCCCGCGGGCCAGTCCGTTTAACCCCCTTTAAAAGCGGGTTAGGGCCAGCTTTTTTTAGCCCGTTTAAAAGTGGGTTAATTTTACCCAACCCACTTAACCCGCGGGCCAAAGTGGGCTAGCCCGCGGGTTAAGTGGGTTGACCCACCAACCCACTTTTATAAAAATAAAATAAATAATTATAGGATAAATATGTATTAATGAAGGTTATTCTTGAGATTTTTTATACTTGAAATTAAATTTGTGTTAATTATAACAAAGAATGACAAATTGATGCACATGCACCATAAAATTTTATAAAATATATTATTATTGTTTTAAATGAAATATATTATCTAATAAGTTATTTCAGAAAACTTATTTTTATATAAAAAGTAATTAAAATAATAATAAAATTAATCATTAATATATAACCTTATAAAACTCTCTTTTTTATTATATATATATATATATATATCTTATTCAATTAGTATAAATAAGTTAAATAGGTCAACTTGGCCCATTTAACTCACAAAATATGTAAGTGGGTTGAAAGGGTCAAAAAGTGGGCTGGCCCGTTTAACCCACGGGCTAAAGTGGGTTGGGTTAGGGTCATGCAATTTTGGCCCGTGGGTTAAACGGGCCAACAAGTTTTAGCCCGTTTAACCCACGGGCCAAAGTGGGCCGGGCCGGGTTGGCCCGTTTAACCCACTTGCCCACCTCTAGCCACATACAATATTAAGACTTAAGAATGACTACCTTAGTCGCACAAAAGTCTCAATATTATATGTAAGGCGTACAATATAGCAATAAAAGACATGGGTAGGATATGTAGTTTGAGAAAATAATATAAAGCATACAATAATCTAAATAAACATTTACCCATAAAATATAGAGATATAAATTCTTTACATCACTTAGGGGAATTCCCCTGCTATTTCTCCAAGGATCAATATACAACTTAGTCTTACATATAATGAAATAACTATAACAAAAAGATTTTAAAGGAATTTCGATCTAAGGTCCATGATTGGATTTCCTCCAAAAGCTTTCCAAAAGAAATCTTACTCGAATATAAGAAGACCTTAGATAAAGTAGCAAATGATCCTGTGAGAGCAAAAACCTATATGGGTATAAGCTTAACTAGCTTAGTCAGAATATTCCTAAGTTAACATACTTGAAACAAAATATCAAACAAGTTATAATTAAACAAGCATATGATATGCATCAACACATGAGCAAACAATACATATGGTTTTTCAAAAATTATATGTTAAATAAATTTACTCTTTTCATTCAGGGTTAGGTATATCGGCCAATTACGGCTAACACTTTCGCAAATAGATTTTGTAGATCTTACCGGCTGCTAGTCGTCACCAAAAACATGTAGGTTTTATCGACTACTACTTGCCACATGTAGATACTACCGGTTATGCCAACCACTATTATGCACTTATCCCACCAAATATATAATAGCGAATGTAATGACACTCACTATGTGATATGCATAAATCAATTTATTTAGCTCTTGGCATGTAATTAAAATATCTTAGAGGTGATCATACAATTTGCATACACTTCAACATGGTAATAAATCATGCATTTGATTATCAACAATTCAAGACTTGATATGCTTAGTATAAATTCATCAAACATTATAAATCACATGCACTCTCTATTTTTATCTTTTCCTATTTGTAATGCCACTATACTATAACGCAATTATGAGTATGAAAATTTGAGAAAGTAAACTTACTCGGCCATGTCTTGATAAAAGCACTTTTAATCAAAATAATCTTTTGAGTAGAACGTATCTCCTTCCGTATCACCTAAATAAAAGAATTAGCCAAAATGAGTATTCCATAGAATTTCTACTTAAATTTTCTAATTCTATCTTCTAATTCATGGTAAAATTCGGATTGCGAGAATTCTAACCTAAAATTGCCATAACTTGCTCATTTTAACTCGGAATTTTGCATATAAGTAGTCGTTTTCCACCTATTTGAAAACATCTATATATTTCTAAGGTTACCTTTAACATTTAAAGTCGTTTGGGTCTAGCACTATGGTTGTACAGATCTGATCATAAAGCTCTAGCCCTTATATTTTTACAACTTTTGAAGTTTTACACTATTTGGACACTCTAAAGCAAGCACAAAATATTTATTCTTTTGAAAATCATTTGATACTTATATTAGCTCATATCATATGTATGATTTTAGTAATGTTGCTTTAAGAGTGATTTTTCATAAAACAATGTAATTTACAAGTTTGAAAAGTTAACTTTAGAAAGAAAATCTTTTGTCTTATAATAGGGAATTACACATCTTTGTTTGTAGAAATGGAAATGTATATCCACTAAGATCACTATTTCTACATTTTCTTAATCTCAAAAAATAATTTTCATATTTTATAATTTTGGTCTTCTCTATGTGGAGTATCGGTTTCTATTTTAAGTTAGATGCTCCTAAATTAGCTTATGAGAGATTGGTTTGTTCTTGGTTCTTAGCATAACATTAATATGTTTAATGATATTTTAAGAAAATTTTGCATTGCAAAGAATTGTCAACATTTACTCTTAAAGAAAATGTGTTTAACTAACCACTCTTATCCTTAAGGAAATTTCTCTTAAGGGTTGTAAATTTATTTTTTAAAAACCTTTAGTTTCATTTTAAGAAATAAGAGATAATTTCTATTTTTATTTTGAAATTTTCCACCAAGATAGCAACATTACTTGACAATCATGCATGTAAGTGAACACACTATTTATGCTAAAAATCAATTTAAAACTCCTGTAACAATTAGCAAGAATAGAAAATCAAAGAGCTAAATAAGAATAAGAACATGGAAGCCTTAATTTCTTATCAAAACTTTCCAGGAATGAATAAATTCCATTCACCTTAAAAGAAAAAGAAGAAAAAGAAAAAGAAGAAAGAAAAATTTATGGAAATCTTAGATTTTACTTTAAGGCTTTCCAAGACACGAAATATATTCAAATCAAGCAAAAAATAATTATGACATTTTTAGATTTTATCAAGGCTTCCCAAGACTTGAATATTCCATTCTAAAAAATATAGCAAACAAGAGAAAGAAAGAAGAGAAAAACAAAGAATTTTGAGTCTTAGATTATGTGCAAGGCTCCCGAGACTTAGATTATGGACAAGTCTTAAAAAATGTTTTGACTTGATGAGGACAAGTCTAAGACTAGAATGACTAGTTTTTTTCATTGTAAGCAATAGTAAGAAATAAAATATGAGCATAACAATAACAAGAGCATAATAAGATGTCATGTTAGTGAGCTTTAGGCTCTAAAAATATATATACATATATTTTACATCCTACATATAGAAAGTTAGATTAAGAGCATGAACATAATAAGAGTGTAACAATAATCATAAATGAATATGGTGTTGAACAAAACATAAATAAGTTGTTGTTTCCATGATTTCTTTCCTAGCATAATGCTCATGGAGTTTTAGAAATCATAACACACAAAATATTTATGTTATGTTGACATGAACTAAAAAGGGGGACTTAAGTTTTTACCTAAGGTGGATGATGATGGGTGATGATAGATGAGAGATGAATGAAGAGAAAATTTTGTGAAATTTTGTTTAGGAATAGAGAAGAAGCTCACGGCAATAAGAGGGAGGAGAGAGGAATTGTGGAGAAAATTTGGTAGAGTTTTGTTAGTGTTTGAGATGTATGTGTAAAGAATGAAGGAGGGTGATGGTATTTATAGAGTTTTGGAGTGAATAAAACTAATTGGAAAAGAAAATATTATAGATAGAGAGAGAGAGAGAGAGTTGGCACCGGTTATGAGAAAAGAGGGAGAGAAAAATTTATTAAACTTGTATTTTTGTAAATAAAAGTAAGTAACATGTAAGATAAGTTATGTATAAAGTAGTATTGGAAATAAAAATGTAAAAATAGGTATTGTAAGAGTATAATAATAGGTAGTAAGAAAAAGTTGGGATAGAAGAATAGTAACTTGAATAGTAAACAAGACAAATAAAATATCGATAGTAAAAAAAATGTGCAAAAGGGTTATATCTTATATTTTTAGAAGCTGAAAATTCTATGCTTGATATTTTTCGATTCCTCATCTTATTACGAGTCTAAATATTTTGTCAAAATATTTTCACCATTTTGAGTGTCGGGACCCCGATTTTAGAAATTGGTCCCATTTAAGTCCATAACGAGCAAGTTTTGGGTGAATATGATCTTTTTAGGTTATATGACGTTATTCCTAACTATAATCCATAGTTAACTTATTCTTATTGCTTTAGGATTTCGAGTGTGGGATTGTCAAATCTAGATACTCTAGTTCTTAAGGTAAACATAAGTTGACTTTAGGGTTAAAATTCAGGGGTTTACAGATTTATTATAGTAGAAGCTAGGATTTCTTCTCTACATCTGGTGCTGGAGCTTGGAACTCAATTTTAGTAGCAACTCCTATAAACCCCTGAATTTTTCATAACTCTTAGAAAATAATTCTAAAACTAAAAATCGAGATCAAAACTCTAAAATCGACCCAAGTTAAAAAACAAACTCTAGAAACTCTAAACAAGATCAAATATGAATTTCATAACCTTAAGAAAAAGAAAACCTTCAAAAACAAATTGGGAAATCCGATAATTGTTCGATTCAAATCCGTACGATAAACAATTTATCTATCTGATCCCTAACCCGTAAATAAAGACAGTATGCCCAAATATTATTTAATGAAAAAATTGTAAAATCTTAGACCCTTCGATGAATTTTAGAATAAAAAATTTAAAATTAATACCAAAAGTCAAACCAAGTCCAAATTTAACATTAGAAGCCCTAAACTTGATTAAATAATCTTGAGATCTGTAAAATATCAAATAAATCCTAAAATAGAGTAAACTTAATTTTCGATCCAAAAATATAGTATAATCATGAACCCCTAAGATTTTACGAATAAATCTCAAAGTCGAAATTGAAATCGAAATCTTAAAAGTCAAGTAGGTCAACAACAAGCCTAAGTGAGACTAGATCCAGTAATCCCACGCTTGAAACCCGAAAACAAAAAGAATAAGATAACCTTGGATTATATACCAAAATAATATGACACAACCTAAAGAGATCAGATTCGTAAAAAAATTGCTCATTCTGAATCCAAACGAAATTAGTTTCCAAAATCAAGGTTCTGGAACACAAAATGGTAAAAATATTCCAACAACATATCTAGACTTATAATTACATGAGGAACCGTAAAATATCAATTATAGAATATGCCGGCTTTTAAAAATATCAACTATAGCCCTTTTACTCATATTTTCATTACTACCGGTATTTTATTTGTCTAGCAACTATTGATTTACTATTCACTATTATTCATTACTATTCCTCTATCTCTATTTTTTCTTACTACCTATTCTTACAAATTACACACCTATCTCTTGCAATTTTCATTTCCAATACTACTTTTTGCATAACTTCTCTTACACTTTATTACTCTTCTTTATCAAAATTAATTTCTTTTCACTCACTCCCTCTCCCTCTCTTTTAGGCCGGCGCCAATCTCTCTCTCTCCCTTTCAATTTCTTTTTTTTTTAATTTATTTTATCACATCTAATTTCCCTCCACATTTCTCTATGAATATCATCTCTCCCTCCACTTATTTTACATATCTCATTTTACATACCAAAACTTTAACAAAATTATTTCTCAACTTTTCTCTCTAAAAATTTTCACTCAAACACTCTCTCCTCTCCATCTCCATAAACATCCATTTCTACTTAGAAAGTCTACTAAACACACCATCCAATTGTTTCTTCCATCCTCAATCCTTCATTTACATTGGGTAAAAATTCTAAAACCTCTCTTTTGTTCATGTAACATAGCATGAACAATGTGTGTGTTTTGATTCTATGTAAATCCCCCTGATACTAATGCTAGGGAAGTGGAATCATGAAAACAACATGTTGTTCATGTATTATTCATCTTCGTGATGTGTTCTTGTTATATCATGTTCATGCTTCTAACCTAACCCCTTATATGTTATTATATATAAATATAAATATTTATTTAAAGCCTAATGCTCATTAATCTAAATCTTTATTATTTCATGCCTCTATTTATTTCTTATTGACAAATAAGACTAGTCAACTTTTAGTCTTAGACTTGTCTTAAATCGAGTTAAAATAAATGGGACTTGTCCATAATCTAAGTCCCGAGAAGACTTAAATAAAAATCTAAGACTTCCATAATTTTTTTCTTTTTCTTTTTCTTAAATTTTCTTACGCTTTTCTTTTCTTTGTATGGAACTTGTAACGCCCTAAAATAAGGCATTACAACCCGCCACGTGTCCTCTATTGATTAGGACACGCTAAGGCTATAATTTCCACAATTAACCTGAATAACTCACAAGGTATAAAATAAGACATGTGGTCCTCATAAATAAATCATATGATAAGAATATAATCTCCATAATCAGCAAACTGGACATTGTTGACATAACTGCAGGTCAACAAGTCAAACCATACTCTAAAACTATTACTATATGAAAACTCCAAATACAACTTAAAACTCAATGAACAAAATATAAATCAAATATAAAAACTCTTCTCTAATCCATCCTATATCATCTATGACTATACAACTAGTCATCAGCAGGGTAGTCAGGACTGCTAACGCCATCCCCATCCTCATATACGATATCGAAACCTGATAGATCATAATTCACATTATCATCACCTGTACCTGAAAATATAACAGAATGAGCAGCGAAGCCCAGTACAATAAAATCCAATCCAGTTCAAGCAAGGTTATGCACATACAACATGTATAAATATATGCAACTAAACTAAATGCATACGATAGATTATTATCTATTTTAGTCCAGCAAAACAACAAATTCAGAATCTAGTATACATAAATCCTGAACTTAGAGTAACTCAGACTCTGCTATAAAAACAACCAACTGATTTGAAAATAAGTAATCATATACATATATGGATGAATGGGTACTCCCCAAACATCCTAATTCCTGAACACCTAAATTCTACCGGAATCATTTCTTAGCACGAGTCCACTCGGGACAACCTCACACTAAGATCATCAGGGTGCCTCACCAGTATCACTGTCTGCCAGGTCTCTACTAGTCAAAGCCAACCACAAACAGACAGACAATTATTAAGCCGAATATTTATTAAGTTCATTATGCAATTCTGTTCCTACATCCATTCACGAAAATTCTAATCTACAAGCACATACATCAAACAATGGATTGGTCGTACCTTTCTAAATCTCAGGAATATAAATCGAATCCTCTGAATTTGATACCAACAACACAAAGTCATCCCAAACTCCACCAACTGCTATATCTACATCAACAACAGTTTCACAAACTCCAAATGTCCTGTTACAATATATATATATATATATATATATCAATAGACATGATCGCAATATCTTAACAAACATGAATTCTCCAAAAATCCTAACCTGAAAAGAAATCTCCATTATCTGCACCTCCGATCAAACTCCACAATTATCTTCAAGAATAATAAGGAACCGTACAAAATTCCACAATCACCAAATATTTTCACAAAAACCCTAATTCGCAATACATTAAGAACATATAAGGATCGTTTAGATCGTATTTTGTTGGAATCTATAATAAAGGAGATTTACTTACTATTTTGAATCGCTAAAATCCGTCTCGCATTCACCAATTCACTGATCTTACACGGGCTAGGGTTTTTCTCCAAAAACCTTCATATAAAAATTCAACCAAACCCTAAGAAACTTGTATAAATTTGTAGAGAATCCCAATGAAAAGATTAAAATTACTTAATTTGGATCAGAAAATATTCTCCCGATGATTTTCTAAGCATATATCTCCAAGAACTCTCCAAAACTTTCCTTCACGAAGGAGAAATGATATGAAGAAAAATCTGTCGAAAATGATTTTCGCGTCTCGTATTTATAGAAATTTGGTCATACGCCGGCCCTAAGTCGGCGGCGTACCTGCAGATCTAACCGGCTTACACCATACGCTGGCAAACTTACATGAACGCCGACAAACTTACATGAATGCCGTCAGCTTTCGTCGAGGCTTTGGTTTCCCAGAATTCAATTCTTTCTTCCTACGCCGGCAAATCCTCGACCTACTCCGGCGGATTTTATGCCGGTGTTGGGAAGAAACCCTAGTGAACGTCGGCAGCTAAGAAAAACACTGCTGTTCCCATCCTACGCCGTCTATACCCCAGCGGCGTAGATTCTCCAAGAGACGGCGTACAGTCTGTTACAGAGTACGTTGGAAAGTTTAAAACCTAGGACGGCGGCGTTTTTCTTCAGGATGCCGGCCTTCATTGCAGAAATTAAGAAAATTGATCCAATTTTTGCCAATCTTAATCAAGTCTTTATCATATGAACACAATACAATTGTATTTCAACTTTGACCATCAAACCTTCTTATTTAATATCCTTTGACTCTTTGACCCTTCTTAATAATCCTTTTATATACTTTAGGGTTGACCATAAAACCCTCTTATTTTATATCAAATGACAAATTTGTCCTTCTTTATAATTTATTTATCTTTATATTACATAACTTGTCCATGTCTAAGTTCTAGGAAGCCTTAATACAAGCTAAAACTTCCAAAAAATTTTGTTCTTATTTAATTCTCTATGTCTTTTATTTTCTACATGAGTTATTTTTCATACATAGCTACAAGTTAATATTAATGCATGATCATAATGTTATTGTGTTGATAAAGTTTTCAAAGAAATAAAAGGAGTTATTATCTTTCACTTGAAAATAGGACTAAACACTTAAGAAACATAATTTTTAACACTTAGAAGAAACCTATATTAAGACTTAGGATAATGGTTTAACTATATCCTTTTTAAAATATTAAAATAAATTTATTGTTAAATTTTAATGTTAATAATTCTTTGCTATACAAAATTTTCTTAAAAACTTATTTAGATGGTTTATACCCACACTTTGATGAACACTAAAAACAAATCTACTTTCCAAGTCAAGTTTGAAATCAACCCACTAGTTAAAAACTCACTTAGGAAATAAAATTAGTAAACAACCCAAGGAATCAAATTTTCAAGAATGTAAAAATTTATAAAGTAAAAAAAATACGAAAACAATAGCTATAATAAGAAGGCACTCATTTATAATAACTAAAAATTTCAGTTTTCTTCCAACAACTCCTAAAGATTCATGTGTTAATTGAGAAAGAGCTATTATGAGAATAAAAATTTAGAACAAGCCACTCACCTAATTTTTCTCATATACTAAAATTTAAAACATTTTAGAGATAATAGATTCATGTGATGGAAAATATTTAGTTAAAAGAAGTTTAATATGAAAATGAAATATTCTTGAACTCAAAATAAATATAAAACCATGATTTTCTTTAAATTAGTTTCATATTTACAGAATCTAATAATTAAATTTTTGTTTAGGAATCAAGCTTAGGAATTTTTTTTTTTTTAAAAAAAGGAAATACACTTGGAGTTTTATGTCATAAATAGGTAAAACCATGTTTTATAATATAAATTGTTAAATAAGAATTTTTGAACAAATGTAAGACCTTTAAAGATTTCAAAAAAAAAATATATATATATATATTTAATTATGATTTTTTTGTTATTGAGTCACATGTATACAAAATAGCCAATTTAATTACAAGTTAAAGAATGATCTTTCATAATACTCTATCTTTCACAAAGAATGTTTAAAAAATTATTTTTAAGACAACATCACTAGGATCATGCATATAATATGAGTTATTGTTAATATAAATGATTTTCAAAAGTAGAAATATTCATAGATTTGCTATAAAGTGTTAAGTGAAGGAAAAACTTAGGAAAAAATTGCAAAAATAAGGACTGGAACTTTTGGATCAGATATGTACCGACCCATTTTGAAACCTAAATGGTTTTAAATGTTAAAAATAACCTTAAAAATAGATATATCTTTTCGAGTAGGTAGAAAATGATTATTAATATGTGAAATTTCGAGTTAAAATGAGCAAGTTATGACCGTTTAAGTTGGAATTTCTCTTAATCCGAATTTAGACAAAAATAAAATGATAGAATTAGGAAGTTTAAATAAAACTTCTATAAAATACTCATTACGAGTATTTCTTTTATCTAAAAGATGAGGAATATGAGACTCTCCTTCCTGAGGATTATTATGACTAAATAGAGTTAGATGTGGACAAGTGAGTTCTTCCTCCTAAATCCGTTACTTTGTTTGTACTTGTAAATAGTCACACTAGCACGATTAAGAAAAGATAAAAATGAGTATGTAGGGGGGACTATCAAGGGTTAAGCATATGTTTCTTGCTTGTTTGATTAAGTGGGTATTAAGCATATCACAACATTAAAATGTTTGTTTAACCATGTTTATTCATTTGTATGCTTGATTGTTATGTGTGTTTAAATTGATTGATCGTTCTTAATGAATCATCATACGGAATGGGGTTAATAAGGAAATGGTCACGTATATCGTCCGTCGAGTCACATTTCGAAAGGCTGTTACTCCTATGCGTAGAGTTAGATGGGTTGCTAGCGTGCTGGGACACAAATCATGCTCCTTTCTAAGGAATCTACATCGCACGAGGAATGCGACTCTAGATTCGAAGCCATGCCAACTGAACGTTTTAGGCGAATGCCTGGGGAATAGCAATGGAAGATTAAGAGGACCATCATCAACAATTACCTAACCCTTGATATGGAGGGCATAAATCTATTTTGTGCATAAGTTCTGGATAACTATACATATATGTGTTCTTCATGTGATTACTACATAAGCATAGCATATGTTTGACTAATCAACTGGTCTGTTTTTTATTGTTAGTGCGAATGACAGGAAAAAATCTTATTAAGCACGTTGTAAGCTTACATCCCCATAGATTTTATTGAAGCAGGTATGCTCGAGACTCGATTCAAGGATGGGACATTAAGAAAAACATTGGTGGATTATTGAGCTTTTGCAGAAGAAGTAGGAGCATAGAAAGAATCTACTTTCTTGAAATTTCTTTATGAGTAATATATGTTATGTTAATATTTTGGAGATTATTAGGAAGTGTATTTATGTAGACTTGAAGACATTAGTGGGGGGTATGCCCTTAAAAATTGTAATTAACCTTGTTTATGTTTCATGTTAAATTTTTTTTCCTTGTTACTTAAGTATTATCAACATAAATTGTACTACTGCGATGCATTCCCTCCGATGTGTTGTATGCCTTGTGTATGATATGAAAACCTTTGCATGACTAAGGAAGTCATTCATAGGCTTTAATATTATGTACGATGAACTACCATATTTAGGGTACCCTTTGGGGTATGATAGCTCCTCTCTCTGATCTATTCAACATTGCAGTTGTTTGCTTCTGGTCTAAAAGTGCTATGAACCACCTGCTACATAGAAAATTCACGATGAATTTCAACCTTGATTCATTTGGAATTCCTCAATACCCAAAACACAAAAATTGTAGGTATCCCTCTCATGTTTCCATGGGATTTTGAATCACATCAAAAAGCTTTGATGAGAGAAATATCCATAATTTACCCGACTCTATCAAATATGTGAGTTAGAACATTTTACTACATATTTCATAAATTCACAACTAATTATGTATCGATACGTTGTGAATCCACCCAAACTTAAACTATAAAAGTTTTAGATCTCTCTCTCATATTTCTATAGGATTTTGAATCACATCAAAAGGAGCTCGTATGAGAAATATCCTTAATTAACCAATATTTGTCAAAACTACAAAAATTAGGCACTCTTATTGTTATGCAGCACGCTCACAATGAAATCTGTATTGATACATTTAGAATCCATCAAAACTCAAAATATGAAATTTTAGATCTTTGCCTCTTCTTTCCATAGCATTTTGAATCATTTAAATAGGAAATCGGATGAGAAAAATGTGCACGATTTACAAAAATGTGCAAAACCTAAATATATCAAAACATAACTTTATAATATAACAACTTAATGATGAATTTTGTATTAATCCTTTTTAAATCCATGAAAACTCAAAGTTCTATATCTCTTTCTTATTTTTCTATCAAATTTTAAATTGCCTCAATCTGAGTTTATATGAGAGAGATGAGCACAATTTTCTAAATAGTGTCGGAGCTATCCTATCCTATTTGTTTCAATCCCCCTCATCCACTTCAAAAAGAAGAAAAAAAGTGTGAGCTGATCTTGTGTCCTCTAGTTTTCTATTGAAGCTTCTTTTTGAATTTTGATATGAGGTTAGGTCTATGAATCTCTTGATCTTTTAAGCAATATTCTTCTACGTCTTTTAATGAATCCTGCTGGTTTTAATTGTCTCAAATAAGTATTGCTTGATCTTCTTGTTGTCATAGTAATAAGAAATCATTCTTCAGAGGTTTTGCATGTTGAATATGTATTCAACCCCACTAGAAGGCTCTGTTATAACAGAATACAAATCAAGAGAACCATTTCTTATAGCTTTAGAGGAAACAAGCCCCAATTCTCTTGTACACCATCTTACATTTTGCTATTGAAACTTGATACCACCAATTGCAGCTGTACATCTCTAAAAACATTTCAACATAGCTTGGTCATGTCATGCATGAAGCTTGAATTTTTCTTTTTTTTTTTTTTTAGTTTTACATTTTGCTTTGTATTTGTAACGATACTTTCTTTAAGTTTAAAGCTTTGCTTTGTTTGATAGCAAGACTTTTCTTATCAGCATTCTCTCCACTTGTAAAGCTAATTCAAATTGATTTTCTTGTATTGCAGGTGCTATATTATCAAGTGTTGAACTTTCATCACGCCTTCTTCCCCCATGAAGATCTTGCACAGCAAACATGAAGGATTATGTGGGAAGTTCCTTTAATCATTGTTTATCCTTCCCCAATTGATGACGTGTTACAAAAGGATGAGTTCAACTGCTACTAATGCTCCCACTTCCTTGTACCATAACTAGATACCATGTGTTGTATTGAAATCCTTTAATAATTAAGAGTTGTAATATCTTGAATGAGCGTATCGTCTTGACTTGAAAGAATATATTATTTCCATGCACATACTTTTTAATTGACCAACTATAGTAGTATCATATAATGGCAGTGTAGCATCATGAGTGAGTATCATTTATGCATACCCAACTTGTGCATACGACACAAACAAACATTTTGTGTTTCAAGCATCATGCATGAATGTGCATTATGCATAGAAAATATAGGTTTGTGATAGGTATTGACTTCTTCTTCTCTTCATAGTAATCTTCTTAATCATTTAATGTAACTCTTTTTTCTTTCATAGCAATTGTAATCAAATATGTGAAATTAAGCATGAAAATGGAATCAATTTGTCAGCTTTATATCCATTCATATTCTTGATACTCATTTTGCCTTGGTAATATGTCTAGTCATCATGCGCTTTGGAGCATTAGCTCTCATATAACAGCAGTACATGAAAAGACGTTGTAGTAAGATCACTTCAATTCCTTTGATATTATGATAAGCACCACAAAAAAGAAGCTTGTTGTAGTAACAAGGCTCATCACTAGATGCAACACTTGATTCTAGTGCAAGTTTTATTTTTTCATGATCATATGCACTTAGGAGCAAAGCTTCAACTAAGTAATAATATTATTTGATGTGATACTGGTAGTATTAAAGATTTTAGTGAGAAAATGATTAATTACTCTCTTGCAGTGATAGTGGCATTCATTATCAATTGCACTCATGCAACGATAGTGACATTTGTTGCCTTAGATTGATAAATTTTATTAGCTAATGGGGTATTTCCCACTACTTAACCATGTAGCATTACTCATCAAGCTATCACTTGAGTGTAAAATACCAAATGCCAAGGATTACTTGGCTCAATGAAGCATGTCAAGGGGATCGTTTCCTCTACTTGACAATTAGAAATACTAAAAAGAAAGTGGTGATGACTTATCAACATTGTATGCCTAGGAGCTAAGCTTTAACTTGTCAGCAATGATCTCTAAATCGTATGTTATATTTGCTACTATTTTTCTTTCATTACTAAAGGATAATGTTACTTAATCTAATGTCAATTTTTTTTTTTTGAAACTCGATCAATTAATAAACTTTACATAATAGGCATTGCAAGATATTATTTTAAATTATATGGCTATAAACATTTAATTAATTTGATCACTTTAGTAACTAACAAATTACTATTAACTTAATGTCATATAATTAAAATATTAAATTTTATAAGATTTTATATATTTAACATTATAGTTCATACAATTCATTACAAACAAAGCATGATATTTGTAACATTATAAAACCAATATTATGACATAAAAACATAAAACATAATAATTATACTTAAGGACAAAACATAATATTTTTTTTTTAAACTCGAACATAATGTTAATATTAATAATGAAACATGCACGCAATGCCCATCAACTTTCTTGATTCGCTATTATAATTAATGGCCAAAACATAAATGCCCAATTTTTAAAAAAATTTATTTATGTCATGATCATGCATTATGTCATAACCGTGACAAGTTTTTTTTCTTGTTTCAGTTTCACAATTGTGACATCATCTCATGACCGTGGTCACTTCTTTCTGTTTTGATCTTAGTCACGAACAAAACCTTCTTCCTTTACTTATTTATTTATTATTATTTTTTAAATCTTTCAATTTGGGAAAAACTAACTTCATGTAAAAACCCTAAAACATAAACTTAATTGACATTCTAATAGATCAAAACCATCATAAACGACATAAACATTAAAATCCATAATCAAATCACATCATAATCTTCACAAACATAAATACCCACATCATAATTTTCATTCTAATTAATCATAATCACCATAATATTCCATAATTATTATAACCCATTAACCCTAAATTATAATGGTTGTGTCAAAATATTAATTTAAGGATTATTATTTATTCAAAACCATGAGTTTTTTATATCACATGTAACATTAAATCTCTTAAGGATTCAACACTATTAATATTAAACTCTTATGCCCATACAGATCTTGAATATAATAATAATGATTTAGATATAGCTGAATAAATTGCATACCTTGACGAAATTCGATATGATGGAGAGCTTTCTTGTTCTTAATCTTAGATGAAACTGGCTTCTCTTCCTTAACACTCTTATTGTAGCAGATAGAATGATGGATAGCTGAAATTCGTTTTTTTTATTTCCTTTTAACTACTTACCTTGATGGGTAGAAAGGGGAAAAGCTTATACACCTTCATAAAAAATTAAATTTTGTATGTGTATCAAGTACCCATATTAACGATTAAGATTTAATATACTATTAAATACAAGAAACCCTAAGCCAAATTTAATATGAACAAATTTAAATATGAGCCAGGACATCAGGCCATATTTCTAACATTTCAAGTCTAGCTCACTCATTCATAAGTTTCTAAAGTGAGATTAAATTAAGTAAGACATGTCAACTCATTGCTGGCTTAGACTTAAATTGATTATCTTACGTAAAGCTAAATTTAGTTTGCAAACTCAATCACAGACAAAGTAGCATAGAAAATCTAATCAAATTTATTCTTTCAAGTGCATATTAAACTTAATTATTTCATCATATACAAAGTTAATTTTTTAGGAACTATGGGTGTAGGCCAATTATTATCTTAAAATTTATTTTAGGCCTAATTAGAGACATGGTTAGTAAAATTATGTTTGTGCTAAGTGAGAGGGGAAGTTTGAATCTACAAGCCTTGGGCCCCCATTTTATTCTAAACGGGTAATGATGTGGCTAGTGATGAAGTAAAAAATTAGGTCATAAAAATAAAATAAAATAATAGAGGAAGGTGATAAATAGTGTAAGCCTATGATAAAGGAGGTAATTAATCTAGACTGTTAATTTTTAATATTTCAACTGTCATGATTTGAAAGGCAAAATTAGGAAAATTCAGGAAAAAAAATATAATAGAGGAAGGTGATAAACAATTAAATACAGTTGTGCTTCTAATTCGAATTCAACTTCTGCTTCCTGCTCTTTTTTGCTTTTACTTGAGATTTTGAGCCACCTACTTACAACCAATGATGCCTAAGATATTTGGCTACATTTATGGTATTACAATTTTATTTTATCAATGATGTATTGATTTTCATTAGTGACGTTTTCACTCATATTATATCTAACAGTGTATGTAGAGTCCTTGAAAATCATATAATGGTTCGTATTTCCAAGACCAACTTTAGGGAGCATAGAAGGATCCACATTGTCAAAATGACTTAAGGCTTCACACCTTGATTATTTTGTGTTAAATATAAATTATACAACCCATAGACTTTTGAAAGCACGTTCTAGTTCATATTTGCAAAACCGAATCTTGAGAGTATATAAAGGTCCACATTTTCAAATTGACTCTTGGGGTCTGGTCCATTACCCATTTTTTGTTGGATAGTGTTATACTACCAAATAAATTTATTGTATACGTAGAACGAAATGTATAGTTGCATTTATAATAAGTAAGTCATGTATGACACAATATGTGTGTGTATATTAATAGTTTTGTACTAGTTTTGATCGTTCATCTATTTGGGATTATGATTTCAGGTGAAAATCATGTGGATATAAGTTTTAGGATTAGTCAAGTTACATCCTCTAGTATGGAATTTGAATTTCATAGACTTTTGCAAACATTGGTATCTAATTTCTTTTTAAAGCAATAACTAATGTTGTAAAGACTTTATTTAGCAATTAAGATTGAAAAAAAAAAAAGAATTTTCAATTATGAAAATCAACAGATAGAGAGTTTGTCCATGAATTAATGATATTGTGAATTGTTGTTGGTTTTTAACTTTGCAAAGTCATTCTTTGAAATAAAAATGAGGTTGAGTTGCCAAGAGTTGTCGTACCATTAGATTCAAAGTCAAACAATGATTGTATAAAAAGAAACATATTGTCAAAGAATAAAGAACCAATTGTCCATCGCTTTTGTACTTCTATTTTAGTTTCCGTTGCTAAAAGCGATACGACAGGCACTACTATAACAATAGTCTTATGGCGTAATAGCATATCTTCTAAACTCTCATATGAGACATCTCTCTTTTTTTTTTTTTTTTTTGCGCAATAAAGAAATCTCATGTTTGAATCCTCCTATCTCGTTATGTGGGGAAAAAAAATGCAGTACCACTATCATTTTCGATTATCATTAAAAACATTACATTGTGATGAATGCAACAATACTTTTACAACTCGTCTCTTTAGAGTCTTATGGACTAATATTTAGTATGTGTAATATGCTTTACATTTGAATATTTCATTTCCAAATTAACCATCCTCACTTTTTTAAACTTAGTCAAGTTGTTAAACATTGAAGGCGAAAAGGCCCATTTTTTTCATATAAGGAATCAAGTCATTTGTAATGCATGTTATTAGCTCTCACCATACAAGCTATAATAGTTTTCTTAACATAATAATAACATGGCGAACAGATGAAGGATTAAAAGTGTGTTCTTCTAATTTATATTTCCCAACAAAGCAATTATTATCAAAAGTAAATGAGAAAAAAAACCCAACATTGCATTCACATTTTAAGGGAACAAATAACTTTGAATAAATTATAGTCAACATTTTGTGCGTACAAGAGATCAAATCATTCTTTAGCTATTTTCATTATAGAACATAAAGAAATTAAATTCTCCATATTGAATATAGGTTATAATTACTTGTTAAATCATACGAAAAGGGTGCATTTTTCTTTTCTTTGGTTACAATATTCAAGATGAGAATGTTTATGCTTGCTTCTTAATCAAATCATATTTATTAGCCAATAATTGCCTAATTTTGACTTGACTCTCGCTACTATAGTGCACACCATCTCTTTGCAACGAATATCCTTATGGTGGTTCCAACGTGTATAAATTGGGTAGCTTTAATTCAAGTTGGGATTGTCTTACGAGCATAGAAAAATTTTTCTTGCCTGGTAATATGGCAACCTATTTACATTTCCAAGAAAATGAAAATGGAGTCAATTCAAACAACATGAGGTTTTATATTTTTGCTTTAAAATTCCACGTAGGAAAGTGTAGATTTTTATGGTGAAGAAAAACCAAAAAAGAATAAAGAGATTTGAGTTATGAAAATGGAGACCAGTTATAGATGATACCTGTATGATCAAGAGGTTTGGAGAATTAAGATCAGTACAGACTCTATTGAAGAAACTAACTAAATTTGCTTTATAGGATTCTACATCTTCTTTCTTTGTTGAATCAGCTCCTCCTTGCCACCAAAGGGGTCCCTTCAGTTCGCTACCATCTTCAATGAATGCCTTTGTCCTTTTTATTAGTTTTTCATAGAAATCCATTCCAAGCTGCCAATTTGCAATGTTACTACCTCCATATGCACATGGGATCAAACCAGTTACCCAAAAACTTGGATTTTTTGCCAACAATGCACGCGCAAATGGCATTGCAGGGCCAATTGCATTAGTTCTATTGGAATAAATGTCCTTATGAAGTGGTTCTTGGGCATTTACCTAAGTAAGTTTTGCATCAAGGTGGAGGATATCTTTATGTGGTTGGCATTCAGTAGGGATAATGCCATTCCATTCTGGTTTGTGAGTAATGGTGTTATTATTTACACCTCCTCGACCAGCCATGTTACTTGGGACTGCAATAAGGAATATATTTTTTTGTTGTTCTTGTAAGTTTCTAGGCCTCATAAATACAATGTTCGTAAAGAGCGGCATGAGAAACAAAGGAGCATATATCTTGAGGTGTTTCTCTATCAAAGTTGGATAAATTGATTGATCTTTTTAAAGATGGTAATGAGTATTTAAATAGTCTTTTAGGTAACATTAATAAAATTTGATACATGTGAGTGTTTTAAGTAATGAGTATTTAATGTGTTGCAAATTTAGTATTGCTTTAGTCTGTTTTTGGTGTATTAAGAGGGAATTCCCCATTCTAGAGGTCATTTTACTACTACATAAGGGAATTCCTCATTATTCTGTTGGCAATTTCAAAATGTGAGGGTTGGATTTATCGTTCAAAATCTCATATTATCATCATAATAGGGCACAATTCCTCAAATGTAAGCCTTACATTGCCAATTATACTACATTTTCATCATTTTATGATATATTGTTCATTATAGGGCCCATTGCATAAAGTTATTATAGCAACAACATTTGCATTTAAATAGTGTTTTAGGTAACATTAATAAAATTTGATACATGTGAGTGTATTAAGCAATGAGTATTTAATGTGTTGCAAATCGAGTGTTGCTTTAGCCTGTTTTTGGTATATTGAGAGGGAATTCCTTATTCTAGAGGCCATTTTACTACTATATAAAGGAATTCCTCATCATGCCATAAGCAATTTCACAACGTGAGGATTGAATTTATCGTTATAGATCTCATATCATCATTATAATAGGGCGCAATTCCTTAAATGTAAGGCTTACATCGCCAATCATACTACATTTTTATCATTTTATGATATATTGTTCACTATAGGGCCCATTGCATATGAAAAGCCTCATTACATCAATGTAAGGGTTATTTTTCCACACAAACTCTATTTTTTAACCTTAAGGCTTGATTTAATGTTACGTTGCATATTTTTCTATGCAAACTATATTCATCATGATATTACTCGTTTCCTTGCCACAATATGTTTTTCATTATTATAAGGCTTAATTTCTATCCATAGAGCTTATTTCACCACATAAAATCTATTCTCACCCTAGTGTGCCTTGACTCTATTTTGTGATGCTTATTTCACCATATATGCCATTTCCATCATAACAAGGCTCAATTCCTTTATCTAATGTTGATATCACTAAACAACTCTTACCACAATAGTGTGAAATTATATATCATAATGGTCATTCATATCATGACTAAATTACTCATATTAAGGCACATCTATAGTGTACACATCTATTTTTACCAATATAGGTCTCAATTTTTTATCGTAATACTCATTTTACCTTTACATGACTTAAATCCTCATTATAAGCTCATTGCACTGCGTAGTTACCATTTTCACCATAATAGGTGGCTGTCATATGTTGTAATGTAATGTAATGATAGTTGTTTTAATTAAATCAATTGCCTGCTCCTAATTTTATTTTCACTTAATAGGCAAGTGTACTTATCGTTTACCATAGTATAGTGTTAAGTACAAGGTTATCTCACTAGAATTGTTAACTAATAATAATAGCTCTTTCCTTATTATCTAACCAATGAAAATCAAGTTGAATTAATCTAAGAAATTACTACTATTCTACCAACTACTAACAATCTAAGAAATTACTAATATTCTATCCTCTTAAGACTAAGCCAACTTTATTGAAACGATTGTCTTTTTTGTTCTTTCCTCCAGTCCATATGCTTTTTTATTTGGTATGATGGAATTAATTAGGAAGGAACGATTGAGGGAGGAAAGAAAGAAAATGGAGGTAAGGAATTGTCGGGTTATTTGATTCCTTCTATCCATATGAACAAAGAATGGGAGCGAATTGGAATGATTCTTAACCATTGCAAGAGACAAAAAAAGAAAAAAAAAAAGAAAAAAGAACTAATGGTGAATTATTTATATGCACCTAAAAGATAAAGAAGGTATTTTTTATTTTTGCAATTTTATTAGTACATCAATAGATAGATGTGAGGGTATTAATGTAATTTTCAAAGGTTTTCCTCCATTCCCTCCTCATTCTCTCCATTTTGGGAGGGACCAAAAATTAGTGGGATCTAAGGAAAAATAAAACGTGAATTTTTCATTCAATTGTCATTCCCTTTTAAAACAAATAAGGCCATCTGTATTTTATCCTCTTTGTTTCCTTTTTATCCCAATCATTCCCTCCTAAATCCCTTATACCAAACACAGTGTTAAGGAGATGATGACTCTTATTGCTAAGTGAGTAATTCTATCATATAAAATATCTACATGTATCATGTTTGACTAGATAGAGTTTAGGTAGATATCGAAGTTTACAATGTACAATTTGAGTTTAGGTTTCTTGCAATCCGTTATCACATAGTATGGTACGAATATGATCTTCTTATTATATACCTACACTAATTACTAAACTCTAACAAATAAAGTGTATAGGTTTCTAGTTATCTATACATGATCCTATGAAAAAGTTATAAAATTATATTAATAAATAAGAAATAAGTAACTTTTTTTATGAGTGCTAGTGATGTGCCATAGGCCATCGTGGAATTTACTCTCATTTATACTTTTATCTATATTTAATAAATCGTTTTATTTAGCATATTATTACTGATAGTCTTCTAACATGATAAATTATTACTAATGGTCTTCTAACATGATAAAAAGGTTTCCTTGAATAGTTTATTCTTCCTTATATCATTAAAATGTGTGACTTTAATAGTAAAACTATAAGATGATAATAATACTATTCTAAAATATTCCTAGCCACTCATTATATGAAATGATAATGAAGTAAAATAAGTATGTGGCTGATTGATGATCACGTTTACTGATCATGGATATGAGATACCAAGTTAGCATATAGATGCATATAGGAGTACACTATATTGGATCGACCTACCATGATAGTATCACATGGATCTTTGTCATGAATACTTTACTTCTTAATATTGTTATTTTAGTTCTTTGACCTAATGACACTATAAATCCCTACATAGTGATTTCTTGACTTGGTCTTTTATCATCTTTAATTGGATGATCCTAAGGCTGCGATTGGACATAAAATCAATTGTATTGAGAGACATGAGTGTTTGTGAAATTTATTCCTCTCATTAGTTTGAGAGAGATTTCTTTTGAGCTCTCTTAAAGAGTGAGACCAAGAAAAATGTGTGGCTATGCCAAAATAAATTGATAAGGAGTTCTCAATAACATTTGGTTATCCAGTTAAACTTTAGAATCAAGAAAAACTTGTGATTAAACAATATATGACTGATATGATCCATGCCTCATGTTTAGTCACCAAATATTCTATGACAAAGGGACTAAATAATTAGCTATTTACCAAGTAAAATTATATTGTTAATCTACGTTTTGTTAGGTGTAATTTATGTCTTGTGGGTCAGAAAGAGGTTTTTGGCCTATTGCTAACATTAAGTGAACCTATATGGTCACACACAAATAATAAATCAAATGGGTCATTCGTGTAGTTTAAACAAGCCCATAATTATTTATTATCTTAATTGGTTAAGAGTAATAAATAAATAATAATCATCACTATTTTTGAATAGGAAGATTAGAAAATTGGAATGTGTCTTTGAATTAGGAAATCTTAATTGGATTATGGATCCCATTAATGTTAATAACCTAATTCTTGAGGATGTTGATTGTTAATATAAAAGGGGCACTATAACTCACGCCTAGGGTTAATGACGCTGGCTATCACGTTTGATTCACAGAGAAACTATGCACACACAAAACAAAACATGAGAGCTCTGATGAGATATTCCCAAATAGATACATAATTGTTTTAGTGTGCTAGCACACAAAATTCCATTTAGCATATTCATTCGTATAGATACCATAGAGGGAGCTTGCGAGATCACAATGCCTACAAATCTTTCATCGATTTTCACATGGATCCATCAGTGATTTAGGGATTTCATAAGTTTAAAATAAAAATAAAAATAATTATTCCGCTGCAATGCTTGAATTCGAATACCTAAGTCACCAACAATAAGAAGATCCAAAGGCCAACTATTATGAAACTTTAAATAAAGTGCTGGCTAACAAACTTAAAACGCTTTTTCCTTGTTTTTCCCCCTTGTCTTGTATTGTCTTTAAACTATAACAATACATGAAAAGTTACATTCATCGACTTTACTCTTTAATGTTATATTGTATTAATTTTTTTTCAAAAAAATGCCTATGAGATGTGAAATAAGAAATTTTATGTTCTCTATTTGCTATTCAATGAATGATGTTACTCTTCTTGATTAAAAGATATTTCAACTATTTCACATAAACAAATTATGTGTGTATAGAGATGCGAATCAGCTAAAAGTTGAATCGCATCTTTAAATGACGTTTCATATTTTTTAAAGATGAATCTTATCTTGAAAAGGCGATTTACTTATTTTGTATGTGAATCGTATCTTTAACAGACTTTTTATATTTATTAAAGAATCGCATCTTTAAGATAAAATTCACATACAAATTCATAAATCATCTGTTAAAAATGCGATTTTACATATGTATTTTGATAATTAATTTTATGTAATTAATATTTAAGTAATTTTTATTTAAGTGGTTGATAATTATACAATTTTCTTCATTTATACATATGGTTTGATACAAATACAAATATACATACCAATAAAAAATGAACCACAGGAATATACCCTTTATTTAGCACTATATAAGATTCCCAAATTAATTTCCCCCAAATTCCATGTCTTCATCCTCCCTTTTCTTTTTCTTCTTTGTGGCCGTTTCGACTGACTCAGAAAACCAAACTTGTTCTCAATTTCTCAGAAAAAACCCTAAATTAACACATCCCATATTTCTAATTCTCTCATCCATGAAATTTTCACTAATTCTCTCTCTCGGGTTTTGTCCTCTTAAACTCTAATTCGATTACCCACTCTTGGGCTCAATTGGAAAAAAAAAAGGTAATCAAGGATTTTTCAAATTCGTAATTCTTCTGTTTCTTTGAATTCATATCGGAGTTCTTTTTTTGAGTAATCTTTCTTTATTTTTGTATTTGATTTATTTGTATGGTGTTATGGTATATTTGAGATTTGAGGATTTTGGGGTTGCGGTTGGGGTTTAGGAGATTATGGTATTGGAGGAAATTAGGGTTTTCTTCGGGGCATTCCGTTGACTTGATGAAATTGTTAATTGGGTAGCTTTGTGTTACTCGATAAGTAGTTGAGTTTAGCTTGTGATTTTAGCTGGAGATATATGTACACGGGGTCTGTATTGTCAGCTGTATGGATCATATTTCGGTGTTCGAAAATATGTCTATTGGTATAAGAACTTTTCCCCTTTTTGTAATTAACTGCCAAAGGTTAATTATTGATTCATCACTACCAAATTTTCCGAGGTTATTTATAGTTGTTGAATTAACTACTTTTGACCTGTTTTTTTGCAAAATTGAGTGAAGTTCAAGTAGTTTAATCCAAAAATAGACAAATTTCAGGTACCGAATCGAAAGCTTTTAAGTTTCAAGTAGTTAATTGTAAAAATGAGCAAAATTCAAGCAATCTTAATCAGTAACTAAAACCTAATCACGTTGTTCGCACTCTCCCTCCCCCATTTACCATGAGCAGTATATGGTGTCACAATGCATGAAAAGTGCACTGAGAATTCATCTCTGCACATGGCTAATCATGCCGCCCTGATGTTACATGGACAAGTGCTACTCAAACATTTTATATGATGCCTTCTTATACACACACGCATATATATTTTGTCTATCCCTGTGAGTCCGCCTAAACATTTGTTCAGCATTCTAATATCTGCCACTTTTCACTGTTTATGGCTGTAGAGCTTTTAAATTTCTTGAATTGGGTGATTTTGAAGCATTGTGAGTTAAATAAGACTGTCTTCATGTATAAACATAATTCCAGAAGGCGATTGGAGGGCTGATGTTCACAATGTGAACTATAAAATCTCTGGTGCAATAGCCTCCATGCATTTAGGCGATACCCCAGTCATCTCATGTTCTGGCAACTATACTAGTTTTGTATTGTAAGCTTGGTTTACTCTAGTTTCTTTTCTATGTTTTTTCCATACACTTTGGGGTTTTTGTATTGTTTGGTCCACTCTTTTCTATCAATAAATTCATTTACTTACCTAAAAAACTTAATCGGCTTCTTGTCCACCTCTGTCTGCACGAGCAGTCATGTTTGCCTGTTATTACACTATGCACTGAGGACTCTTGAGTGACCATCTGTCATTGCATATAATATGTTGGCTGTCTCATGTGTCAGTTCATAGTCTGAGGGATATGTGCTTGCATTAGGGATTGATGGATTTGTGTTCGCCACCTAGCTTGGGGTGGTTTTATAAAGGGAAGTCTCTGGGTATCTATTTTGCTCCGGCTGAAATGATTGTACTTTGTAGCCTTATTGCTCAAATCCTGCCTGACCTTTAAAAAAAATTGAAGACTCTGATGCATTGATCCTTTAGCATTTTCTCCTATGTGCAGCTGTCATTTTTTATGGGTTCATAAGTGAAATTTAGTTTGTTTCTTTACAATATTATGAGGACGTTTCTCTCTATTGTTTAAGCTTATGCATTTTTTTTTTTTGGGACAGAAGAAAATGAAAACAAAGAGAATATCTATAAATAATTATCTTCCCAGAGCTTGCAGTAGAAAGGAGACAGTAAATAGCAGTGGAATGAAAGAAAATCTGGAAAATCTGGACAACATTATTCTCATTGATGTTGACAGTGATGATTTTGATGATGTTGTGGTCATCGATGCTCCTGAATCTCAACAGCAGAAGTTAAAGTCTGATTCCTCAGGGAAGCAAAGAGTAGATGTTTCATATGAAGAAGTAATCAGCATTGATGATGACAGTGGTTGTGCTGATCCTGGTGCTGGTTTGCCTGGTGGTGGTGAGTTGGATAGTGATGCTACATCAAAGAAGAGGTCCTGTCCTTCTGTTGACTTCAAAAGCAAGTCTGTAGATTCTGATGCTGATGAATGTTGTGTTGTTTTGGAGGATAGACCTCCTTTGAAGTCCTGTAATTTAAAAAAACACTATGAAGGTGAAGCTCCATCTAGGAACCGTTATGGTTTCTACTCTGATTTTGAAAGTGGCCCATCTGATAGTGAATCGTCTGACATTGAGCTAATGGAAGATGGCTCTTGTGGGAAACTTAGGGAAGATTGGACAAAAGCTTCTTTGAGAAGAAAGCATGACAGCTTTAATTCTTGGTTTCATGTAGATCAAGTTAGAACTTCAACTTTTCATGCCGATACGAGGACTGATCCTGGAGTAGAGAATGCATCTGAACCTTATTCCAAAGACCATGATGAAACTTGCCCTAAAGGGCCTATATATACCGAATCAAGTAAGGGAAATGGTAATGAGCATGTGTACAATGGTGATGGTTGTTGGCATGTACATGGTGATGCCTCTGGGGTCAGAAACCAACAAAATTTCAATAGTAATGAAAAAAACTTTTCTGGGTTGCAATCTGGGTCAAAAAAAGATGCCTATAGTGTTAACAGTGGTGAGGAGGGGGGGCAGTGGCATCGCAAATCTGACAATAGGGAAGAAAAATCTGACAGGCACGAGTGTTATAGTTTCCAAATGCCGTGTTCTACTGGTAAGCAGAGAGATGAGGGAGGAGTTAGGCATGTAAAGACTTGCTTGCAGGACAAGGACAAGAACAAGATGCCTGAAGATTTTTATCACAAAAATCCTCCATCAGCCATGAACATGCACCCCGATGACAAAATTCACGTCAATCATGAGTATTATGCATCACATGACACCCAACTTCCCATTGGATCAGATAATGGTGGCATTGAACATCGACAGGATGGTGACATGCAGTCATGTTCCCAAAAAACTCCTTGTGTTGGTTCATTTTTAAAAGAATCATTCTCTAATGGAGTTGATTGTGCTGACCAAGAGGAGTTATGTGAGGAACCATTGGTGAAGAATCCTATGCCTTCTGGTGAAGTGCATATGCATAATGGAGGAATCAATGAAATTGGAAGTGTTTCAAGAGAACCTCAATCATGTGACAAGTCAGAGGCCAGTCATGAACTTAAAGGAATTGTGGAGCGGACTTCTACTGCTGAAGAGGAAAGATTATGTGACAGACTTATGTGCGACAGAAAAACTTCTCAAGCAAATTCGCTACTCAAAGACCATTTGTGTGAACCTCCTGTTGCTACCGATATTATCAATGAACGGGAAAGGATCAAGGAGACAGACGAATACAAGCGAGCTGCAGAGGAGGAATGGGCATCACGGCAGAGGCAATTGCAAATACAGGTGTGTTCTTTATGCAATGTTTAATTATGGATTTGTATATATGTATATATATGGATTCTTCTAATCCCTTTTAGCAGTAATTTAAGAAATGGATTTCAATACTTAATTAGTTAATATTGAATGTAGTTTCTAAGTAAAATAAATGTGTTAGATGTCGTCGTGGAGCTGTCTTTAAATGATGATTGCAGTAGTGTCCTCATGTTTGTGATTAGATTTTTAGTTTGCTATTTTGATTGTTTTTTATTCCTCACTGGTCAACAAAAGTTGCATTGAGAACACACTAGTCAGTACACCTACTTAAAAGGAAGCATTTGTTGTGGCTGATAAAGCTGAAGTGATTTCTGAATGTTCGCAACTCCTTTGCGAGAAGTAATTGCCTATCTTCAATCATTTTTGGTAGAGCTCAGTTCCATAATGGCAAAAAAATGGCTTCCAGCTATGAAGCTGTTAAGAGGAAATTGCTTATTCTGGGGTTCGCTCACAATAGGAAAATATCAATTGCCCTCTGGCTTCTATTAGCTTGTTAAATTGCTCTCTGGCTTCTATTAGCTTGCTAACTATGGAAGCTTATGGGCAATTTCTTTTTTGTTTTTTTTTTTTTTTTGGGAGGGGGGTGTGTGGGGGGTTAATCAAAAAATTTATTAATAATCAAAGAGGAAAATACAACTGCATAAAGCAGGATAGGGGCCGAGCCACTAATATTCAAACAAAACTAGAGATAACCACTAAAAAAAGGGACACACTATACCACCCGATTACAAATGAAAACAAGGTACAAAAGCAAATTAGCTATGGATTGAGCCTTGCATAAAAAGGAACTTGACGAGCTAGAAAGAGCGGGTCTATGAGATACTTTCCCAGGCGGACAGAATTCCTCAGAATCCAAATACAATAGACCGAAGTCAAAAAAGCAGCACAAAGTGTGCGAGATGTGCTACCATTGGTCGATGATAGGCCATCTAGGGCTCCTTGCCTAGATGAAAAAGATGTAGGGACATGAAGCTCTGAAACAGCTATAGTCCACATTTGAAGGGAGAAAGGGCATTGGAAAAACAAGTGACCATAATCCTTAGAAGCTAAGTTGCAAAGATTGCAGCTGGAACGAGTAGTGATACCCGATAAAATTAACTTATCCAATTTATACAGCTTGTGATTGATTGCAAGCCAAAGGTTGAAGCTGTGTCTAGGGATGGATCTCTTATTCTAAACAAGCTTGGACCACCTAACTTAAGAGCGTAGAGAACAAAGAGTTTGTATGGCACTTTTTAAAGAAAACTCACCCGAGGTTGATGGAATTCATAACAACCTAACTTGCCTAGAAAAGTTAGGCTATAGCAAAGCTGGAATTTGAAAAGAGGACCAGAATGGAAAATTTGACAAACTCCAGCTATCTTCCTCAATCAAGCAACAAAGTCAGGCATTTAGGGGTAGCCCCGAGGATGCAATTTCCCTTGAACTATACATCTAAGTCAAAGGTCCTTGAGGAAGTTAGAAATCAGCTCAAAGTGAGATAGAAACCCCATCACCAACTGACCACTTCATGAATTGATGAGCTAAGGGTCTTAGTTTTTAGAAGCTTGTGCCAAGCTTCTAAACTATTCCAGAAGCCATACACAGAAGCAACAGCTAACACACAAAGAAAGCATACAGATAAGCAACACAATCAAATTACTAACACAAAGTAGTAACTTCCTTAGCCTTCTGCTCATGTACATGCAATATAAGTGGCTTTACTTGTGGTGTTGTACAATTGTCTGGCTGGTTAATTAGATTGAATAACTAAATTTTTGTGCTGCAGGCAGAAGAGGCTCAGAGGTTGCGGAAGAAACGAAAAGCTGAAACCTTGCGCCTTTTAGACATGGAGAGAAGGCAAAAGGAGCGTTTGGAAGAAATAAGAGAAACTCAAAAGAAGGTATGCATTGATTATATGTGGTAAAGAAGAAACATGGCTTGAATTCTCTTGTACATAGGACATATTGGTTAACTCTATGGTTTTTAGAGGGGCTTCTCCTCTTCTTCCCTTTTTTTTTTTTTTAAATTAATTTGTTAAATTACGTATTGGTCACAAGATCATGCTAATGATGATCCTTTTGACACATTTTTCTAACTTTTATTGGGGTAAATTTGAGACATAAGAAATTTTGGCATTTGGGGAGAACGTTAGATGCTTCAAGTAGATGTTTATGACAAGAATTAAGTATTGTGGTAGTCAAAAGTTGCAATATAAACAGGATTAGCAACATTCTTGTGGATATTAGAAAATTTTTCCTGTATAAATTCTTCGTGAATTGCATAGTATTTACAATTAACCCATATATTCAGGATGAGGAAAATATGAACTTGAAAGAAAAACTCCGTGCTGAAATAAGGAAGGAACTTTCTAGGCTGGAACTGACATGTTTTGACATGGCCTCGTTGCTTCGTGGATTGGGGATACAGGTTGGCGGCAGCTCACGGCCACTATCCCAGGAGGTAGGCAACCATCTACACATCATGCTGTTTTAATATTATAATTTTAGGCAAATGTAAATCTCTCCCTAGTTTTGAATATTGATATAGATTTACCTTTTAAACTTTCAAATGTAACTATGATAAATTGACAGATAACATAAACTTTAGAAATAACCTTCTAAACTTCAACTTGAATGCAGAAACACCCCTACAAACTTTTAAAAATGTGTCAGCAATAAACAAAAAAAAAGGGGGGGGGGGGGAACTTTTCAAAATTTATTTTAATACCTTCTAAACTTTGACATTAGTACATCCTTTTCTTTTCCCCTAAAAAAGTAAAAAATAAAAAAGCACGTCTCTTGTGTTGTCAATTTATCTATGTTTAAAAGGTAATTTGACCTTTCTAAACTCTAATCTTATGGCACGTTTGGTACGAGAAAATCTTTTGAAATGGAATGAATTAGAATGAGAGGAATGGAATGGAATGGGAGGCGAAATCATAAATTCATTTTTTTTTTGGATACACCATGGAATGGAATGAAACTGACACGTTATTTGTCAAAAAAATTTCAATAATTAATGTGAATAATAAATAAATAAGAGGATAAAAAGATAATCCAATAGTAATCATTTATGAGGAAGGAATAGAATCGCAACTCTGCCTTCTTTAGGGCATAGTCGAATTCTCCTCAAAACCGAAATCGTTGATGCTTGAGAATTGTAGTTTTGGCTTTTAAGAATGCAACCGAATCAAAACAATTCAATTCCAAGATTATTCTTGCATACCAAACGTCATATCTTTTTATTTTGATGTTAGTGCTCTCTCTCTCTCTCCCCCTCAAAATATCTAAAAGAGAACATGTCTCTTGTTCTTGTTTTCTCAATGTATTTAAGTATCTGTTAACTTTTGAAAGTTTATAGGTATATCACAATTAGTCAACCTTTAGGTTTATTTGCAGTTTTTCCTTATAATTTTTGGTTGTTGCTAAGAATAGTGTTTTATCCCAGGTGCATGCTGCCTATAAGCGGGCATTGCTAAGGTTTCACCCGGATAGATCCTCCAGAAATGACATACGCCAGCAGGTTGAAGCCGAGGAAAAATTTAAATTAATTTCACGCATGAAGGAGAAGTTTCTGTTGACATCTTGTTATTAAATATTGTGAAACTAACCCTTCCATGACCTCAAAGAACATAAAAGGCTACACCCATCTTTCTGGGGCGAAACCTCTAGGGTTGAATTAATTCGTTGTTATCCTTATCTATTCAGCCTAGCCCTAGCAGTTAGGAGTTGTTTGTGCAAAGCATTCGTTATAGGTAGGTTATGATTGTAAAGTGGAGTTGGAAATACACCATGGAATCTAAAGTGAGACCCATTTTTTTTTTCCCCCTGTTGTAAGCATTCAAATTCTAAGGTTTGGAAAAGAATTAATCTACATTTTATACTTTACATGATATGGGTTATGATATAATTATGGTAATTGTCATGACCCTAATAGAGGTGTAGTAGGATCATCCTAAATTATCATATCACATATGTACTCGTAATATAAAAACCGTCTTACAAGCTAGAGATTATATGACTATTGATTTATTAACTTATCATACAATAATTATATATGTACATATAGTATTATTATTGGAACTCAATTATGAAATGCGATTTGTCTATATTTCATCAAGATCGCAGAGAATCGGTATCCCGTATCAAATAATAAAAATTGGTTTTAACTTATAAAATGCAAAGTTTTAAATGTTTATATAATTTATCAAATTTGCTTTCTAAGTCCATTGTAACTTACCTTTTTAACTCCATGAAAATTTGATGGAGGATCACATTTCACACATTCTTAGCCCAATAACGGCTAGCATTATTCCTACACAAAAATTATTAGATGTGAGCGAAATCATAGCTTAATGAGATAATCTGATCAGACCACAGATCAAATAATAACAAACAAATATAATTAGCAAGTATATACAATGCAACAATCATTTATATACATAAGTACAATCTTGGATGATTCGAAATTCAAACAAGATGTAGATTTACGCCATTCTATCAGGGTTGAAGGAACCTTGTTAAGATTACTCCTTAATGACCCACCTACCCTGGATAATTAGAGAACCAAGGGAGATTGGGTGCTATACACCCTTACAAATTTATTTCAAATATTTTGTTTCTATCCTTGGAACAAAGAAACTCTACTAAGTATTAGTTATTACATATCGATACTATGAGCGGTGTCCTTCATTTGTCGGTAGTTCCCATAAAACTGAAGAAACAAAGGTAACCTTGCGTTGAAATAGGAAAATTTCATATAGAAAATCAAACATTATCAGATAACCAAAATATTAACACGTAATAGGTTATCACGCTGAAATTATGCAATAAATGCAAATTGTATAATGCATGATCTTTCCAATATATAATAAAATAATGTTAAGTTAGGTTCTCAAGTGATCATACAATTCACAGACACACATAAACATACTTCATACATTAATTAACATATTACAATATGATGTTTTGGCGACAAAACATACACCAAGTGTCATGTGATATACCTGACCTCGCATGCATAACAGTATTAATATATTATTACACATGCAATTATACTACAAGCACAAACAATATGATAAGATCAAAGTTACTCACCTATCCACTTTAGCATACTAGTCATAGTAATCCTTGGGAAAGTCTAACAACTGATTTGTTTCTCTTAAGAAATGAGATAACGGATATTCATTATCATATTTGTCGTTCGTCTACTGATTCTAGTTATACTCTTTTATGCCTTAATTCAAATTTTATTAATCTTGATCTATTCTATGTACTTGATTAGGAGTTATAATGGTTATATTCTTGTGGTAAAGTCATGAAATTTGTAATAATACATTTTACGCAAAAGAAATCTTCCTATAATTCTTAGATGTTAGTTTGAAGCTCATAAAGTTTCTATTTTCTAGTTTTAGTGTAAAATTCATATTAATGGGCTTTTCTTATGGAAAATGACCTAGTTGATTCCGAATATTAGTTTTTATCGCCTAGTCTTCAACTAAGCCTATAACATTTCATTTAACTTGGATTTTTACATATGAATAAGCGTTGGAAAGCTTGTTTCAACTACCATATGATGATTAACTTAATTTATTCAATTTGTGTGTTTTACTTTTCTATAAATGTCAATAGATATTATATGGTATTTCTAAGTTTTGTTTTCATTAATAATTTTATTATTAAGCTTTTGTTATTTATACAGACCTTTTAATATGATCATCCCAAGATGGCTGATATTATTTATTATTTTTTAATTGTGTTTCTCTTGATTCTAATTTATGTTTAAATTTATATTTGGGGTGATTTTCTACCCTAGGCTTTAAGTTCAACTAATATCCACATTCTTTAGTGTCCGTGTTGATGGTGAATTTTCTAATTATTGTTTACTTCATTTGTTAACTTTATATGTTTATTTATATTGAAATTTCTATTATTTATAAGGTCATATTTCATAACCTATTCATTCATTCACTTTTCTAGTATGTTTGTAAGTTTATATAGGCTTTAAAGACCATTTGTTCATGACTTGTCCTTAAGAGCATATATGTGGTCGTGTACTTTAAGGTTTTGTCCCTAGAGTTGTTTTAGTTAGTCTATCTCTCATTTTTATTTCTACTTATAATCTTTATGTGTAGTAAAAGAAGAGCAAATAAAGTTCTAGAGTTTGCATAGGGGGCTGCATAGGCGTGCTGGAAGGAGGATGAACCTTCTATTCCTTGCCTGACCTGTCTACATGACTTGTGCTGAGGGGTGTGCAGAAGTATTTTGCTAATTTCCTTAATTATATGATGTGATACATGTTATAGTCGTAGGGCCGAAATTCCTTATAAGATTTCTAGGGTTTTTTCTTGTTACATTGTACATCTTAACTCATGTCATAGGTATATTCTATCAAGTATTGGGTTAGTCTTTTATAGTATATGCATGGTAGGTTCTATTTTCATCAGGAAACGATTCCTAGGGTTTATTGTTCTTACTATACATGTTGGCTTTCCATGGCATTTACTATTACATGAATTACTTAACTAGGGTAGATTATTATTCAAATGAAGATATATAAGTCTATATCATCATTTACAACCTTTAAGAAAATTGACACATATAGTATACTCAAAGCATCTCCATTCATATTTATCCTAAGTTTCTATGGATAAGGAGATGTAGACTATAAAATAAGATAAAATTTTTAACTTCTTTGAATTGGAAGCAAAGTGGCAAACTTTTCCCCCCTTAAAGTGGATTGAACCTAGTTCAGAAAAGCACAGGGATAAGTTCTAAATGTTCTAAGAATAATTAACTTGGAAAAAGTCCTTTTTACCTTAGAATTTTGGATCTTGAAGCTTCATTTGTTTTAAGCTAATGGAGGCTTTTTCCTTGGAATGTTTTATGGTTGAAGATGTGTTTTAGGTGTTGAAATTTTGTTTGTGTTTTGTTGATCTTGAAAGTGGAGTTCACGGTTTGGAATTTGAGAGAAAGTGATGTTTTGTATTTTATCCTAAGGATGAATATGGGTTATGGTTGGACTATAGGAGAAAAGTAAAGTTTTATCTTGCTTTTTGTTGTCTTAATTGGAGGTGGGGTCACATTGGGCATAAGCAAAAGAAAAGTGTTTTGTTTGTTTGCTCATAATAATCCACATTGGGCATAAGCGAAAGAAAAGTGTTTTGTTTGTTTGCTCATAATAATCCTTAAATACTAAGTTGTAGAGGACAATTTGACATTGATATGTGAGTGCAAATGGGCTTTGTTTCATGACAATTTGAAGCAAGTGGACTAGAGGTGGACTTGTTGACCTATGTCTAGATTCATCATCGGTGAAATGGAGGAGAATGGAGTTGTTTTTGTTGACTAATTCCACACCTATAATTTTCTAGAAAAGTCACGGTTGCAAGAGAAGATTATTTGTGTAATATTGTGTCTAATTTACTAGTGTAAATTACGATGAATTTAGGGACGGAAGAAAGCAAATTTTATAAGCTACCATGAGTCATTCATCTTGATTAATTTCCTATATTAGATGGAGTTTTGTGATTTGTTAGTGTCACTTTCATTTGGAATTCCAATTGCCAACTTGATCCAAGCGTGAATGTAAGTGGTGCTAGAAACTTTTTAAAGAAGACGGCCGGTCCTTGAACTTCATTTTGCATCGTGTAACATATTTGCACTTAGTTTATTACATATACAAAGAAATATCTAGGTTTTCATGTAGTTTACTAGGCTATAAACGTGTAATTATATTAATATATAGGGGTTTTGTCTATAAAAGTTTATCTAAGCCCTCTACAATATTCCTAAACTATCTTTGAATTCAAATTTTGAGTTTAAAGTTTACGCGATTGAGTATTTTTAGGTTTTTTCTCTTACATGATTTAAGTTTCTAGATCTGATGGGTCAAATTAAGATATTACACTCAATAGATTAAAAAAAATTATGAATTTCAAGACTACGTATTCATAGTTTTTATTTGAACTCTAGATTTATAAATTTTCATCTGTTTTTAGTTATATTGTGTATATTTCATCCCTAGCAAATCATCTTAAAATTTTCTTTTACCAATCATTAGACTTTAAAAATTAATTGTCTCTTATTTCTCTTGTTTTTTTTTTAAGGTTTAGTATTTTTATTTATTGAGTTATAATCCTTTTATATGTAATCTTGTCTTTGTTGTCTTTTACTAATCCAAAAAATTACTTATCCTGTTATAGAGAATACTAAGGATTATTCTACAAATGATTTAGTGCACACTATCTAAGTATTTATTTTTCTACTGTCTACTTTGTAGATTTAAAGTTTATAGAGATTATGATGTGTCGTCGAAGTTTTGAAATAGGTTCTTAGGGTATACGGTTAGAGCTCGTCAGAAGAGAGGATCATGTGGTCCTTATGATGCATTTATTTGGAATAAGTTAATTGATACCAAGTTGAATAAGTAAAGTTTGCTAAGGAAAATATCTAAATCCTTATCTTGATGTCTCCTTAAAGTTTATGGTTTAGAAGAGGGGAAGGATAGTCTCTTTCATGCATTAAATGCATTAGCCTTATGTGTGTGTGAATGCATTTGTTTTTCAAAGTTCATAAGGTTTAAGCTCCTTTTGAAAGATTTGGCATATGTTGATATTATTTAAATATCTAAGAGTAAATATATAGACTTTCTCGTAGTATATTAGGTCACACGTGTATAAATATATCAGCTATTTGAATAAAACATCTTTTAAAATTCATCTAAGATCTTTACATTAATTTAAGATTATTTTTGAGTTGAAATCCTGAATTTAAATTTTACATGATTAGGTATTTATAGGATTTTGTCTTACACGATTAAAGTTTCCGAGCTTGATAGGCTAAATCAGGGTTTTGGTCTCTATAGATCTAGAATTCTTTAGCTAGCATTACGGTGTAATCAAAATTTTTCATTTAAGATCTAGATTTATAATGGTAGATCTGTTTTCATTTTCATCACATATTTATAACCCTAGCGGTTCATCTTTAATTAGCATTTTTATAGTCAATAGGTTCTATAAATGAATCGTCTCCTAATGTACTTGAAATTCAAGGTTAATTATATCTACGTGTTGAGTTTTTTACTCGAGCCATGAAATCTGGCTTTTGGTATCTTTTAACATCTAGGAAATTTTTATTTAGGGTTTTAAGTTAAAAACAAGCTTATGACTATTCTGACTTTCTAACTGGGATTTTTGCCAAGACACAAGTTCACTATTTATCATGTATTTACCATTCTGTTCTTTTATACTAAAGTGAAAATTCTCGAGGATTACAAGATCAAATTAGGATTTTAGTCTATATAGATTTAAAATTTTCTAACTAGAATGCTGGTATAATCTCAATTATTAGTTTAGGCCTAGATTCTTAGATATCGATATATTTTTTTATCCTATTGCGTATTTTGTAATCTTAGTGATTCTTTTTTAAACTATTGTTTTATAACTAATAGGCTCTATAAATTAATCGTCTTCCATTGCATTTGAAACCAAGGCTTATTATGTTTACTCGTTAAGTTATTGACTTGAGACACAAAATCTTGTTTTTTATTGCCTAAGAATTAGTTATTTTAGTTGTTGATGATATTGGATTTTTCTAACCCTACTTTAGGGTTTTAAATTACTAAAATTATTATATCATTATTTGACATGTGTAGAATTTAATTTCTAATTTCTGAATTTTAAGGTAGAAAAGTTTTAGGGTTTATAGTAACAATCGATTTATCATCGATTATTGATTGTCCAAGATTATGGAAATTATATTTTGTGTTTCGAAATTTTATTGGTAAGGATTACGATTCTCCTAACTATAATCAAATTTTTTCACACTTTAATATTCTTAAACTGCGAAAAATCGAAAGTGACTTTTGCAATTTTTTCTGAAAATTTGTAAAAATCCTATGTTATATTTTTAGTAATTATCATATTCGAATTGTGCAAAATTAAGGGGTTTACAGTAATCCATTAAGGACGAGAAAAGGAAAAAAAAAAAGATAGCGCATTCTCTTTGAAACGAAATAATTCCAAAGTTATTATAGTTAATACTATGTTTTGAACAATTGCCGACTATATTGGGAGCCATGCCTTGGAGATATACTTTTATTGTTGTATTGAGGGAGGAAAAGTAAATATTGGTAGTTGAATTTCACTTTTTTTATAATATATTATTTGAAATTTAAATTTGTTTTTTGTTTTTTTTTTTTAATTTTGTAATTGATTATCTATATGTTGTCTAAATTATTATTTGAATTTTGTCCAATTCTGTAATCAACTATCTAATTAAGGTATTTATAATGATTTTAAAAATATTGTCGATATTAAATTGATATTTTTAAATTGGGATAATTACAAAAAAATGACCTGTATTTTGACAAATTTACAAATACATGATCTGTGTTATTATTTTTTTTAACAAGGGTTTCATATAAAAGTGTTAATATAATTTAATAATTTTACAATAATAAATGTTAAAATTTTATTGGTTGTAAAAATTAATTTTACATTTTTTTTCAATTTTCTCATATTTTAAAAAAATATTTTTAATATTTTATTTGTTTAATATTTTTTATTAAATTAATTTTTTAGACCAATAAGACTCTAACACATATCCCTTTAATAGTAATTAATTATAATGATACTTTTGTATGAAGCTCAGGTCATCTATTTGTCGAAAAAAAAGTACATAAGTCATGTGTTTGCAAATTGGTCAAAACATATGTCATGTTTTTATAATTAATACTTTTAAATTTTAGGTACTTAATTAAGTAAAGGCATATATGTTGAAAAACCATGCATCACTAGACTTGTATTGCGGAAGTAAAAGCTATAAGGCAGGTTTTCAAACTAATTTTAAGCTCACTTAACTGGCCATTACTTTTTTTATCTTTCCATGCACAATTACAATACTAATAATAAAGAGATAAGAGAAAGAGAAGATTACACTCGATTTAACGTAGAGTTCGGCCACCTTCTAGTCTATATGGTCCACAATTTATCTCACTCAAAGAGGACTTCACATAATTCATTCAATCAAAACAATTGTTTCACAAAAGAGGACTTCACAACAATGCCTCACCAATGGAGGACTTTACATTGCCTCAACACGGAGGACTTCACATTGCCTCAACATAGAGGACTTTAGTCAATGCCTACCCAACACATAGGACTTCATATAGGTGCCTCAACACATAAAGACTTCACTAGAACACTCACAAACAAATGCGTGAATAGTACCTTACAATATTATCTCACTAATCTCACGAATGATACTATTCACTTAATAAAAAAACACAAAATAAAGGGTATATTTATATATTATATGCAAGGTAAACTCTACTCTCTTCTCTCTCATTTAATCTATACTAAAAATCACCCCAAAACATTTTATACATACCAACTTTAAAAGTATGGCCATTCACCCTCAAAAAAACCTCCGATGATAAAATTTAAAAGTTTGCAATGACTATTTCTCAAAACTGTCGGGCCTTGGACTAGCTACGCCCTAAACTCGTCGCGCATCAATTTACCCCATGACCAAGTCTATGTTTATCAAGCCCCAGATTTAAACTTGTTGTGCCTTGTAGTTAAACTTATTGAGCCATCGATGTGACCCGTAACCAAGTCTGTGCATCTTGTTTTGTTTCATTTGTCATGCCCTGAATTGACACTTTGATTAAACCAATCAAGCCCTCAAAGAAGGCTGTAATAAAGGCCGCGGTCAAGACTGAGGCATGACAATTTGTTCCTACACAATCTGCAGTGAACAATACACTTACAAACATAAACACATATATGCATATTAAAGCTTAAACATATCAAAAACAAGTTTTGATTATTAGATATAGCTAAACTAAGTTGTGGAGCATTTGTGCAATATATATTCTCATCAAAATAAAATTGTAACTACCCTTGGTCCATTAATACATAGTTGAGAAATTGGCATAAAAACAAATAAAAGAATTATTAAAATAAAAGTAAAATTACTTTAGCAAAACATTCAATAGTGGTAGTATATTTAAGATTGGGATATTTATAAAAGAATAAATAAGTCATTGGATAAATTTGTAAGAGCTGAATAAATAAAAAAAGCAATATTATTTGGAATATTTTTTTGGTTGCATAATTTTTTAAGGTATTGGACTAAGGTAGTTGTATCTTGTTTGGTTTTATGAAATATATATGATATTGGATAAAATTCTCTTTATAAGATTAGATAAAATCAAAAGTATTTGTTCTTTATATTTGATGGTATACAATTATTATAAGCAAATAAAAATATATTCTCTTAATAAGAACCTTGTCTAGTATTTTATATAATAAACGCTATATAAGAGAATTGTAGTCTAATATTTCTTGTACCATTTTGTATAATTCTCTTTGTTTCATTAAATTCTTACAAGGGAATGTAAATCAAGGCGAAATATGTGTTTACTAACTTTTTTTTTTAAATTATCAAATAAAAATAAGATAATTTTAATTAAAAAAACTAATGCAAAATCGCATATGGGTAATAGTACAAATAAATCAAGCCAGTTGATAAACTAATCAAACTTGGCTTGATATTTACTCAAATTTGAATCGAGAATAGTCATGCCGAGCTTAAGCTCAAGTTTCATAATTTAGCTCGATTAGCTCACAATGCTAATTAGCTCTATTGAGTTTAAGACGAGTATAAATATTAATTGAATCAAATCGAATTTAGTTATTAATATTATTTAAATTTAAATTAATTTTTAAAATATAAATTGAGTCTAAACAAGCTTAATCGAGTCAAGCTTGATCTTATGTAGTGTTCCTTTGAGCTTATATAGTGTTACTTTGAGCCAAACTCATGTTTAAAATTTTAAGCTCGATCGACCTTGAGCTTGAGTTTAAATCTTGACTTGAATCAACTCATATGTAGCCCTACATATACGTCATGCAATTTAAAGTTTTACAAAATAACCGCTTGTATAAGATACAATTTAGCGAAAGTTTTACGATACTAAACACATCTAAATGACATGATTCAACATGAAGGAAGTTTTACAATGCTAAGTCACATCTAAATGATATGATTCAATATTATTCTTAATGAATCATATTTGGTACATGTGATTCAGCACGAGTGGTATGTAGGATGTATGATTCATGAATATACATGAGCCACATGTAGCTCATGCTGCCTATATACAAATATAAGAATTGCATTTAATAGGTGCAATTTTGCTCCAATACTGTAATAATTATTCTTGTGTGATTTATATTTATGCAATTTCCCTACATGAATCATGTCTCAAAGCATTGATGTATCAGCTTTTCATTCAACTTAAAAATTTAGAAGTTATTTTGAACTGATGTTGCATACATAGACATAATCATGGGTCGATTATGAACCAGAGAATTGGCACGTGGAAGGTGGGTCTAAACCAGCTAAACACACGCCAATTCTAGCAGGTCTTAGCAGTTCCACTCTCCAAAACTGCCTGACTTAGCAGTTCTCGCTGTTGCACATCATAAAAATTAAAAAAAAAAAGAAAGGAAAAAAAAGAAGAAAAGAAAATTAAAAAATGATTTTAAGTAAAAAATATTTAAACTATTTTCATGTGAAAAATAAAAATTCATTTCCCATTTGCAATATTTAATGTATTATTATTAACTATATAAATAATAAATATACTTGAAATCATGTGTTGTTGGGTTTATATAGATTTCTAACCTTAGTGAACTTTTCTTTCTTAACAACATGGAATTTGTTTTTATATTTGTGGAAATTTATTGTATCTTGGATATTTTATAGTTTCATATTATTAACATAGCAACTAAAAGTACAAGTAATTGTATATAAATAAATATATAATAATAAAATTTCTTTTAACTAATAAGTGGGCCTTTTGGGGTGCAGATGTTAAACATCATACTTCGCTTCTACTGTGGCTTTATATATTAACTTATTTTTCTTTGTTTGATATATTTTTTAACACGTTCTATACAAAAGATGAAAAAAAAATAATTAATTTTTTGATTTATAAAATATACATTTGGAAAGATATTTGAATTTTTGCATTCTAATCCATCAGCTTCGATCAATATCTTTATAATAATTGTAAAATAAAAATAATAAAATACTCACATGGTAACTATCTAATTAAAACAAAGCTTTTAAAAGCTAACCTTCAGCACTAGATGCATTTTTCCATAACAATTCCTGGATAAAGTATGAAATTCATTTTAATACTAGAAAATTTTTCTAATCATGCGTTTATTAACCATTCACTTTATTATTATAAAAATTTTTATTAAGCATTATTTTTTGTGAAGAATCTAGTAATTTAGTATAAAATTATTTCTTATAAAAATTTATTATGATTATATTTTTGTCAAAGTTATTTGAATTTTTAATTAATAATAATAGGTTACTTTTAGTTTATGAATAGTAATTTAGTATTGAAAGTAGGAAAAAAAAAAAAATAAAATTAACTTTTGTTTAAGGGAAAGAGAGGGGGTAAAAGTAGCAGCCGTGAACTGCATATAATATAAACAGAGCCAGCATTAGCCATGTCTCTTTCTCATTCTTTGAAACACACACTCTCTCTTACCGAGAGAAGATAGAGATCAAAGCCACTTGAAACGACGTCGGAGCCACCTTCGTCGCGGCTCTTGTCTCTTTGCATTGCTCAGGTCCAATTTTCCGTAAAAGGTACCCTTCACTCACACACACTCTCTCTCTCGTTTGGCGTTATGGATTGTTCAATTCAATTCAAGACATCATCGAAAGTGGTCTATGTAGATGATGAAGTGCGGAGTTAAAGGGTTTTTTCTCGACCTTATAGTCTAGGGTTTTCGAATTCATCTTAGGTTGTAGCATATGTTAAGCAAGGAAAAATCCTAAAACCCTGCATATTTATTCTTGTAAGCTAGTCTAATATGATTATGCAGTGTTTGGAGTGATTTCTTAAAGATATGTTGACATGGACTCTTTTAAGTGTGTTTGTGAATATTAACATATACCTTAATATTTATTATCAACTTGAATTAAGGAATGCAAATCAGGTGAATCATCTTCGTCTCGAAAAGAAATGACTTATTTGCTATAATACTTAGCGGTAATACTGTAGGTTTTCTTTTCCGTGGCAGCTGCGTTTGGTGCACCTAAAGAGAATCTTGTGGCAAAAAGATTTATCTGAATTTTGTCCTTTTTTACGATTGACTGATTAAAGTTTAAAAGTGTTGACGGGGTACCTAAATCATGTCCATTTTTGTGATTAGTTACTTTGGCTCTAGCTGTTTTGGCAATTAATTACCTAAAAGGATTAATGTAGAACAAAAAAAAAAAAAAAAGAAATCCAGTATTATAAATGATTTCAAAATGATTATAGCCAGTAAATTGACAGTTTCAAATTTCAGGTAGTTTAAAAAAAAAAAGGTACGGTTAATTTTAAAATAAAAGGGCAAATTTTGGCTGCCAAATGGACTTTCATCCTTTTCCTCTTCTTCTTCTAGGGTGTCTGCAAATTTTGGAGTTTCACACTTGTCACCATGAGGGTACTATCTAGAAAATTTGACTTGAGTGTGAATTGAATTTTACTCATTTTTGTTGCAGATATTTGTTGATCCTTGACCAGAAATATTGCAGGACGAACATGCTGAGTTCCCTTCTTGTACTCTATATGTGTTAGTTAGCTTTAGCTGTCCAGTAGTTAACTCTGCAAGCACTGTGTTATTTAACCATCAGGTAGTCATCTAATCACATCTCATCTATCTGTATTAGGTGTTTCAAATTTATCTTGTATTCTTATCTTGTGCTTTCTTATTGTTTTAACACGTTATCATGGACACATTTATGCATGCTAAACGAGTTGTTGCCCTTATTCTACCTTCTCCAATTAACTTAGCATGTAACAAACCCTTTCTAATCAATTAATGACTTTATTGCGATATCTGTATTAATTGATTTTTTCCCCCCAAAATTTTTTCCATTGGGTAGCAGCTTTATGATACTGTTTATTACATAACTGGTTTTGCAGAGTGGTTGGAGATTTTGGGGTCAATACTCCTCCTTTTGCTGGTTACTCCAAACTTCTATGTGCATGCATAAGACTGCTTGGGTTGGTGTTTTGGAATTTCGCGTACTGTTGGGATTATTCTTCTTATAGTCTACTTTATCTTGGTTTCAATAGTGTGCTTCTTTTAGATATATGTTCATATGTGCTTTATGATATTACTTAGTGGGCCCTCCTGCTTTCAAGCATTCATCCTTTGAAATTTCAGTTTTCTTGATAGTTGTTTTGGTGAAATTTAATTTTTGACTTTTTTCTTATTTTATTGATCATTTTTTAAGCCACTCTATCACCAGAATACTGAAATCATCCTTCATCGCTTACCCTGAAGTATTAAAATTAATCAATAAGGCACGTTTGCAACTTGGATTTTTTGGTTTATTCTTTGGGTTTGATGTTAAGCATTCGCTCTTCGAAAATTCACTTTTCTTGAGAGTTCACTTTGTGAAATTTGATCCATGGCTTGTTTCTTAATTTATCAATTTGTTTTTGTAAGCCACTCCTGTATAAATTATCCTATAAGTTAGTCATCATAATATTGAAATCATCCTTTATATATTATTTTCCCTGAATCATAAAAATATAGCAATAAGATTGTGAAGCTAGTGTCTCTCTCTCTCTCTCTCTCTATTTGATTGTGCTTTAGCTTTTGAATTGTGAATGATTGATGACATAATTTGATGGAGTTAGGTGGGAAATTGGGAGATTTGGGCTGAATTCTAGTTGTCCTACATGATTTTATAGTATTTTTTTGACAACACATAAGTAAATTCGACCGAAATTGCTATTTTGTTCTGGTTGTAAGAAATGTACACTTATAAGTTATTTTATCCATCAAATTTGCTATGCAGTCACTATTGTCAAGGAAACTGCAGATGAAATAGTGGAAAAAAGAAGCAGATTTCAAACACGCCTATTCACTCAGGTATGTAGTCTCTAAATGGCATGTTTAATGCATTTGTCTTGAACACAATAACTGGAATTTGGAAAACATCTTTTATTGAGTGAGAGTAAACAAGCTGTTCCTTTTTGGATTGTTATACGTATTATATGCATTTCCACAGCAAAAATACTTGCAATATCCTTGTGTCCCTTTGAGGTCTGGCTTATACTTGACGCTTTTTTTTTTCTTTCACTAATTATATACCCATCTTAGGAAGTCAAATGTCTGACAAATTACCTTAAAAAAAAAAAAAAAAAAACCATATAAGATTTTCTTTTATCACAGAAATGAAACCTTCGCATTATATATAATGATAATTTATGCAAACATCATGCTTGAACTGAAACAGATGAGGTGAGATACTTATCAAATGTCCATCCTCAAACATGTAGTCGACTCTCTTTTTCATAACAATTGTGCAACAACTAAAACTTTGCACTCTAGGACACTGTCTATTTTGGTGAGATGTGCCTCATACTTTTGTATTTAGTGCTAGTTGCTTCTAAAGGTCACTCATACTAAGAGTGTTCCCAATTAAGCATGCTAAGTCTTGAGTTTCGATGAATTTTGGGTCATCACACAGAAGGCACTTCAATGATTAAAGCTTTACCACATTCATCCAGTATCTATAGGCAAATAAGACTCTTGAATTGCTCTTTTATAGGCTCAAAGGTGCCTCATAGTGGAGCACTTTGCTCTGTGTGGTACTTAGCCCACATTCAGCTGGTCAATTGCATTTGTAATGATTGGAGCTCCACATATTGAGGCATTGCCCGCTTTTGTGTGATAAGTCTCATGATATTGTCATTGGTATGCACTGCAGACAGTATGTTGATGAATAGAGTTCTATCATACTCTATTTGAGGGTCATCACAAATTGTTCTACAAAGAGCCTTCCTCCTCCTCCTCCTCTTCTTTTTTCCCCTATTCTTTTGACACCCCTTTTTTGCCAGTATAAAAGGAGCTATTTTGGATAATGGTTTGTTTAATCTTATGGAGGAATAGAGTTGGCAAAATATCACTTCTTCAATGTAAAAATAAAACCTGGGAAAATTAGGTTGAAGCTGTGTTCTTTGAGCACAAATCTGGGATCACCAGTCCTTCCTGTTCTCTTCACCAAAATAAATGATGAAGTCGGATTCCTCTGGATTCAGCAGTTCAACAAATCAATGAGCAAAGGAAACCTCCTGCATAGCAGTTTTCAGAAGGACACATTGTTCACCTTACATTCTCAGTTTCAAGTTTCTCTTTTTTTCCCTTTCTCCTTTTAAGGAATAAAAGCGTAAAATTGTGGGTTCTTTGTTTCATTTATTTGGATGGAATAATAGCAAATCTCTGCTTATTGCAATACATACTTTTGAATTATATGATATTAATTTGGGACTGATATATTTTACATGGTTAATTGGAGACAGGTTTGTGCATCCAAAATATAGTTTATTGATTCTAGTTTATAAGATTTCCAAAGGATTGATAATTCGTTATTTAGGGTTACAAATTCCAAGGCTATGAACTCCTTCAACTGATTTTTAAGTATGATAAGCTTTTGGATAAATGAATGGGTTCACGTAGCTACCAAAAAGCTGGCTTTCATATTGTGGACAATGGTTGTCAATGCAACTCCTAGGTGACCTTTGATAAACTGTTTCTATAACTTAAGACATTGTGTGGCATTCTTGATGGTCTTGCTTTGTTTCCGTTTTGTGCATGTCTCGTTCTAATACTATACAGTGCATTCATTCAGACTGCTACATTGGTTGTGGCTCTTTGCATAAATGTAGGAACTGATTAAGAGGCGTTGAGAGATCTGCAGAAATGGTAGTTGCAACCACCAATCCCCACAACAAGGAGATGGCTATTAGAAGAAGGATGGCCAACATGTAAATTCCCCTCTCATTCTCTCTCTCGCTCTCTCTCTCTCTCTACACAACACACCCCCACCCCCACCCCCTCTCCTCCCCCCCTCTCTCTCTCTCCTTCTCTCGTGGTGATAAAAGTAGAGATGGCCCACTTTGTAATGCTACAAGAACACTCAAGCCTTATCCTACAGCCTTACAAGGTGGGTTACCTTGGTGAATCTAATGTTGTCATCGCAGTCCATGGTAAAACATATCTTCTTCAATAACTATGTTATGTCATTGAATTAATCCCTCCACAACTTCTTTTGTCCACTGTGAGTTGTGCTATAATATTCCTGTAGTTTGTAGCTTTTTGATTTTGTGTACATCATTTAAATATATTTGTCAATCAAGTGCTTCAATGTTTCCATAAATGGTTTTCTGTTCCTTTCCCCCTTTTTTTTTTCCTTTTTTCCTTTTTTGGGGTGGGGCAGTTGATCATTGCCATGTGATTTCTCAATCATGTATGCTCCTTACTTTGAACTAAAGAATCATTCTTGTAAAATTGATTAACTAATGTTGGACCACTGACTTTTCACGGGATATTTTAATTACTGGCTTGAGAGAATCTCTCTCCCTCTTTCTCTCTCTCTATATATATATGTATGGAATTTGTTGTTGTGTATAGCCTCTGTCTGTACCATTATTACTTCCTTCCAAGTAAAAAAATATAAAAATAAAAAAGGAGAGCAATGAGACTCATTTTTGAAGTCATATTTATGCATATTTGTTGTTTACTCTGTTTTGACCAACAGATTTAACAAAAGAGAAGAGGATTTCCCATCATTGCGAGAATATAATGATTATTTGGAGGAGGTGGAAGAAATGGGTATGTTTGTAAATTATGATATATGGAAATATGGCTGTTTCTCCAATGAGCTTGCCTGGGTTCCTAAATGAAAGGTTACTTTGCAGCAATCAATCTGATTGAAGGAATTGATGTTCCTGCTATTGAAGCAAAGATTTCTAAATACCAGGAAGAGAATGCCGAGCAAATCATGATTAACTGTGCTAGAAAGGTGCCTTTCTTTCATTTGTAGATTATTATATATTTCACTCAAACAGGTCCATCATGTAGGGATCTTGGTTTAACTTTTGTCAGTCTAGGTTTTCTTTATTTATTTATTTGTTTTTAACTTATATGTGTATATGCTTTCTTTCATTTGTGATTATTATCTATTTTCCTCAAACAGGGCCCCCATGTAGGGATCTTGCTTTAACTTTTTGTCAGTCTAGGTTTTCTTTATTTTTTTCAAAAAAAAAATATATATATATATATACATGAAACTTTCCTATTTACCTAATCTATTCACCATTGGCTTTTAAACCTGTGGCACACTCATGCTGTCAAGTAACAGGCTGAGGAACTGGCTGCTGCTCTGGCTGCATGTAAGGGACAGCCTCAACAAAATGATAACGATGGGGTAAATGATGCAATTCTTTAATTTATGTTTCATTCTTGATGCACTATGTTAAATGAGGGTGCAGTTTTACTTTCTTTCTTTTTATTATTTATTTTGATGATTGCTCTATTCACTGAAAGTTGTTTTGTCAATAGTTTCTGTCCTATAGAAAGCTATTTGCGGTGCAAACTTAGGATGTCGATTCTGATTCAGAAGAGGTTCAACAATAACAAATAGAATTGTGTGTCTGTAAGTAAAATTTCTAGACAAGGAAATAAAGTAGGAAAGATATGTTTATTCATATTGTATTCTGATATATGGTGCATTTTAGAGAATAATGTGAGATGCATCGCTGTCTCTTAGAAAGTATTTGGGAAGCTTGTATAAATTAAGTGGTTCTATTATATCAATAACCAAGCTAGAAATATCATTATCAATTAGTCCAAATCAGTTCTTAGAATATTTGTAACTTAAGAGATTAGAGGATTCCTTCAATCCAAGTTCATCATGTCATCTAGGAAGAAAGGGCAGAATAATAGCTAGGGTAAATCAATTAATACTGATGAGTTGTTTGTAAAACAACTCGTGACTGAATCCTAATCCTGGGTTCATATCAACTTGGTATTGGAGCAACGTAACATGGGTGGATCTGAGCGAGAACAATTTGAAGCATTCCTTCAACAATGCGAAGAGGATAGGAGAGAAAAAAGCAACAGGCAAGAAAAAAATAGGAAACGTGAAACCTAGTGCATGTTTTGGCCTAATTATCCAAGAAAATGACCTCACAAGTGTCTCGGTCATAGTCTTCTGGTCACTCTGGGGGGACTAAGTGAGCAGTGAAGTTATGCTAGACCTGAACCTTTGTTGTCTGGAAAGCCATTATATGTTGTCATTTTTAGGAAAAGTATTATTTTGGAAGCTTGTATAGATAGGTAGTTCTGTCACATCAATGAACAAGCAAGAAAGATTATTATCAACCTATGTACATTAGTTCTTGGAATACTTGTAACTTAAAAGATCTAAGGTTCTCTCTTGGGGAGCCCTTAACCCAGGAATAGATTCGAGTAAGAAAGCTAGGATAATAATAAGTGCAAATTGATCATAATTACAGTTTGCTCATATACACTAGATCCTTTGACCCAAGCCCATACCAATGTCATGAAGAAATATTATCATGTCACTGATGATATCTGATTAGGCTATGTTTTTTATAAGGAAAATGTCGTAAAAAAATTTCTCAAATATTTATCAATATCAATGCTTATTATAGGAAGAGACTGGTGATAATCGAAAGCAATTGTTAGTTGGAAATGTTCAATTTTAGGAGGTAGTAGCTGTTGACACAAGGACTGGTGGCTGATAGTTTCAATTTAATTAACCACAACTACTTGCTACTACTGTTACATCTCATCACAACCCGTCTACCAACACTTCAAAAAAGTTTCCAGAAATGTATTTTGCAAAACAAATGCACCACCTTAGTGGTTGTTTTATTAAAGGATGTCATTAGATTTCCATTTCCTTATTAGGAGTCATACTTATCTTCAATTGCGATTTATGCATTACTTATTCTATTTTTTATATATAGATTTTGGGACATTGGATCTATGTGTCTTGAATTTCATTGGAGTTTGGCCTGCCATATGACCCTCATAGACAGCTTGATAATAAAGAAAGAGGACAATCATGAATATAATTTGATCATTGTCCTTTTTCCCCCTCATCTCACTAATTTAACGTCTCAATGCTAGCAAAGCTGCTACAATTAAATCCACATTAGTTGCCTTCAAATCTTGTTTGTTCAACTCTCCACAAATAAATTTGACAATCCCCCAAAAATCGCAAAATGTAGAGAGAGAAAATCCTCTCCCTTCTCTCAAACCCCCCTCTTTCTTTTTTCTTTCTTCCCGTTCTCCTTGTCTTCTTCTGTCCTCTCTCGTCCTTTTCTCCTCTCTCTCTCTCCTCCGTTTTTCTTTGTCTTCCTCTCTTCCCTGTTCTCCTTCTTCTCTCTTGTTCCCTGGCGTCGCTCCCCCTCCTTCCCCTGTTGTTTTTCTCTCTTCTTTTTGTTTGTGTTCTCTTGGCCCATTTTCCCTTGCGTCATCTTCCTTCCTTATCCTTCCCGATCTTTGGATCCGTAGCCCTAGCGAACCCTTTTCTCTTTCTCCTTTTGTTTTTCCTGCTTTTCGGCCCTTTCCCTTCTCTTTTCTCGCTCCTTCCCCCGTGCTTTCTTTCTCTTTCCCTCCTTCCCTCTCTCTCTTTTCTTTTTCCGCTCGGTGTCCTTTTCTTCTCTTCCTTTTTTTTTCCCTTTTCCCCTCTTCGTTTTGGCCATGAAAACCTTCATGTGTAGGAGGAAGAAGGTCCTTTTCCATGAGGTTGCCTCTAGGCTTTTCCAAAGGACTTTCTTGGATCTTCTAAGAGGTTTTAAAAAATAGCTGTTCTTCTAGTTCAACTCCGCCTCCAAAGGGTGTTCCTAGGGGTGGATCTAAGCTTGTTTTAGGTGCAAAGATGGTTTGTTTGGTCAAGCCTGTTTCAATAATGAGGAAAAGTTTGGAGTCTCCGGATAATCGAGCTTCTAAAGGGTATGTATCAGTAAATCCTTTGGAAGGTGGTTCTGCTCCGGCTGAGCAGTCTATCTCTGTTCATTCTGTTTCTCCAGGTTTGAATGTGGTGAGCGGGCATGTTCTTGGCCAGGAGTCTATCTCTAATTCCACTTTACAAGCCATGGAAAAAATTGCAAAGGAGGTTGAAAGTCGTGTTCAAGTGGGATCTCTAGTTCAAGTGGATACTAAAGCACGGTGTTCTTTTGCCGAGGTGGTTTCTGGTAGCCATCGGGATGGAAAGGCCTAGTCATCTCCTTAAGTAAATGTTGCTTTAAATTACTACCCGCCTTCTCGGGTGAATGGAAGGATTAGAGTTATACCCCCAAAACCTATTTCAAATATAGGTTTCAATATAGGAGAGTGCATATGGCGAAATACTCTAGTCGGATACTTCTTGGGCAAAAGCCTTTCCTTCCTTTCTGTGCAACGTATTGCAAAAGCCTTGTGGGGACATGAAGGCCTCGTGGATGTGCTTTCCAACAGCTATGGTTACTTTTTGTTCAAATTTGACAATGAAGAGTCACTCCTTAAGATCCCCAAGCAACCTTGGTTTTTTGGCTATAGGTTCTTGGTCCTTGAGAGGTGGCGTATTGGGATGGCGTTGAATTGTATTCACCCTAGGAAGATGCCGGTTTGGGTGAAACTTTGGGGCGTGCCTATGGAATTCATGCATAATGAAGGTGTTGGTTATGTGGTTAGTGCTGTTGGTAAGCCACTCCAAGTAGATATAGTCACTACTACAAATTCTCGTATTCATTTTGTGCGTGCCTCGGTGGAAATGGAAGTTGACGGTGAATTCATTAGAGATTTTGATATGGAGTGTACTGATGAGTCTGTATACAAAGTGGATGTTGAGTATCACATCCTTCCCCCAAGGTGTTCTAAATGTCGGGTGTTTGGCCATAGTGACTCTCATTGCCATGATAAGTTAGTGGAAGCAGAAGTGGAAAAACAATAAACTGTAGTTCCCGAAGAAAGACTCGATGGCAACCAAACTGTTGGGAATAGCCAGCCTTGTGATGTGCCACATGTTGTTCCTCCTGAACATCATACTAAAGGACCAGGTATTAAGGACTTAAGGGAGAGGTCATATGGTGAGCATGTTCAAAAGATACCAGGAAAGGAAAAAGTGGTGGCTGAAGCTACATGCTCTGTCTCTAGCAGCCCTGTTTGTGCTCCTCCGTACCATGGTGAGGAAGGTACGTCAACAGGTTTCTTTGTGAAGCCTATTCTCCCCCAATTCCTTGGAAGAATCGGGAGTTTTGGGTGATTTATCAGATAATGGAGAGATTGGTGGTGGTTCTTCTTCTTTAGAAACTCCTTCTCGAGTTAGTGAAACGCCTCCGCCCTCTAACCAGGTGGCAGGGAAGTGTCCTTGCCCCTCTTTGGATGACTCAAGTGGCTCTAAAATAAAGAAGAAGAAAACTAGGAAAAAAAGAGCCTGTGAGAAGAAATTGAAGGACTTGGAGAAAATTTCTCCAGGCTCCTAGATGGTTTTTTGTTAGCCCTCCTTCTGTTTTCTTTTATGAATTTTACATGTTGGAATATTAGAGGTCTAAATGACCCAAATAAGATTAAAGAAATAGTGAGTTTTTGCAAGGAAAATAAAATAGCTCTTATAGGTATTTCTGAAACAAAACTAAGAGCCCCTAGAGTGCAGACGATATGGGGCCGCATATTCCCAAAGTGGCATCTTCAGACCAACCCTTGTGGTCGCCTTTGGGTAGCGTGGAATCCCTTGGTATGGGATGCTCAAGTCGTTTTGGCTTCTGACCAGATTATTCGTTGCTGGTGCAAGTTTTTGGATAAGGATCTCTCTTTTATTGCCTCTTTTATATATGGTGCAAATAATGCTGTGGACAGAAGGAAGCTTTGGGCCGAGTTGCTTAGCCTAAAGTTCTCGATTGATGAGTCTTGGATTATTTTTGAGGATTTCAATGAATGCTGGAATATTGAGGATAAAATGGGTGGAAATGTCATCTTAACTGAAGGTATGGAAGAACTAAATACTTTTTGTTATGATGTTGAAGTGGATGACATTCGTACCTTTGTCCATACTTGGACTAACTGCCCTCGATCCAACCCTATCCTTAGGCATTTGGATAGAGCCTTGATAAATCAAAAATGGATTTCCCGTTTTCAGGCTTCTAAAGCAAGGACTTTAAGCCTTATGTTGGATCATAGCCCAATCCTTATTTTGTTGAATGTGGAGATCAGCCACGCAAGCCTTTCTTCAAATTCTTCAATTTTGAGCCAAACATCGGATTTCTTATCGACTGTAAGAGAGGTTTGGAATAGAAGGGTGGAAGGGACACCTATGTTTCAAGTGGTCTCAAAACTTAAGCTGCTAAAAAAGGAATTGAGAAATTTAAACAAGAAGTTTTTCTCAGATATTCATCAATGAACATTGAATGCTAAAGAAAGCTTGCATAAATGCCAGATTGGAATCGGGACACCCTAATTGTGCAAATTAGGACCAGGAGAAGCTCCTTTTCAAGGATTTTTACCTCCTTAATGTAGCAGAAGAATCCTTTATGAAGCAAAAATCCAGGATTACTTGGTTAAAACTTGGAGACCGCAATACAAGTTTTTTTTATCCCCGCACTCAGCTTAGGAATCATTGTAATTCTATAAGATCCATCAACAACGGTGCAGGCTAATGTGTTTAATCGAAGGAAGAGATTAAAAATGTGACAGTGGATTATTTCCAGGATCTTTTTAAGGAGCCAAAACCTCCCGAACAGCTCTTGGGTTGATTTGACACTTAAATTGCAAAAAAAGTAAGGCAAGTGGATTGGGTCTCTCTTTTAAAAATGGTTACAAATGAGAAGATTAAGGAAACTTTCTTCTTGATGGCTAGTGATAAGGCACCTGGGCCTGATGGCTATAATATGAGTTTTTTCAAAAGCACTTGGGATATCATTGGAAGGACATCTGCATCGCTATCAAAGATTTTTTTGCCACATGATGTTTGCTGAAATTAATTAATTCTATGGCCATTTCTTTAATCCCGAAATATGATAATCCTTCTAATACTTCGGATTTTAGGCCTATTTCGTGTTGTAATGTGATTTATAAATGTATTTCTAAAATTTTAGCCGAAAAGCTTAAGAGGGTCCTTCCTTACTTGGTGGTAAGGAGCAAACTGCTTTCATTCAAGATCGAAAGATTATCGACAACATTTTTGTGGCTCAAGAACTTGTTGGTTACCACAAGGATGGTCATGGGGCTAGGTGTGCCTTAAAAGTAGACATAATGAAAGCTTATGATAAAGTTCGATGGTGTTTTCTTGAGCAAATTTTAAGAGTTATGAATTTTCCTCCTCAATTCATTATATGGATTATGTAATGTGTTGCTACAGCTAGGTTTTCTATCAACTTCAATGGTGAACTTGTGGGGTTTGTTCCTAGTTCTCGTGGTCTTCGCCAAAGGGACCCTATCTCCCCTTACCCTTTTGTTCTTGTGATGGAGGTTATCTCGTGTATTTTGAGAGAGGTTGGAAGAAACAAAAATTTCTCTTACCATTAGAGGTGTCGTAACGAACTTCTTAGCCACCTTTGTTTTGTCGATGATGTGATGATCTTTTCTAAGGCCGATGTCCAATCTATCAGGCTTATTAAAGGTGCTCTAAATGAATTTTACAAACTCTCGGGTTTGAAGGCAAGCTTTGGTAAAAGTCACATCTTCCTCAGTGGTGTTTCGCAGGTAGTGAAGGAGGAAATTCTCCATATCTTAAGTTTTAAGCTTGGTGCACTTCCAGTGAAATATCTTGGAGTGCTCCTTTCTGCATCCAAGCCAAATAAATCTACATGTCAATTCCTAGTAGAAAGATTCAGCAAACGCATTAGCCATTGGACATGTGAAGTTTTATCTTATGCAGGTCGTATTCAATTGATAAAGGATGTCCTCTTCTTTATTCAAGTGTATTGGTCTTTTATTTTTATTCTTCCAAAGAGTATTTTGAAGAAGTTAACAACAAAAATGAACCGTTTCCTTTTGAATGGCAATGATGAAATGAAGGCTAAGGCAAAAATTGAGTGGAATACTGTGTGCAAATCCAAGAAGATAGGTGGTTTGGGCATTATTGACCTCGTTTCATGGAACAAGGCTGCCCAACGCAAGCATATTTGGTTTCTTTGTTAAGATGTTATGGATTCCCTATGGCCTTCATGGGTGCGATCAAAGCTTATAAGAGAAAAAAACTTATGGAACATGGGAGGTAGGTAACGGATACAAGATTTCTCTATGGTATAATGAATGGCATCCTAAAGGCCCATTGGTAGATTGGTTGGGGCATAGGGCTATTTTTTCTTCTGTTGTCCTAATAGAGGCTCGTCTTTGTAGTATCATTAGCGAGGATGGTTGGGATTGGCCACCAGGATCAATTTGGGAAAGGGTCAAGGCTGAATTGGGTAGTGGACTCAATCCTGTTAGTGGAAAAACAGATCTTTAAGTATGGAAGGATAACCCATCAAAAAGTCTATCTATCAAAGAAGCTTATCCTCGATGTTGTGGACAAGGAGTCAAGCCTTCTGGTTAAATTTCGTATGGTTTAAAAAATTGGCTCCTCAACATACTTTCTTTCTTTGGCTAGCTACACATCAAAGAATAGTCACTCAAGACAAACTTATGCTATGAGGTGTTACTTCCCATAACTGTTGTTGTCTTTGCAATAGGGAGGAGTCACATGCTCATCTTTTTCTTACTTGCTCCTATGCCCAAGAGATTTGGAAGAAGCTAAAAGAGACAATGCATGTGGGAAGTATATGCCCTCTTGAAGCTGAAAGTATTCAAGAGCTTTTAAACTACATGGCCCCCTCCTCTCTCCAACATGGAAGATCATTACCAGTTTGGTCATTTACTATATTTGTTGAGTGAGGAATGAGAAAGAGCTTAGAATTAGATCTCGGTCTGCACTTGAAGTGACCCAAATTATTTTGTTTTACTTTTCTTTGCTAGAGTAGTACTCTGGTGTTGTAATCTGTCAAGATCTCGATCTTAGCACCCTTGTTTTGTTTTTGTATGGTGTTTAGCTCGAGGTTTTAGGTTTCTTGTGAGTCCTATCTCTAGGTTTTTTTGTTTTTTTTTTGAGGTGGCGTCTTTGCCTCTTTCTTTTTCTTTTTTCTTGTTTTTTTTCTTATATCAATGAAAATCTGACATTACATCCAAAAAAAAAAAAAAAAAGCTGCTAATTACAATCTAGGTGGTTAACTTTCACGTTTTAACTCAGTGTCTAAGCTTTTCAAGTATGCTTAGTGTCCAAGATTTTAGAAACTTAAAATGGTTTTAGGAGAGACCAATATGGAATGTTTTAAACACTTAAAGACACTAAATTGATAGACCATAAATTACGGACAGAACTTAAGAATCACTAATATATGAAGTTTCTGAAAGTTCATAAATTTCTGCTGAGAAGTTTAGATACTAATAGCATTGTGAAAGTTAAGCAATGTAGCATGGTAAAAAGCAGAAAAATTGCTGAGACTTTTGAAAGCAAGGGTGACTTTACCTGGGAAGGTTAATGGTATATGGTGGTTTACAATGTGAAAAAAGTTTTGGTTTTCATTTCATTGACTGGACATTCTTTTCCTGCTTTCATAGATTATGCCCAGCATCCAATTCTAAGAGGGAGAAACAGGGACTTTTCCAATATCACTTGTGTGAAACTATATTTATTAAATTTTGTAATATGTTTGGATTCTTCTTAATTTATCTACTTTGTACATGCACATATACATACACAGAGGATATGTCAGAGGATATATTGCATTTTTACTACTATTTTTTTTTTAATATTTTATAACACTATACCCTTGAGTTGCATGGCCAGTGGCCACAACCGCAAGATCTCGTCTGCCCAAACTTTGCATACTTTGCACATCAAAGCAACAGAATTAATTTAGAGGAAAATTAAATCTTCTCTCGAGTTGGCCTAGCCTCTGATCTGTAAATTTTAATGTCTTGTATTTTTGAAATGCTCTTAAATACCCCATAGCTTTATTACTAGGCAAGAATATAACAGGCTTTGATCAATTACTACTAGAGGATCTGGAGGTCAATCTATGAGCTTGAATGCAGGTGGTACGGTTATAGAGTTACTGAGAATGTTTATTGTGCTTGTAGTATTCAACAGGTTATTTGTATAGATTGTTCCATGAGCTTGCATGCAGGTGGTACGGTTATAGAGTTACTGAGAATGTTTAATGTGCTTGTATTGTTCAACAGGTTATTTTTATAGATTGTTCCATGAGCTTGAAAGCAGGTGGTACGGTTATAGAGTTACTGAGAATGTTTATTGTGCTCGTAGTATTCAACAGGTTATTTGTATAGATTGTTCCATTGCTAGGGCAGGAAAAAGCGCATACTAGAATATACTTCCTTTGCATGGACTTCTATACAAATATTGTATACTGTAACTATTTTGTTGTGCCTGTAAAGGTGAAAGAGTGTGAAAATATGGAATGTGCTGCTATTGTCAGGTGGGTAGAAAAATCCGTTTTTGCTGTGAACTAGTACACTGACAAGAACCAATGAACGATGTAGCAGTGTACCTTAAAAATGAACTCATGAGCCTTGGTTTGTGAACTGTTATTAGGGAACTGCATCTATGTTATGAAAAGAGACAAAACCAAAGGCCATTGACCAACTGATGAAATGCATTATGTAATAGATATTTGCATGAGTATGTTTTTGTCTCATACTTTTGTGCCTTTGTTCTTTCCCTTACATGAAATTGTGTGTGTGTGTGTGATAGATAATTATGGGAACTTCATTGATCATATATGAACAGGTACGTGCTAAGTTGAAAAGGCACTGATTTTAACATTTATTGTAATAGGCCAGCCTGGGCAATCAAGCAGAATTGAGTGTTGGGACGCAGGGACAATATGCCCCTACAGTTGCTGGGGGGCAGCCACGGCCTGTGGGCATGGCTCCGCAGCCATTACCACGTGGAACTGGGCCTGACATGCACGGCTATGATGATGAAGAAATGATAAAGCTTCGGGCAGAGAGAGGTGGTCGGGCTGGAGGCTGGACTGTAGAATTTACCAGGAAAAGGGCCCTTGAAGAAGCATTTGGTAGCTTATGGATTTGATGTTGGTTTTGCTTCTTTTCCATTTTGTTTCAGTTTTTATGCGAGCTCCGCATGCTGAAGCTAGAAAGGCAAAGGTTTGCTAGCAATTACTTGGGTTTAAATCTGTCCGGGAGCACATCTAGAATCTGCATTTAGCTTTTTATGCAATCAGTGTGTTAACAACAAATATAATCGTCACGAGAGCAAAATTTTTGGCTGTCCAGTTTGTTTTAAGATCTGCAAGTTGTATCCGTCCATGCTCCATTACTTAAGGTAAAATTCTTGTGTACCAATTTTATAGAAAAAAATTACATAAATATAAATTATAAAAAAATAATTATATAAATACCAATATAAAATTGCATTTGCATAAATGTTTTATAATTTATATATGAAATGCCTTTGAAGATGCGATTCAGTCAAAAGTCATATAATGCTAAATCACATTTTCAAAGAGCGTTTTATCTTTTTTTAAAGATGAATCGCATCTTGAAAGGTGATTCATTTATTTTGCACTTAAATGTATTTTTAATAGGTATTTCATATTTGTTAATGAATCGCATTTTTAAGGTGAGATTCACGTGTAAATTTATGAATCATCATTAAAGATATGATTTTATGTGATAATTAATTTTATGTAATTAGTATTTGAGTAATTTTTATTTAAGGAGTTGTAATCATATGGTATGGTTACCTCCTATTACGTGTATTCTTCATGTTTATTTTTTTCGGAAGTTTAGATCCTAACTGAAGTGCTGGTATAATATGCGATGATCTGAAGGTGTACTATGAATCCGTGTATACTCTATTGGGCATGCTGTATTGTAATACATGTTTTTATTTTTGAATTTTATTATTATTATTATTTTGGTGTGCAAGTATTTCGGATTTTGACCATATAAATATCAAATGAAGTGTAGAAGCGCATGCTTTTAGCAAGTGCGCTGTAAATGTGGTTTATTTTCTCATCCTGCTTTTGTCCTGATAGGTCGGCGGGTTGAATCTCTACAAGATTTAGGGCCAGAGGTCTGATTTCTAATGATAAGACAAATTACACGGTAACTCTTTGAAAAATTTTGAAACCGCACGAATTTCCTACTTTTTTTTGAAAAATCAGCACTAACATTCCTGAAAATGATTTTGGATCCAATGAGTTGGTTAATGTCATATCATAAAATCTGAAAATTAAATGCTATGCCTTTTTTTTTTGGTCATCAATAAGTACTATGCCATATATTTATATTAATTTTAAAAAAATATGTAAAACATAATTTTCACAAATGATATATGTTGATTCAAATAATAATAATATAATGAAAAATGATGTCATATTTTAATATTATTATGAAAAATATTAAAAAAAAATTAGCATAACCGAATGTGTAAAACATTAAAAAAATTTAACTAATATTATTTGGGTAAAACACAAAATATGTTGAATAATTTAAATCAACAAACATATTCAACACAAGCACATGTACCAATGTGAGAAACGTAGCGGATGGACTAGGAGCAGTGAATGACAAACAAGAATCTAAAAAGGTTAGCGGAGTATTGATTAGTTAGATTATCCATAGTTTAGTTTAACATGCCTCACAAACTATCAATTGTAATATAATGGCAAATATAAAGTTGCAATTAGACTTCTTATCTTTCAACCTAGAAAATAAAATAAAAAATTAAAAATTAGCAAGAGTGGAATGCTCATAGGATAAAAAAATAAATTATGTTAAAAGTGAAACATGAATAGTCTAACTAGTCAGAACTTCGCTAACTTTTTTAAATTTTATTTGGTCATTCACTTGCTCATGGTTCATCCTCTATGTTTCTCGCTTTGGTACCTTTGCTTATGTTGAATATATTTGTTGATTTAAATTATTCATCATGTTTTGTATTTTGCCCAAATAATATTAGGTTTTTTTTAATGTTTGGCATAGTTGGTTATGCTAATTTATTATATATTTTTTCTATAGCAATATTAAAACATGAAATTATTATTATTATTATTATTTGAATCAACATAAAGTATTTATGGAAATTATGTTTTACATATTTGTTTAAATTAATATAAAGATATGACATAGCATTTATTGATGACAAAAAAAAAAAAAAAAAAAAGAAGCATAGCATTTGTTTTTTATATTTTATTGTGCATGACATTAACCAGTCATTAAAGAAGTGGGTCCAAAATAACTTATAGGGTGTAAGTGCTGACTTTCGAAAAACAAGGGGTCCGTATAATTTCTACAGTTATAAAGGGGTGTTCGTGTAATTTATCCTAATGAATATTAGGTTAACTTCATTATTTTTTAAGATTTTTAACTCTTCTGCTGGGTGTCTAGCAAGTCTGGTATCATGTATTAAAATGACGCCAGAGATTTTATGTGATTAGGAGAAAGACTATTGGCCTTAACATATTCATTCTAGATAGCTTTAAAATGAGTTTGCTACATTTAGGTTTATAATCAAGTCTAAGTGCTTATGAATATTGGTCATTCTTTTCGATTGAAACAATGGATAAATTTAGAGAATTGATATTTCGCATTATAAGTTTTACCCCTAAAAATCAAATAAGCAATTCCAGGAAACATGAAGTTTAACTGCTTAAGAATTATAAAGTGATGTGCAATTATATCAGTTTGCTTCACCAATTAATTACTCTGCAACAGTTGATCCCTTTTGATGTATATAGAAAGAAAGAATTTGATGTGATGACTTTGAACGCTCTTAAATCCATAATCTATCATCAAAATTGGCCAATGCCAAATTGAAAAATCATAACTTATGAATTTTTGAGAACCTAACCTGGTTGGTTTAATATAGAATAATTTAATGTGATTTGACCAATTGATCTCCCTTGGAATAGAACGAATTTTACCAGGTGCTAAAAAAAGATTGTTTCCTATAAAAATTGGATTTTTTTTTTCAAAAATTGAAAAATCGCTACTCAATTATCAGTTTTGTTCCCAAATCATTCAATGACATCTCATTAACTGATCTCAAAAAATAAAATAAAATAAATAGAAGCTATTTTTCTGGCAACCCTAATCATAAAATCCATTATTTATAATTTATGAGAATTTATAGCTTTTGGCAATGATTGAGAAATCATTACATATGAAATTTTTTATATACAGATTGCTAATTTACTTTTGATTCATCAAATGAATCATGACCAACTGGTCTTCTTAAGAAAGTAAAAGGGAAAAAAAATTGACTAAATCATCTTAAAACCTAAAAATCTATGATCTATTACTTATGGAAGTTGATATATTGTGTAATCACTACTCGTGAAATTTTTTGATACCCAAATCACTGATTTGCTTAAATATTTAATGGTGATGCCTGATTGACTAGTATCTTTTAAAAGGAAAGAAATATCATAGGATGACCAGAGGAACCAAAATCCATGATTCTCAACTTATCATAAGATAATTTTGCCAGAAATTGAGATCACAACCCGTGAATATGTTGGGAGTATCGGCTAGTTTTATTTCAAAATCATCTAATAACACCTCAGTGATTTATCTTGTTAAAAAAAATCATAGATAATCTTAGAAACCTAAAAAACATAATCTATAACCACCTATCAAAATTTATGATGTTAAGGCAAAATTTAAAAATCACTTGTACATCTTTCGGGCTTAGATCTATTGGTTACGCTCTAAATTCATTTGATGACTCCTCATGACTAATTTTCGTCATAAAAAGAAAAAGAATAATGAAATGAACACGGAAGTCTATATTTTCCGTAATCTATACCTTATGAAGAATTGTAATTTTTTATGACAATTCATTTTTGGAATCAAGTCGATCGGTTTTACTTTAGAATTATGTAAAGAATAGTTAATGTAGCAAATGGTACCTAAACTTTGGAAAATATGTAATTAAGCTTTAAAATTAATGAATTTAATATATGAAATAACTTTTTATATACACCAACAGTATATCCATAAAAATTGACTAATACCATCATTTTATGTGATATTTTTAACCAATATGGTGGATGTACTATTTATATATAAGAAAAGTTTTTCTAAAGTGATAAATTGATTAATTTTAAAATTTAGATACTAAATTAATCAATTTCAATATTTAAATAATTAAATATATTTTGCTAAATTTTAAGTATTATTCATGACATCAATCTCTAAAGAAGTCTCAATGACTAATTTCCTTCCGGGAAAAGGAACTTTTGCTGGGTGACTCCTATAGCCCATAGTCTACGATATATAGTGAATCGAAAATGATAAATTTTGGTTAAAAAAAAAAATTCACTACATGATTAGTTTGGAGGACATAGATTCAACTTTTCCCCCTTTAGAAAGGAAAAAAGAAATCATGAGATGAGTCCAAAACCTAGAACCCATGATTTAAAACCAATTAAAATAGGTGTTTTTTTTTTCTTTTTTATGGCTATAACTAAGAAATTACTACTATTGAACTTTTGGGTTCCCTAATTTGGTTTAGCTAATGAGTCAACTTTATTTATTTTTAAGTCCTAATATTTTATTTAGCCCAATTATTCTATTTTAGTCTTATTATCTTTTTTATCTCAAATTCAATTTAACAATTGTTTCAATTATGCCAATTATTCTAATTAATCCCTTTAATAATTTATTTAAGTAAAATTATAATTTAGTAATTTTATTAAGCTTGGTTCAACAGAATTTACTTTGGGTCAAGAACTTGTTCAATATTTTTTTCAAATAAGCATTTATCAAGTCCGGCTGTTCAGTTTTTATTTGACCGGTTCAGGGGGTTGTTAGACCAATTCCAAGTCGTAAATATATTATTTTACTAGTTTGGAATGTTTTACAATTTTTGAAAATCTGTTCGAGGCTAAATTTTTTAAAACATGTCGGTTTATCAAGTGAAACAGAGGAAAATAGGGCACTTTTCAGCATGTTCCGATCGTCGGCCAGTCCAGGCCGGTTTATTGACACTTCGGTTCATTTTACTTAGTTGAACAATGATCATTTCAATCTACTATTCCGACATAGCCCGAGTCCAATTCAACAAAAATTTAAGGTCGGTTCAGTCTGTTGAAGATGTCCGGTTTACAGTGTAATCAATTTTCCAAAGGAATTTAAATTAATTTTTAAAAATAATAAATGAATTTAAAAAATCACAAAAATTTTTAGATAACATTTAGCATACTGAACTACCAATTCTATAAATTTCATCTAAAAATAAATTCATTTGGTATTTTAATTAAATTTCACAAAAGTATATAGACTATCCAATTTCCTGTAATATATATTTCCCATAAATCATTTCAAAAACATATATAATTTATCCAAAGATATCCAACAACATAATGTATTATATTTACATGCTCAAAATACTTGAATTCGTCATGATTTCATCAATTTTACTACATGAAATGCATATTATATATAAAAATCAGCTTATATGTGTATTAAATTATTTTCCAACATCATATATTAATGAAAAACAAATGAAAACACATAATTCCATCATAATTTACCCGACCCATATGTTTCATAAATCACATCATCAAGTTCATAAATCAGTTTTATACATTATATATTTTATACGTGTATTAATCGAGATATTAGTATATATTATATGCTTTAGATTTGTTTGCATTTTAATTAAATCCTAACACATCATAACAACATATTAATACATATATACATGTCCGACATTTTCTAGCATGGAAATATAGTACCAATTTCATCATGTCGAAAAAACAACAATTCTACATATTATATATATATATATATATATATATCATCAGCTATATTATTATTAGATTTGTATTGTCTTAGTATTTGTTTTACTAATAAAATTACAATCAGCAATATAAATAAAATACTTATTAATAGAAATATTACACTGATATGCCTTCGCTATCCTACTTCAAATAGTTGTCAAAGCTCCTACAACTTTAATTCCAGATTTGATCTTGATAATTGATCTTCAATAAGACCTGTAAATTGAATGGAAAATAGAGATTATGAATTGATGTTAATACAGGTAAATATTATAAGGATTTTTGGGTATTTGATTTTATCTATTTAATGCTCCAAATGTTAGGTCCTAAATAGAGTTTAGAGTGCCAATAGTTCTGTTATGTATAACACTTAAGTGTTATACACAAAAACTATCCTTAACTAAGTGAATGCCTAATAAATTTGAGATTAAGAATTCCTTATTTAAGTTTATTAATCAATGGAATTGCAGTGGAAAATAAAAGTGAAATAATCTCTCAATAATACAGGAAACACCACCATACATATATTGTACACTCAGAAAAATAATAAAACAATATTTAATATATCTAAACGTTTAGATCGTCCTATCTCTCACCAATATCTAGCCTATAAACCGTGTATCCAAAGTATCTAGATCAAATCATCTTCATAACTTGTAAAAGAAGTAATGGGCTTAAGCCTAATACAATAGCAACACAAATACACACCATATGATCACATGTGTTTATTCTAATGCTAATGCAAATGCAACAATCAATAATTTATATCTTTAATTTAGGTGTAGCAAAGCAACAGTAAAATACTCACACTTCAGCAACATATTGTCAAAATTTGAGGGTCTTGAGTAGCAGCAATTGCTAAAGGGATTGATATAGGTAATCCTAGTGCTCATATCCTGCAGAAGAAATTCTAAGTAGCCCCGTCTAGGTTTCATAGCCGCCACTCATCTCTACCCATCATAGTCCATCTCACTATATAGATTAATAGAGCCAACAATCCTAACTTATACGAGTGTAACCTCTCTCCAATTAAAATAAACATTAGTATGTTATCCCAATACTGTTCGCCCTATTAACTACTCACCAAGCTGCCACCGGTAGCCTAAGCGCCTAACTACCATGATGACACCACCACACAAGTTGTCACTCCTCATGCCAAATTAAATGATACAAGCATATTCAAGCAATTAATTATGTTGTATTTAAATATTAATTCATTTTATGATGTATACCTAACAAGCAAAACCCAAGTCATTACGTACCTGAAATCAACTAAGAATCCCACCTTAAAACAAATGATAGGTAATCCCAAGAATTGGAATATGTATAAGGAAATTATCTTAAATAAGTTTTAAATCACTAACTCAATCATTCATTCTTGTTAGAAGAATTATTAATCAATTTGAAGTTATATATACATTACTTATTCTAATTGAGGTTTTACCTAATTCCTTTTTAAATATTAATTCATAAATTAATATCAAGTTCCAAAGTAAATTTAGATTTTAAATCATTTATCATACATTTAAATTTATTTTATATTAGTCTATCCACCTAAACTCATCATACTGTAATTAGGTCCTTTAGATGGTATCTCTAGTAACATAACTTATAATTAAACCGATATACTTTTACTAACTAAGATAACTTGTTTTAGGTTTAAATAGTCCATTTATATCTTAAGTAGTTCAATTATAACCTAAAGTATGCCAATGAACCTAAATTAGCACCCCAATATTGTTTATTTCTAAAATCAAAGTATTTAATTATTCGTCTTAGAATTCATATTTTAATGTTTATTTCATTTTTTATTATAATTAATTTCCTTTTAATTCCTTAATTTTATTTCTTAATGAAAACTGGCACACACCTTAGCTTAATTGGACCGATTCACTAACTTTTAGACTAGGTCTTGTGCCCAAATTTTTATGGAAACTACCTTACACATTTTTGTACATGTTTATAAGCTCATTTGACCTAAACTAATTAGTTAATTGGGGTTTTAACTTCAATTACATCTAATATGGTTGGAAATAAGGGACAACATTGATGACCGACATGTTTTCACTAAATTGAAGATGATCTTGCCGGTTCTTTATAATTTTTAAGCTTTCAAACCATTATATTTTCACCCCAAAACGAGAAGAAAAAGTCATCAATTCAGCCCTTACATTCACACTACCATTTGTGGCCGAAACACTATTTGCCCTATTTTGTTATTTTTTTAATTTTATTTTTAAAAATAGTAAATGTATTTCAAAAATCATTTTGGATATAAACAAATTAAATACTATTCCTATGAATTTCATCTAAAAATAGATTCATTTGATATTTTATTTAGATTTTACATCCCAATGATTTCTAGCTTATATTCTAACAACAATCATTTATCATTTATTCATCAAATAATAAATCCACAAATGAAATATATCATCACATCATTAATCCTAAATTAGAGATCATTAATCACATAATCACAATCAAAAGTAAAGATTAAACTACTTACCTAGAATGAAGAACACGCAAGCACAAACTACTGTTACTATAAAAATAAGCTTATTGAAAAACTTCCCAAATTCCTTCCAAATCCTTGTTTATTCCTATGATTAGTTATTGTATTAGTGTAGTAGATTAAAGGATTAAAGAGATTAGGATATGATTTTTACATTTTTCTTCTTTGAGTCTTATCGAGGAAGTTTTGCTAATTCTTAATTAGGAGAGAGAGAGGTAGATAGAGTTTTCTTCTTAAGAAAGTTTGGTGAGAGTTTTAGAGAGAATTGACTTCTTCAAGAAGTCTTAAAATCTGAAAAATGAGAGGAGGGAGAAAAGCTAAGCTTTATATATGAGAGTGTGGAGTCTTAAACATGTAATTTCTGCATTTAAAATAGGAAAAACATTCATACCCTTAAGTTTTGTATTAGCGTGGAAAATTTCCAAATAAAATGACCTCTTTGCCCTTCCTTATAATTCATAGCCATGTAATTTAATTATTATCCCTATTTTTATTTTATTTGTTTATTCTTGTAACTTAATTAATTATTATTTATTTTTTTCTAAATAGGTCTTCATTATTGATGTGTGTTGTGTATGTGATGGCATACCAACAGATTGAGTTTTAAAAATTTATAAATCTATAAGCAAAATCCTAACTATGGTTAGTACAAAAGGCAAGTGCACCTATCATCGCAGCATTGAAATGATTATAGATGTCGTTTCACCTAAGGAACTTGGCAAGTATTATTACTCACCATTTTCCTATTATCGAGCCCCTTAAATTGAGAGAGTTCTAACAATTAAACTACTAATTAACTACACCTAAAGAGGATTTATAGCATGATTTATAAGAAGATATTAATCTAAATCACAAAGCACTTAGATCTTGTTTTATGGCTAGGTTTTATCATTTAACTTGATAAATTCTTATTAAACTAATATTGATTTCTTGAACTGCTGGATTCTCAGTTGTATATTAATGTCTTTATTGAGATCATTAACCTCTAATCCTAAGTTTATCAATCGAAATTTCTTCATAGATCGATCAATAGTAACTTAGAATTGCATTAAGTATTAGAATTCATTGAATCAATTGATCAATAGTAGAAGGATTTCACTACTTTATCTCTAAAGCTATGATCGATCGTTATCAATAGCCTAAATTTTTACATTAAAATGATTTCTTAATAAATTTTATCAAAATCAAACATGATTGAGGTAATGCCTAGTTTGGTACTTGACTTTTGACAAAAAGATCAATTAGGTACCTGAACTTTAAAAGGTTCAATTTCATACCCAATAGAACTTTTCGTGCCCCCTAAAATACCCCACTCTTTTATTATTTTTAGAAATAATGGATACGTGTTGAGCAATGATTAAGTGGGGTAGTGTATGAGGGCATAAAAAGTTCAATTAGATATAAAATTAGACTTTTTAAAGTTCAAGTACTTAATTAACCCCTTTTTTTTGTCAAAGTTTGGGTACTAAATTAGGCATTTTCCTAATATGAATCCATATCATTCTATACAAATTCAAGATCTATTAAGCAAAAGCTATTAAATTCAAGAAATCAATATTACTTTCATTTAAATAAAACAGAAGTTACATGACTTAGGCCTATGAATCCACAAGATCTAAGTTAAACAACTCTTCCTCCTAGATCTACTAATGCAGTTCAACAATTCAGAGAAGTAAAAGAGAAACAAGTTGAGAATAAAGACTATTAGATCAATGATTCTTTATAATTCAAAAGTCGATGAGATCTGGTGAATGATCTCCTTGAATTTTCCCTTGAAAACCTTTAGAAATCAACTATGTATCTCATAACAGTGTACAAACCCTACTAAAGTTGTCTATTCTCTATATATTTCTAACTATCAGTGTACTATTTCTCTTAGGGTTTCACAGAAAAATAGTACAAAGAAAGCTGATGTGGCAAAAAGATCTAAAAATAACAAAATCCACATTAAACAAGCATGATATGCCCAATATTAATGCCATGCGTCCGGTCGTATGGCCCAATTGCAAATGCAACTTCATCATTATACGACCGTGTGAAGGCTAATGTCATAACCGGTGATCAAGCTTAAACATATGCCATGTCTGTGCCTTGGACCGTGTACTCAACTGAGGCTTTTCTCTAAAATTAATGCTAGCTTCCGCACAGCTACGTGGGATGGGGTGTTTGCACCTATGGATAAATGTATAAAGCTTACGCTCCTACACCTTGGATGGTGTTACAATCCAAAAGAATTAATACAAGTCTTGGTGCATCCATTCACATAGCCACGTCACTGATTGCGTCATCCACCATAGCTCATCTTCGTCTTCATATGGCTAAGTTTTGGACTATGTTGTCAACTGTGGATGAAATTTCTTCATATGGTTTAAGGCACAACCACGTGATCTCCTTGTGTCCTTGATTTGTTGATTTTTGTTGATCCTTTATTTATTTCTTTATCAATTGATGATGAAGTATTCATAAAAGCTTCATTCAACTAAGATTAATAATAATAATAATAATAATAATAATAATAATAAGTACCAAATTTTAGGATTATTGATGAATATAGATACGAAATGAGTTCAAATAGTCCTTGAATAAATAAAGTATTATAATCCTATCAATTATTTTTTATTGAATTTTTTATTATTCGAATAAATTTATTATTAATTATTTATATTATCATTATTATTATTTTTGTTATCATTAATCTTGTAATATCAATGTGGGATATTTAACCAAATAGGTAGATATTTTTGTGGGTTTTTAGAGGTTGAAGAAGAAGCATATTTGAGGGGTGTTTGGTGTGTTTTCTTATTTGTTTTCTTGTTGGTAATGGCATGAGTTATAGGTGGTATTAGGAGGGTTTTCTATTGTGTTTGTTAATTTGAAGAATCCAGACCAGTGAGGTGTCAAGTAAGTAGTGGGTGTGAGGTGGAAATTAGGATTTTGGGTTAATATTATTAATAATATTAGAAGGTATATGATGTGTCTTCTTGAGAGTGGAGAGGATTGGATGTTTTAGGTGAGTGATTATGTTTAATTAGATGTACTTTAAGTCTTGTCCACTCTAGAAAAGAATACATCGGTTTAGGCTCTTATTTACGTGGTTGAGCTTATAATATGGGTTGGGTAATTTAGATGGGTTAGTGATATATTTTTTTTTTTTTGACTTAGAAATTAGATATAAGAATTTGTTTTAGGTAGATGAAAATTGAGCAATACTTTAGCTAAATTAATTTTGTAATTTAGCTCAATCATTTAATTTATTGAAATTGGCATTTAGCTAAAATTTAGGTATTTCGAGGTTTAAGATCTAATAATTGAATTTAGGAATTTGCATTTGAATTTCTAGGAATTTAGATGTCCATATTTGGATCAAAATATATATTAAGGGTTTTTAGGTATTTTAGTTTGAGAAATTGTGCTCAAGTTGATAATTGAAGTTATTTGAGTAATTTAGATGATTGGATTTGATAAATGAGATGACTTGTTGAATTTGGATGGGTACTGGGAGTATTTGTAATCTCTATTATCAAGTAAGTTCTATTTCTATTCTAATTATACAAATTCATTAGGTATGTTTGTTTTGTTGACATGTAGATGACACGTAGACTTTTCAAACAGACTGTTTGTCAAAAAACAGTTATATGTATATATATATATATATATATCAGAAATAGACATTTTTACTTATAAAGAGATTAAACAAACTAGATACAGATCAGATACAAGATAGATTTGAATGGTTTGCTTTTATTTGTATCTTATTTTGTATCCAATTTGCATCTGTTTCTCATATGTATTTGATCTTTATCTGATATGTTTGATCTTTTTATGAGTAAAAATATCTATTTTTAATCTAAATCTATTTTTTAATAAGCATTTGTTCGAAAATGACAAAAATAAGATGGCAAAATGACTAGAAAATGATGAAACAAACAGAAATGCTATATTTATTAATTCCATTTGACTATATTATCTAAATTCAGTTTACCTAGCTTTAAAGTTAGGTTAAAATTTACCCATATTTTTATATTATTTAACCAACTAAATTCTAGTTAGATGACATATAGTAGGATATTTCACAAACTACTCAAACTCGGTTCGATGTTTACTCAAGTTCAATTGGAGAATAGTTAAGTAAAGCTCGAGTCAAGCTATTTGAGTAGCTTATTGAGTCGTGCTTAAACTTCATATATTTAGCTTCATCAACAATCGAATCTAATCGAGCTTGAGTCGAGTGTAGACGTTAATCAAATTTAAATCAACTTTGAGTATTAACATTATTTTAATTAAAATTAAAATAATTCTTTTTATAAATCGAGCCAAAACGAGATTAAGGAGTTGAGCTTGAGTTTATTTAATATTACATTGAGCTGGACTAAAGCTTAGAATTTCAAGTTCGGTTGAGCTCTAGTTTTGAAATTTTTAGGTAAGCTCAAGCTTGAGTTTAGTACTGTACCATTTTGACTCGACTTGATTCATTTGCAGCCAACAAGAAAAGCCCAAGCTAATGAGGTTTTTAAATGCTTGTGCTTATATTATTCCATCCACAAATGTCAAAATCATGTCCAAGATCATTAACTATTCCCTTTTTCATGTCACGATATCAACAACTAAAAAGGAAATATCTAATCCATTACAATTGATTTTTAGACGAATAGCTTTGTAGAAACTATATTAATCTTTTGGAAAATAAAATAATTTCTAAATGTTAATCTCAATAAAAATAAATCTTAAATGGCCACTCTTTAACAGAAAAGAAGATTGTAATTCTTTAGATGTCCATAATAGTTAGCATGGAATTAAAATATTGAAGAGGGTCTCTCATATAATTCCTCTTTCTAGTATATGTTAGAAATAATACACAAGAAATACTTAAGAGGGGGGTGGTGGTGGTGAATTAAGTATTACAAATTTTTCTGTTTTATCAAATCAGATTAATTAACTAAGATAAGACAAGAGTTAATTAAAACAAACAAACGCAGCGGAATAAACTAATTAAAACTAATTAATAAATAAGCAGAGATAAGGAAGCTCAAAGAGAGAGAAAGAGAAGCAACACAAAGATATAACGTGGAGTTTGGTCCATTGCCTACTCTTCCCGGTGCAAATGCCTCAAAGAGGATTTTTACCGCTATATTGATTATTCCAAAATCAATACACCTCTTAGACAAGGAATTACAACAATGCCTATCACAATAAGATTTTTACAATTGCCTTTCACAAAGGACTTTCACTTAATAAATGAAGTGTTGTGCTGGTAACATACGACCAGACTTCAAATGCCTCATACTGAGGACTTTTAACTTTGCCTCTATGAGGACTTCTTTTACAAATGCCTTATTTGAGGACTTTTTACAAACAGCTCCAATATGAGCAGATTTACAAACTGAAAAGCTCTTAAGAAAATATAGAATTTTTCTTTACAAAGAAACGCTCCTATTTGAGCAGATTTGTAATAGAAAATATTTTAGGAATTTTACAAATTCCTTTTACAAACTGAGCTCCTTAAACGAGAAGATAAATAACCTTTTTAAATCTTAAACAGTGCTCAAAAACTTTCGTTTAGAGTGTATCACCAATTTTTAAATAGAGCACTAATTGTTCTCTTGAAAAAAAATTTCAAATTAACGAGAATAAGAACGAGAACCAAAACACAAGTAAAAAAAAACTTTATAGAACGTTGTTTTCGTTTTTACTGTGCGTTCAAAAATTCTAATATATCATTCTTTTTTCAAAGAGAGGAGGAAAATTATATTTATAGCTCTTGATAAAAATCTGTCCGTTATCAAAAAGTTTCTGACAGCCTATACTTGTGCTTAATGAACTTAACATTTTAAAAACGTAAAAAAGTCAAAAGCAGAGAAAGAGCATTAAATGTGTCTAACACATGCATTAAATGCATTCCTACAGTTTTTTTCTTTCTGAAGTCAAAGGCAGAATTTCTGAAGTCAAAGTCTGAGATTAAGGCCTAAGCTTCAGCCTTTGACTTCATAAATTTTGCCCAAGGCCAAATTTATGAAGTCGAGGCCTAAACTTCAGCGCTCAACTTTATAAATTTTACCCAAGGACAAATTTCCTAAAGTCGATGGCAAAATTATCAAGTCGTGGCCTGAGGTCGAGGCCTAAACTTCATCCCTTGACTTTATAAATTTTGCTCAAAACTTCAGCCATTGACTTCACGATTTTGCTCAAAACTTTAGCTCTTGACTTCGTGATTTTGCCCAAAACTTCAGCTCTTGACTTCATAGTTTTGCCTAAAACTTAACACTTGACTTCATAGTTTTGGCCAAAACTCAATCTTTTGTCTTTATTGATGAATAGTGTTCACATTTCTTCTACTGGGCTCGATAGCTTTGTCTTGATTTTTCTTCAACTTTTTGCTCTGTTAAAACTTAAATAATAGCAGAACAAATACAAAGCATATATATATATAAATATTTTACGTATCTGAACAATTAAACATATTTAAATAATTGATTGTGTAATAATTATTCTCATCAAAATCATTTGTGATCCTAAAGTTCAACTATATAAAGAAATTTCCTTACTTTACTAATAGTCTACAAAAATTTCAATTAATTTCAACATCGGGTAAATTATACCGAAAGGTTCTAACATTTGGGATTAAGTCATTTGATGTCTCAACATTTCAAGTGGTTCAAAAGAGGTCCCAATATTTGAGAAAGAGATTAATTGAGGTATCTATTGACACGTATCATAATGTGTCAGGTTTTTTAAGTTTTAATTAAATATTTCTCCTATTAACAGATATGAACAGAGACCCCAATTGGCCAACTTCTCCAAACATTGAGATTTCTTTTGAGTCACTTGAAACGTTTAGATCTCAAATAAACTTACCTTAAATGTTGGGATCTTCCAGTGTAATTCACCCTTTTAACATCATGTCAAAATTACACGGATATTACAATGTCAGCATAGCTTACCCTTATTTCAGTTCTCATCCATTTGTCAATTCTATTCATTGATCTGACCTACCTTACATATCCATTCAATAGAACATCGCAGTATTGCAAGTGAATCAAGAAACTTGTGTCTTTCGTTTAGAAATTGGAATAGAAGGAAACTTTCACTTTTATCCTCACAAGTCTAGTACTTTCTTTCTTGTACAAACTAATTTTTAGAAAGTATACTTAAAATTCAAAAATCCACAACCATAAAATGGTAGTGGGGAAAAGTAATCATATAAGATGTTAAGTTTTCTAGAAAAAGTAGTGTAAGAACTTCACTGTCCTAATAATTCACAAAGGAAGAAAAAAAATATTACAACACCACTTATCGTCAATCATTATACTAAGTTTTTTCCTCTTATTTACAAACGTTTGAGAGCAAATTAATGGGTATGATGACCATTTAGTTGTTCCTGTACTTTTACATAAATTTCCCAAATTTATTTGCTTTGTATTTACTTCCAATGATGGTATCAATGATTTCTTGCCATTCTAGCTCACTAAAACCAGACATTTTCTAACCTTCGAAAGAAATTTAACATGCTTTAATAAATAAATCCCAAAAATGTAATTGAAACAAACACACACAAAGTTTTATGGCACAATCACATCACCAATGCAAATTCATTCAATAATAGAATTGCCAAACATCCAAAGAATCAATGCTGGATAGAGCTCCTTTTTATGAGCTCTAAGAGAATGATAAGTACACTATAGAATTCATTACAAGTAGTAAACACGCCAAAGTGCAAATATCTAAATAATTCAAATTGTTAAACATAACAAACTAGCAGTTAAGTGATAAAGAACAAACCTAGATATAAAGTTAGGAAACTATAGCAATAGAAGTTAGTGGATGAAGTTAATTAAGTCCATAATAGCTACCCCTATATAGTTTTTGTGATTTTTACAATCATAAGGATAAAGAAGAGCCAAAAAAGTACATGTGCACCTGGCTAGATTTTTTAAGCCAGAGGCACGAGGATAAGTTACATTTGGTCTAAAAAGTAAAAGAAAAGAAAAACAAAGAAAAAAATATTCAAGATCTAAGCAAATAAACTCAATATCGTGTTGAAAATCGCAAAGACCAAAGTCATTTAGTTTAGCTATTAGATTAGCATTGAAGAGAACATTCTTTGCTTTCAAATTTGCATGTAAGATTTGCCATCAAGTCTTATGTGATGTAGTTGTAGCCCTAAATACAAAACAAGTAGAAGAGAAATGGTAACGTCTAGCATAACCTCAAGACGTCTCTCCCAATTTAGAAGATTCTTGATGAAGTATCCACAAAGATACATATCACAAAAATCATCATCAATACAAAGATTGAGAAATTGTATAAATCTTTAAAATCTGTTGATACTAATATCATGTTTAGCATGTGTAAATACTGGGTTCATTCCTACATGCTAAACATAATATTAGTATCAACCCAGTATGAAATCACAATTTCGGCTTTCATTTTCATTTCGATATTTGGAAACATTTTCAAATGTCAATATAACAAATTTTGAGAATTAAAAACACCAACTTATTCCAGCTTTGAAAAGGTAAGGTAACGATTCCATTCCATCCTCATTAATAATTAATACGATAAGTACATTATTTATTATTAACAATATTTTTGATAAATAGTATATATATTCCATTCCATTTCATGTGTATATCCAAACAATTCCTCTACTCGTCCAATTCCTCCCATTCAAATCTGAATGATTCTTGTGTATCAAAAGTAACATAAGTATATACAAATATACATATCATAAGAATTAGAATGAGTATAAAGATGAAGAAATTGTATAAATCTTTAAAATCTAATCAATACTGACTCTTGAAAAAAGCATCTTAACTACCATTCAATAACTATTCACACACAAGATATGTCTTCCTTCATTAACATAGAAACCAAGAAAAAGAGCTAAACTTCACCCTTTATGTTCATTAAATGGTTCAACTAAAAAAATAAAATAAAATTGTAGACACACACACACACATATATATACAGGGGAAAAATTATAGAAAAATATGTTTAACGAATCTTCCTTGTCAACCTTCACTACAATTTCAACCTCATTTCTTAACATTCTATAATATGATGTTGTATGCAATCCTACACCAATTTCATATGCAAACTAACTATTGCTTCTACTATTTCTTTGTAATAGTCATCCATGCGAGTTGTATCAAATTTAGATGAAACAAGACTATACCATTTCCTTCTTCCTTAGAGGTATAAATCCCATCCCATTATGGAACGCGTAAATAAAAAAAAAGCAGAATTAGAAGAAGTGATTTAGATTTAGAATTGTTGGGAAAAGATTCACACACAATGTATATATGTTATAGTATAAACAAATAAGATCCCATTTTTGCCTATACAAGTAATATTGGCTCACAAATAAATATTTAAATTTAAAAATGTAGAAGTAAAATTTTTAATTTAGAAAACCCAACATGAGGAAAAACACCGAATTTTCACCAATAATGATATGTAAAAATATATTAAAACCCACAAAAGGGTACCTCAACCGAAGTAAATTAAAACCACATACTACTTGCACAAATATGTAGCTTACATAGATAGGAATAACGCACTAAGAGTTTTAACTCAAACAAAATTCAAGTACTTAGATGTTGATAAAATGTGATAAAATGGTTTATTTAAGGTGCGTACCAATTCCATACTTAGGTGTTGCTTCTTACCTTGCTTGCAAGCATCGTTTCATACTTGCTTTAGAGCATGTGGACGTGATTAAGGATTCAGATGAGTTGCACAACTCGGCACTGTCTGCAAGCCTAGGTGATGGACGATTAGAAGATACATACATGTTGAGCGAGACATCAATGAAAGACTATCCTAGCACACTGCAGTAGGATAGTGATGAAGACTACGTTTTGTCAAGACTGAGTAATGGAAGAATTGAAGATCCATACTTGTCAAACTAGTCATTTGCTACTATATTTCTTATTTCATTGTCACTATTGCAATCTTTTCTCTTTCTCGATCTTGGATGTTTTTTATATGTTGCTATTGTATTTTTTTCTTTCTCTATTACTCTTCTCAACCACACATTTTATTTTTATATATTCATTATTTTTTTTTATTTGTTGTGGTAACTCACTGGTGAGTGACAAAGAAACACAATAAAGTGGAAATAGAGGGGAGAGAGAGAATAGTTATATGTCTACAAATTATTGTTAATGGAGATGTACAAGGAATAAATGCTTTCAAATAGTGAGAAGAAAAATTGATAAAAGGAAGACTGGAGAGACTTGTATATACAATGGACAACTATTCCAAAAATAACATAATAATAATCAACAATAAATACCAAATATGATTATTACTAAAAGAGAAAAGTAATACTAAAAAGATGTGATAAAAAATTATATTGGCAAGAAAAAAATTTGTAATAATGGAGAGGTACAATAAAAAAAATTCTAAAATTATATCTATCAAGAGATCTATTCATAATTTTGTGTTACAACTATTTCAATTACCTTTGATTCATTTTTTTCAGCTTTAGAATTACTTACATCAAGTTTATATAATATTATATTGAGCTGGACTCGAGCTTAGAATTTCAAGTTTAGTTAAGCTTTAACTTTGAAATTTCAAATTGAGCTCAAGTACAAGTTCAATACTGTATCATTTCAACTTGACTCATTTGTAGTTATAAATCAGACAAGTGCAAGCTAACGTGAACCACCGTGATAGGTTTTTTAATGCTTGTGCTTATATTTTACCATCTACAGATGTCAAAATCATGTCTAAGATCATTAATTATTCCTTTTTTCATGTTGCAGTATCAACAACTAAAAAGGGAAATATCTAGTCCATTATGATCGATTTTTAGAAGAATAGCTTTGCAGAAACAATATTACTCTTTTGGAAAAAAATATAAATAATTTTAAAATGTTAATCTCAATAGAGATAATTTTTGAATGCCCACTCTTTGATGGAAAAGAAGGTTGTAATGCTCTAAATATTCATAATAGTTATTATGGGATTAAAATATTGAAGAGGTCTTGACAAATAACTCATAAAATTCCTCCCTCTATTATAAAGAAATTTCTTACTTTGATAGAATTCCATAAAAATTTCTATTGATTTTAACATAATGTCAAAATTATACGGACATTACAATGTTAGCATAGCTTACCCTTATTTCAATTCTAACCCATTTTTCTATTCTATTCATTTCCAGACACCCCTTATTAGTCCATTCAATAGAATATCGTAATATTGCAGGTAAATCAAGCAAGTTGTGCGTTTCTTCTAGAAATTGGAACAAAAGGATATAATATATATTATTATATATATATATATATATATTCCAACACTACAAATCCACAATCATTATACTAAGATTTTCCCTCCTCTTTACAAACATTCAGTAGAAAATTAATCGGTATGACGACGTCCTTTACTTTGAGAATTTTATAAATTTCCCAATTTTCTTTGCTTTGTATTTACTTCCAACGATGAAATCAATGGTTTCTTGCAATTCCACTTCTCCAAAAGCTAGACAATTTTTAACCTTCAAAAGAAATTTGACTTGCTTTAATAAATAAATCCCAAAAATGTAAATGAAAAAACAAACCCAAAATTTTATGGCATAATCACATAACCAGTGCAAATTCATTCAATAATAGATTTGTCAAAGAATCCATATTGAATAAGGCATCTTGTAACGAGCCTACAATAAATAACGAACCTAGCCATAAAGTTAGGAAACTATAGCAATAGAAGGTAGTGATGAAGTTAATTAAGTACATAATAGCTATCACTATATAGTTTTATGATTTTTTATAATCATAAGGATGAAGAAGAGCGAAAAAGGTAAACGTGCAGCTAGCTAGAATTTGCCTACGCAAGAAGTATGAGGATAAATTACATTTGGTTAAAAAAATAAAAGAAAAGAAAACAAAGAAAAAACAAATTCATGATCTAAACAAATAAACCCAATATCGTGCTGAAAACTGGAGAGACCAAGTCAATTAGTTTAGCTGTTAGATTAGCATCAAAAAGAACATTCTTTTCTTTCAAATTTGCATGTAAGATTTGTCATCGGGTTTTATGTGAAGGATTCGTAGCCCTAACTATAAATCGAATAAGTTGAAGAGTGAGATCCTGTAAAAAAACAATCTTTAAAATGAGTTTGCTACATTTACAATTATAATCAAGTCTGAATGCTTATGAATATAGGTTTGTTGTGCTCTCAAATCATCTAATGACACCTTATCAACCAATTTCCTTGAAAAGACAAATTTCACATAGGATCTTAGAAGCATAAATTCATCATTAACAATAACATGTGAAAATTATTTTTTTTTCTTATAAATTGAAAATTATTACTTAATTTTAAGTCTCAGATCGATCGGTTTTACTTTGGAATCATCTTATGACTCCTCACTAATCGATCATTTGAAAGCAAATAAAAGAATTTTACAAGGTGATTCCTAGATCCAAAATCTATTATTTATTGCTTTAAAAAATTGATGATTTTTAGTGAAAATTGTAAAATCATCGTTGGTAAATTTTTGAGACTTTGAGTAGTCAGTTCTACTCTAGAATCATGTAATGACATCTCACCAACTAATCTCCTTAGAAAGAAAAACATACAATATTTTAATGAAACTTCAGAAATTATTTGATGACTTATCACCGACTGATGTCTTCTTCTTCTTCTTCTTAATATGAAAAAGAGAACCTAAACTAAACTAAACAAAGGAAAAGAAAAAGGAATTTTATGGGATCACCTTGAAATAACGACTCCAGTATCAAGTGACTTTTGGAACTTTCCACAATAACCCTCTCAGATGCTAATTTTTCTGAAGGGGAATTAATTAGTTAATGTTGTCAAATGATTAGTATAGCAGGCATATTTAGATCCTAAAAGACACACCTTTAGATTATTATTATTTTTTCAAAAATGGAAAGCTTTGGAAGGCAATGGATCATTAATATAAGCTTCTAGGGCACCCTCTTAAATACCCAATTTTTAAAGGGGAACAGCGGATCGATGTTTATAAGATGATTTGAGCAAATTCAATCGATTAGGTTTCAATAGCAGGCTGAGGTTCATCATATGATGTAGAAGCAAATTCGATTGATCTGAATACTTAGAATTACATGAACATGAATATTTCAATTTTCACAAATTTCAGTTTTGATAGACTTAAATCATTGATTTTGGGCTTCTTAAGTATCCCCCAGGAGTCTTATGTTTTGTTGGGAAACATACATTTGGAGGCTATAAATCATGGAATACTGGTTTCGGTGCCACCTTATAATAATTTATTACAAAAATTTGTGAAAATTGAAATCATGGAATACTGGTTTCAGTGCCACCTTATTAGGTTTTATTTTTTTGAAGGAAAATAGTTGGTTGGGTGCCATTAGATGATTCAATAATAGATTGTCTAATTTGTATTCGTATCGTACTTATATCAGATCTACATCTGTAACTTATCTATATTATATATATCATATCTGTTTGGTATATTTAAGTGTCAAACTGTTAGTTTTTCATTAATATTTGTTTTTGATAAACATCTGTTTGAAAATAAAAAAAATATATATAATACCAAAATAACCTAAAACAAACAAACTAGTTGATTCAAGTCTCTAAAAATACACAACCATGAATTTTTCAATTTTTAGCTAAATACTACTAATTTTGATAGGCTATAGATTACAAACATTGAGCTTCTAGGGTTATTCTCTAAGATTTCTATTTTTCTAAGAAGAATAAAAGTTTTGGCCTCATCAAATGGTTCCACGGCAAAAACAGTTGATCTGGACCTCTAAAAATAATTAAGCTTAGGTTTTTCAATTTTTGCTAAAAATCACCAACTTTGATAGACAATATATTTTGGATTTTGGACTACAGGATCCCGTGCTAAAGCTCTAATATTTCAAAAGGAAATAGCTTGTTGAGTGAGTAGTACCATAAAACTATCTTACATTAAATTGGCTGATATGGGTTCCTGAAATTACGTGACTATGAATTTTCAACTTTTGCTAAAAATGAAAAGTTTTAATAGATTATAGATATTGAATTTCAACTTTTAATTATCACCCTTTAAAATTCCTATCATTTAAAAGAAATATCCAATGGAGGATGGCCAATGATTTTAGAGCGAAACTGGCTGATTTGCATTCATGATAATATATTAGTATAGAATTTTCTATTTTTGTCAATAATTGAAAAGTTATGATAAGGTCATGGACTGTGGAAAATGGGGGCGTGCCGCTAAATTTCCAATTTTTGAATGGGAATATGCTGTTGGGGATAATGAGATATAGAGCAAAGTAAACCAACCTAAGTCTTTAAATATATACTAGTGTGGGTTTTCCATTTTTATAAAAAAAAATTATCAGTTTTAACATTTAATAGATTATTTGAAAATTAATTTGAGTTTTCAAATCAATCCCTCAAATTTTTTTTTTTTTGGGAAAGAATAACTATTTAAGCTCATTATTTGATTGTGGGAAGAAAAACTCGAGACATTTAGAAGATATAGCTTAAGACATATGGGAAATATAGGCAAGGCAAGGAAATATTGGCATAGAGAGTGTTGAGGTGGATTGTTGCGAGTTTCTTTTGCAAAAGTTTAGTATTACATATCATCATTATTATGATTCTAATGTAGGGATAATGGTATGGGAAGTACTTGTACTTTCACTTTTCAGCAAATTTAGTGCTGATATTTAAATTTTGGTAAAAAAATTCCTAATTTTTTAAATACTAACATTTCAGCATCTAAATGACCAAAAAGTGAAAGTATAGGTACTTTATTTTAATGTACATAGATACTAAAATTATCAAAAAGTGAAAGTACAAACACTTCTTATACCATTTTCCATTCAAATGAGTGTCTAAATTGAGACTTAAAATCCAGCGAGGTTCTTTACAAGTAGAGGAGAGTACTGCTAAGCACATGGCACATGCGTATTCAGGAAATAGGACTATAACAAAGTCAAAAGACAAACGAAATTATTGTTTCTATGGGTTTAGCTTCACCTAGATGTTTCAAGTTCTCAAATTACTTGTAAATTATTCTAATTCAATTCGACATCTATTACACTTAATCAAGTCAAACTTAAATTATAGCTATTTAAGTAATTAATCAAGTTGAGTTTACTTGCAAATTATTTGAATTCAATTCGACATCTATTACATTTAGATCAAGTCAAACTTAAATTCCAACTAGTTAAGTAATTAATTGAGTTAGGTTTTTAGCTTCATGATAATCAATTCAACCAACTTGTGTTTCCAATCGAGTTTAAGTTAAATATAAATATTGCCTTGCGCTGAGTATGAATATATATAATATAATTTTAAAAATATATATTTAGATAAATCAAGTCTAAATAATTTTAATCGAGCTAAGCTCAAACTTATTTTATTGAATCACATTTGAGTTTAATATTTGAAACTCAAGTTAGAACTCAATCTTAATGTTATATTAACTTGATTCAATTCATTTATAGCCTATTAAATGAAGAGGGAAGTGGATTTTGTTTAGACATCTTTTGGTTGTTGTTTGGCATTAGAAGCATTGAGGATTTTGTTTAAGTGCCAAGAGCCTCTTCTAGCTAGGGAAGCAAGGGTTACTTTAAAGTTATGTGATGAGGATCAAATGGCGAAGACAAAACACATTAACTTTTTCAAGTATTGAAGTTGTTAGATCCTGTGCACCACCCTAAAGCTGCCAACTTGGTATTCAATGCCGCCAGCCTTGCTGGAAAGCTATCGGCCTATAGTTAGCTTTGAAGTTCCCAAAATTGAAATTGTAAGAGATGCCTTCAACGCTGCCATCCTTCATGATATAGGCCGACGGCCTTCTTTTATGACAACTTTGTTTCTTTTGTCTTTTGAGTTTCCTTGTTTTAGTTCTACAAAACCATTTGGATGTAAACATCCAAGATATCATCAGTTGATCATATATTCTGAATGAATATTTTTCTTGAGAGATTTCTCTAGTGTGAGAGTTTTCTTTGGTTGTTGTGATAAGAACTGTTCCTTTGATAAATAACTGTGGTTCCAATCAATAAGTTTGGTTGGGGTCAGGTTTCGAATTGCTTCTTCTTTTGATAACTTTGGTTTCAATTAGGGTCAAGTTGCTATTTACTCATTCAAGATGATCCTAGGGTTCGAATTTTCATCAGCAAACAATTGGGTCTTAGGTTTTTTGTACCCAGGGTTTGTAGTTCGTATCATTTGGTATCAAGCTTTAGGCTTCTTGAATCAAGTAATTCTATCCTTTATCACTTTTTGTTTGCAACATCTGTTGATTGTTTTGTTCGTAGTTAAAAAGAAGAAGAAGAGAAGTTCGTGGTAAAAAAATTGTGTTTTTACAGTCTGGTTTGGATTTGAAGAAGAAAGGACTCAAATAAAAAAAAAATGAGTGAAATACAATTGAATCAGTATTTGTAGAGCAATGATGCTGAAGATATCTCATGTGATCCTAAGTTTTATACTAGATGTTTTGTGGATAACAAGGTATGCTTTTTTACTATTGACAATAGTAGTTATATAAATGTTTTTAGTACCTAGCTGGTAAAAAAAATTGAATTTAACAACTGTGAAGCATCCAACACCTTATGATATGCAGAATGAGTGTGGAAAATTTAAGGTGTCTAAACAGGTTTTAATTACATTATCTATTAGAAAGTATCTAGATGGAATTTTGTGTGATGTAGCTCGAATGCAAACTAGTCACATTCTATTAGGACATCCATGGAAGTATGAAATGAGAGCTAAGCATGATGAATAAAATTATTATTCTTTTGTTTTAAACAATAGCGAGTGACTTTGATACTCCTTGAACCATTGGAGGCTTATGAGGATTAGTTGAAGGTATTAAAGTAATTTAGAGAAAGAAAGAAAGAAGAGAAACATGGTGATGCTTAATAAAACAGAAAGTGGACAAGAAAATGAAGATCCTATGCAACCATTGAAAGATGATAGTCAAGTTAAGCAAGAAAATGAAGATCCTATGCCACCATTGAAGGTGATAGTAAAAATGAGTATCCGGCTCAAAAGGAGACTTTGTTGAATCAATGTGATTTGAATGTGTAAGTCAAGGAAAAAGATAATGAGGAAGAAAAGAGTGAGATTGTGGAAAAGAATGAGAGTGAAGAAAAGATTAAGAGTGAGAAAAAGATTGATGAAAACACACTAGTGAGCAATGAAAAAAAAAAAGAATTAGAGTGTGAAATGCAAACACTTGAGAGTGATATTGATAAGAAAAGTGAGGATAATTATTTTTCCACTAATGAGTTTAATTGTTCTCTACCTAGTGTAGATATTTCATTGCCCAGATGGAACATTTCCTCAAAAGACCACTACTTGTTGTAAAGGAGATTGCACTTGAACCAGGAGATTAGTTGCATATGCATAAGGCGAGATTTCCAAAACAATGGTATTCTAATTTACATCCAATAAGAGATGATCCATTCCCATCAATTGGAAAGATGATGAAGATTCAATGACAAATCTTTTCGAAGAAGGAGGGAATGAGGAGGATCAAATGGCGACAACAAAATAAATTAAGACTTTTTCAAGTATTGAAGCTGTTGGAACCTATGTGCCGCCCCAAAGTTGCTAGCTTTGGCATTCAATGCTATCGGCCTTGCTGGAGAAAGCCGCCAGCCTATAGCCAGCTTTGAATTTCCCAGAATTGAAATTTTAAGAGATGCCTTCGACGCTACCATCCTTCATAATATAGGCCGCCGGCTTATAAATAAGGGTCATCGGCCTTCTTTATATGACAACTTTATTTCTTTTGTCTTTTGAGTTTCCTTGTTTTAGTTCTATAAAACCATTTAGATGTATAAACATCTCAGATATCATCAGTTGATCATATATTCTAAATGAATATTTGTCTTGAGAGATTTCTCCAGCGTGAGATTTTTCTTTGTTTCTTATGATAAGAACTGTTCCTTTGATAACTTTGGTTCTAATCATAAGGTTTGATTAGGGTCAAGTTCCAAATTGCTTCTTTGATAACTTTGGTTTCAATTGACGAGTTTAATTGGGATCAAGTTACTATTTACTCATTCAAGATGATCCTAGAGTTCAATTTTCATTAGTGAACGATTGCGTCTTAGGTTTTTCATACCTAGTATTTGTGGTTCATATCATTATGTCTAAATACCAAGAGGAAGTTAGTAGATAAACTGATCAGAAATCGTAACCCCACATACCAACACCCCCACCAACCCCTTCCCCCACACCCCCCTCTTTTTTTTTCCATTTAATTGTAACTAGTTATAAGAAATGGTTATTATTATCAGTTACTATATACCAAATAAGGGATTTATTATAATAGTTTTATTTTGTAAGGCCGCGTTATTAAATAATAAAATAAAAAATAAAAGTAGAGTTCTCATCATAAATTTCATATACTGTCCTCTTTACTCCAACTATAACTGATAATCACCACCATTTCTTATAATTTCTAAGAAAGATTGCAAATGTGTTGTTGCTGCCAAGATCATCAATCACAATTGTTGTATTGTTCTTTTATTATTTCCAGAGCATTAACCTTTTCATTGCCACTAATCAAATTCATAAACTCTCATCAGCTATGGGGCTCATTACTCATTAGCATTGCTTCAATCACTCATAAAAATCAAAGAAAAAAGGAAAAATAAAAATAAAACCAACTCCAAGAAAATCCTCATTTCACACCCCAACCACCATTCCACGTTTCATTGACATAATTTAGTATATACATGAGATATTTAAAAACACAGTCTTAACCGTGAATTACAGTGATTTTTTGATGGAATAAGGAAAACCACATCATTATCCATGGATGTACACATAAATAAACGATGGCGAATAAAAATAAAACTATATAATCCAAAAAAAAAAAATGAGTAGCAATAATAATAACAATTAAGCTAGGAGCCAGAAATCTTTTTGACGTTTAGTGGTGATCAAGTATCCTCCAACTTTCTTGTTTTTTCTTCTGACAGCAATGGCCATGCAGTCAGCATTTTGGATGCAATACTCCACAAAACCACCACAACCACCACCTCCACCAACACCTAAACGATTTCCCGTCCACATTATTAGAAGACGCCATGTCATGGATTGCTTTTTCTGTCCCAATACTAGTAGGGCTGCTCCATGTTTTCTTGCCTCTTCTACTACTGTTGGACCCTTCTCCTTCCCTTTTACTACTATGCTCTCTATTTTTACCTGCCACCCATTAATTAATATATACTTAGAAATATATACATATAAATATGTTTTCCTTTTCTATTCAACTAAAATATAAATTGGATTTCATGATCTATATAAAGGTTCGTTTTTAAAAAAATAAAATAAAATTCCCATGTTTTTTAATGTTTTTCTTTTTGTCATTTCATATTTAGCATATAGGCATTTTTCTCCATGTAGAAAATATTGATTAGACATTTAGAAAAAAAATGCCGATTGTACTAGGAAGTTGTAAATGAGCCATCTAGATAATTATCTAGGTATTAAAATAAATAAAATCATTTGTATTATAAGTATTTTAATAATGCCATCGTAATTAGATAGCAATCTAAGCTGTTAAATTACTAATAGAGCTAATCCCTTTAAAAAAATGACTACACCATGGAGTTTCCCAAATTCATATGATACATAAAAAAAGAAGAAAAAAGAATGAAAACCAAAATACCGTTTTCTTATATTATTTTCCAAACTACAATATTTTCGAATCTCTTCTTTCATATATGCATTCCACATGCCTATTTTTATGTTCATCTATGTTATGTGTAAAAAAAGCAAAATGCAGAAATGTAAAGTAAACTAAAAAAAATAAAAATAAAATAAAATATTGGTATGTTTGATATAATTGACCCCATCAAAATGATCACAAAAGAAAATTAAATGTTTATATAAATGATGATCCGCAATTGTGAATTTATAAATTGTATAGTAAACAAACCTCTGGTTTCTTTAACTGGCACATATTCTTCAAAGACTCAACCAGTTGATGAGCCCTTGGAGCTACCTCTTTAGTGCATTCTTCAAATGTTGCTGCAATAGAAAAGAAAATATACATTTAAAACCAAATCGATTTCTCCATCGATAAACTTGATCGATTATTAATCCCATTAAAGCAAAAATGTAATATATTATATATTTATTTATTACTATACATATTACAACTTTCGAAAAGGAAAAAGGATAAAACCGAGACTAATATTCATACCATTAAATTACAGCAGCGTAACAAGTACAACATTCTTTATGTTTAGGTACTCATAATAATACAGAATACAACCTTGTTGAGCGGTGGTTTTGGTAACATGAAGAAGAACAACCGTGTCCTGGCTCTGAACGGTATGAGACAATGCCCATTGCAAAGCTCCCTTAGATTCCACACTTGAGTCTACAACAATCATGATTTTTCTTCCAGGAATGATCACCTTCACCGGCTTTTCATCGCCGCCGGCAACACCACCACCATTGGGTTTTTCTTCACCTGAATGATTATTCTCGGTTTTTTGGTTAGTAATTTTGAGAGGATTATTGGCTTCTACTTTGTTTTGAATAGGTGGTGACCTGACCTTAACATGGGGTCTGATCCTGTTTAGGCAAAAACCAGGCAACCTTGTTGCTGTTCTTCCCATTGGTTAATGAAATGTGAGTGATTGATTCAACACGGGAAGATGAGAAATAGCAAGGCAATGAAAAGCTAAGAGGGCTAATTAGACCTAAGCAAAAGATGGAAACTTCTAATAGAGCCAATGTGAAGGTTTTGAGTCTATGCCATTTGGTGGGTATATATTTCATGCTTTTTGACCAAATAGACAAAATTAAACATATAAATGAATCCTCGTGTAATTGAACCCTTAAACTTTAATTATGAAAAAATTTTACTGTACTTATTCTTTTTTAATGAAATCGATTATCATTGAAAGGTTCAGATTTATTTTAACTGTAATCGAATATTAATTCTTTTAAATAAATCTTTTATAATCAACATTAGGATCATGGATGGAATGGTCATAACAGGATTGTAAAAGGTTCCTGATTATGTATCATTAAGTCCTATATTTTTTGGTTTGTTTAAACAGCCTTACTATTTTCTTTTTTTCCTACCATTATGTATTGATTATGAGGAAGAAAGAATCAATATTATAGGAAGGTCAACATTTATGCTACTGTGTTATAAGGATTTTGGCATTTATGAACTTTTCAATTTTGTAATAAAGCACAAAATTTTATTTACATATATACTTAAAGTTTAATTTTAGCAAATGAATTTCCAAAAGGATCAAATAAATAATTATTAAAAATTGAATTATAATTTCCAATTAATAAATGAAAGTTGCAATTTAGATTAATCAAGTAAATTGTTTGTAAAAATTGAATTATAGTTGCCAAATCACACTGCAAATTTAAATGGTCTATTTACAAATACTTCACTACTAAACCAGGAAACAAATAAATAAAAGAGAAAAAGAAAAGGCAAATGTGAGGGCCTATTTATGTATTTTGCATTTTTTTTTTTTTTTACACTTCTTCACTCTCTTTATCTTTTTTTATTAGTCCTTTGTTTGTCATCCAACTTTCTTTTGCTAGATAATCATTGTAGGTTCTTTGTTGCTTTAGAGAATTCCTTTGGTGGTTGTGGGGATCCTATATTCATGAACGTGCCTGTCATGAAAACCGTAGGGCCATACTCCTCTTTAGGCCACCCCCCCAGTCCCAGCAGTAGTTTAAGACCTGGTTAAAGTGGCTTTATGATTATAGTTTAAGTGATGTCGTTTGCTCCTGTTCCGTGGCTGGATGATCGTTGCTGTCTCCATTAACCCTCTTTCTTTTTTTTTTTTTTCCTTATAATATATATATATATATATATTGAAATCTTGGGCCGTTTTTCCTACAATATATATCTCTATATATATAGATATATAGATCTAAAACCCTAGTTTTAAAAGAAGAGAAACTTTTCTACCAAGAAACACTAGATAATTTGAGAGATTAGACGATATTGAATATCTCTCATGTTTGTATACTTTTCTTTAATAGTGATTATTCTCTTTCACTTGCATGTGATTTTTTTCACCCATATTGAAGTTTTTCTCACGTAAATCTCTGGTGTCATTTTCTTTTTCTCTATCCTTTTTTATTTAATTGTTTTGTGCTATTGATTATTACCAATATTTAACCTATTGATCCTAACAAACTGGTATTAGAGCAAGAGTTATTCAACATTAGGGTTTTCTATTTCAAGATTGGAATTTTGAAATCAATGGTATCAAGAAATTTGACAAAAATTCCAATTATAGTTTGTGGCAAGTAAGAATGTTGGCCATATTGGTACAACATGTATTGAAAAAGGTTTTAGGAAAGAAGCCAAATTCGATGGAGGACGATGTGAGGGCTGAGATTGATGAGAAAGCATTATTTGATAGTCAATTGTGTTTATCCAATAATGTTCTACAAGAGGTGTCGTCTAAGAAAAACGCAATTGGATTATGGTCAAAATTAGATAATTTATATTTAACCAAATCTTTGGCAAGTCAATTAATTTTGAAGCAAATGCTTTATACCCTTGGAATGCAAGAATGCGCTTCTCTTAAGGAGCACATCGTCAAGTTCACCACAATTATAGATGATTTAAAGAATACTAACGTCAAGGTGGAGGATGAGGATCAAGGGTTGCTTTTGTTGTGTTCTCTAACTCAGTCGTATAAGATGTTTCGTCAGACCATGATATATGGTCATGATACTGTCATGTTTGATGATGTGAAAGACAACCTATTGAGCAAAGATAAACTTAATAATGAGCTCAATTCAACCAGTAAGTCCTTTGAGAACAAGGTCATGATGTCTCAAGGCAAGGAGCAAAGCAGGAAAGACTCGGGTAATAGAAATAGGTCCTGTTCTAAGTTGAAAGGTAAAGAAAAATTTTCCAAATATCTCAAGAAAAAGGGACATATGATCAAAGATTGTTTGAAGCTACATAATAAAGAAAAGAAGAAACCTGTTGAGAGTGGGAAATCCAATGAATAGGCTTATGCCAATTTTGCAGAGATGAATATTCATGATAATCAGTTGCTTGTATCGATTGATGATCAAAGACCAATATCAAAGTGGAATTTAGATTATGGATACTCTTACCATATGATGTCAAATAAAGATTGGATCACCAATTGCAAAACTTTTAATGGTGGGACTATCTCTATGGGCAACTCTATCTTTTGCCAAGTGCAAGGTATTGGTTTAGTTCATGTGAAGATGCATGATAATGTTGTCAAAATGCTCAAGAATGTCAGCTATGTTCTAAGTTTGTCTAAGAATCTTATCTCTATTAACAGCCTTTATAAAAATGGATGTCGATGTACTGTTGAAAATGGTATCATGAGGATTTCTTATGGCTCTCATTTTAATGAAGGGCATGTCGCATGACACTTTATATGTTCTTCAAGGCTCTACAGTTGTTGGGTCTGCAGTTCCTACTGAGTTTGAAAATATAAATTTATGGCATATAAGGTTAGGTCATATGTTAGAGAAAGTGATACACCACTTGTGTAGCACAGGTTCACTACTAGAGAAGTCGGGTAGTTTGGATTTTTGAGAGAATTGTGCATTTAGAAAGTAGAAGCGTGTCAATTTTGCACAACAAAACATAGAACCAAAGCATCTTTGGACTACATTCATTCAGATCTATGGGGGCAAATCCAATCATTTATTTAGGTTCTATGAGTTATTTTCTCACTTTTATTGATGATTCTGCTCGGAAACTTTGGGGTCTATTTTCTATAGAATAATTTGATGTTTTCAAGACCTTTAAAGCTTGCAAGAGTATGATTGAGAAGCAAACTGGGAAGTATGTTAAGCGGCTTCAGACTGATAATGGTCTCGAATTTGCAAATAGCAAATTTAATCAATTTTGTGCCTCTAATGGGATTGCGCATCATAGGACTATTGTCTATACTCCACAATAGAATGGAGTTACAAAGAGGATGAACAGAACCTTGTTGGAAAGGCCAAGTGTATGTCGTCTCATGGTAGTCTTGGTAAGGAGTTTTGGGCAAAAGCTATTAATAATGCTTGTCATCTTGTTTATCGTTCTCCTCATTTGACACTTGATGGAAAAATGTTGAACTAGGGTAGGTTACAATCTGGTTTTGAAGAGAAAATTGATTGCATAAATGCTCCACAAATAAGTTAAGCTACATTTAATAAGCAAAACATATTTCTGATGTGATTGGACTTTATTATGCATATATAGATTGGTGTTATTGTTTGTGCTTGTTGTTATAAGTTGTTTCAAGCACATTTTAGGCCTTGATTCCTTTAGGATCTCTTAAAGCTCAAAACATAAAAGCTGTAGAATTCTCTTTAAGTTTTCCATAGCATCTTGAATCACCTCAATCAGAGTTCGGATAAGAGAGATATACCTTAAATAAGAAAGCATATCAAAGCTATCAGGGAGCATGTAGGCTTGTCGATACAAATTGATCAAAGAATAGTTTCAGCCGCAACATTGTTCATAGGGGCACAAATTGCACCGGCTTGCCAGCTAGGCTTTGTACCAACGAGCTGGTTCATAAAAAAGTTGTTGAAGCATCTGTCATCCCATTGTTGGTGGGCTTTTTTAGGGCAACAACCTAGCTTCCTTTGAGTGCTTATAAAAAGAAGTGTTTGGGTTTTTTGTGTAAAAAAGTAGAGCTTAATTTGCATAAATTATGTCAAACTACTCATTCAATCTATTTTTAAATTAGTTTAGTGAAAATATTATTAAATCTATAGTAAGATTTATGAGCAAATATTGCAAGGTACTAATCACATTTTTGTTTATAATTTGTTTAAGTGCTTTAGTAAAGTCCTCTCTTATTTGAAGTATAGGTAAAGTCCCTATGTATTGAGGTACTTGTGTGAAGTCCTCTTGATTAAGGCAATTGTTGTGAAGTCTTCTTGTGTGAGATAATTGTTTATTAAATGAAATGTGAAGTTATCCTTGAGTAAGGCAATTTGTGGATCGTGGAAACTAGGAAGCGGGTCGAACTCCATGTTAAATATGTGCAAGATTTCCTTCCCATCTCTCTTTATTAGTATTGTTATAATTGCATGAATTGGGTGTAAATTGGCAAAGAAATAATGATCGATTAAGTGAAATTAAAATAGGTTCAAAAACTCGCCTTGTAGCTTACGCACGCGTGTAACAAGCTTAGTTGTTTTTTGCTCCTAAAAAACTCCATAACAAGTATGGTCTGGTAAGCCACCAAAGTACTCACATTTAAAAATATTTAATTCCCTTACATATGCTCATGTGAATACTGGTAAGCTTGATGCCCATTCTATTAAATGCATTTTTTAGGGTACATTACAGGGGTTAAAGGCTACAGATTCTATAATCTAGAGACCAAGAAAATTATTGTTAGTAGAGATGTAGTATTTGATGAGTATACACTTTTGTAGTCTAGTGTTAAGCAGCCTACCATTCAAAGTCAGTTTGATGGTAAGGTAAAGATACTTATCCTTACTACTCGACTACTTAACAATTCACTTTGACTTCAAGTCAAAGTGGTAGCCATACAAGTATTCCTAGTACATTTCAACAACCCTTTATAGAAAGGGATAGACATAGGTGGCAAATTAAACCACCGGCTAGATTTGATGATATGGTAGGCTATCACTTAGTGTTGCAAATGAAATAGAGTGTGGTGATCTTATTTCCTATCAAAAGGCTATTGAAGCCTCAAACTCTAATAAGTGGTTTATTACAATGCAGGAAGAGATAGAGTTACTTTATAAGCATGGTACATGGGAACTTGTACCACCTCTAGCCGGTAAGAAGATTGTTGGCTCCAAATGGGTATTTAAGAAGAAAGAAGGAGCAAATCCGGATGACACTCCCTATAAAGTACACCTTGTAGCCAAGGGCTACAGTCAGGTAGAAGGTGTAGATTATACTGATATTTTCTCACATGTTGTTAAACATACTACTATTCGTGATTTGTTATCAGTTGTAGCTATGGAGAATTTAGAATTCGAGCAGATGGATATTAAGATAGCTTTTCTTCATGGTGATTTAGAAGAAGAGATTGTCATGAGTCAACCTAAATGTTTTCTTGTCAAAGGAAAGGAGGATCATGTTTGTTTGCTTAAGAATTCCTTGTATGGACTTAAGCAATCTTCTAGGCAATGGTATAGACGATTTGAAGGTTTTATTAGGAGCATTGGGTTATAAGAAGTAGCTATGTTATCTGTTTTTATTTTCAAAAGCTCTCCAATGGATCTTACATATATATGCTTTTATGTTGATGACATGTCGATTGCTACTTCTAACATGACAAATACTTCTAAACTTCAATCCTAACTCAATTCTGAATTTGAAATGAAAGACCTAGGGTAGCCTAGAAGATTTTAGGTATAGAAATGTATTGACACAGAGGCTCTGGAAAGTTGTGATTGTCACAACAACATTATATTCAAAGGGTCCTTAAACGTTTTAATATGTATAATTCTAGACAAGTCTCCACACCTTTAGCTAC